>CM018042.1:5760075-6320075 GCA_008638375.1 Nyssa sinensis | reverse complement strand
TACGAGAATTAACAAAAATAATTAATTAATTTAATTATTAATTAATTAAGGTAAAGGAATGTTATATATATTAATTAAATAATATATATATATGTATAAAGTGAAATATGTATGTATGTATATGGAAGCATGTATGTATGCAAATATATATATGAAAAAGTGTGAACAGTGTGTGAATGGTGTGTGTGTGTGTTGTCTTGTATATATGTGTGTATGTATATATATGTATATATTATATGTATAAATATCTTGTAAAATTTAATGCAAAGTAGAAAAGAGAAAAAGTAAAATTAATGAGAAGTGAGGGTTATGTTGGGCTATGAAATCAGAAAGAAGAGAGAGAGAGAGAGAGAGAGAGAGAGAGAGAGAGAGAGAGGTCGGTTCTCTCTTTAAAAGCAAGGCATGCTTTGCATGCCTTGCTTCATACGAAAGAAATCAGAGAAGGAGGAACTGAGGAGGTAGAAGAAGAGATTCAGAGCAAGAAAGAAAAAGAAAAACAGTGGTGAAAGGTGAACCCATGAAAACTTTTAAAATTCTCTCTCTAGAATTGCTTTATGTATAAACTGATTTAAAGCTTTCATTTTATATATATGATGTTTAGAACACATTCTAATCATAACGAGCATGAAATCTAAGCTTAAAAACACCTCAAAATACCGAACCCAGAAGCTACGGCCATGGGAGACCATGTTCAAAGCAGGTCTGACCCGATGGAAACCAAACTTTGTTTGGTGTATAGAGACCTCTAGTAGACCCTACAAGCATGTTAATAACCTACGTGCGCGACCATAAAGCTCAATAAATGACCCTCAAACATTGAGTTGCAGGCTACGGGTTTGAAACCCAAGCTTCTAAACTCTGTGTTTAATTCACTTTTACGAATGGGGAATGAAACCCCTTGAACTAGGGATCAAAACAAGACCGACCTTATGAAAAATGAACAAGAAATTGACATGAGCCGTAGGTTTACAGGTTGGATTATCATATCCAAAACCGAACACACGAACCAGTTTTAATCCTCCAAACGAATGCCAAACTAGTTGTTTCTGTTCTAGGAACGACTTAAGATGAAAACAGGAAGAAAACAGTGAACAAAAGTCCACGAAATTGAAGAAAATGGAATTCAAAAATTAGGGTTTTCAGTCGGTCAAAGTGGGGAAGACGATGACGGGTTGACTCGTTTCAAAATAACCGAGTTGGCTCGGACGGGTGGCAGCCTCTGGGCTTGCCACCGAATTAATTGAACGACGATGTTTTGGTCGTAGTTTAAATTGAATGACACCTAGGGCTGACGTCAGCCACATGTAAATAAACTGGATAGACCGGTTGGTTTGCAACTGAACCGGACCGGTTCACTTAAGATTTAATTGAACCCTCTGGTTTTCTGTTTTATTTAAAATAAAATAAACCAAGACTTTTGGTTATTACGGATTGACCCCTGAGCTTCAAAAAAATTATACTGAGGCCCAACTGAGGGAAAATTTATGCATTTAGACCCCTGAAAAAATAATTAAATAATTAATTTAATTATTTAATAAATAAAGTTAAATTACTATTTTGCCCTTGGGTCATAAATAGAGCAAATGAAGTCCAAATTAAGCATATGAATAGTGTATCCTTACTATTTTGGATATTCTGAGACTAATGGTAGGGTCCGTTTTACGAGACGGGACCCGAAAAATAAAAACACGTAAAGGGGTAAATGACCAAAATACCCCTTGACGAAAATTAACAAGTTATTAGTGTATTCTTACTATCTCGGACCTTCTGAGTCCAATGGTGAGGTCCACGACACGAGACGGGGTCCCGAAAAATAAAGACACGTAAAGGGGTAAAAAGACCAAAATACCCCTGGTACCCCTAAAGCCAAAATGAAATCAGAGAAGGTCTAAATTAACTTTCTTTGACATCCCGGACTCAAAAATGGAGTCCAAATTACGAAACGACGTACAGAAAAATGTGACACGTAAAACGGTAAATGACCATTTTGTCCTTTTACATATAACAGTCCGAATTAAATGTTAGGAAAGCCTAAACTGACTTTCTTGGACACTCCGGACTCAATGGTAGAGTCTATTCGACCAAAAGAAATGTCTAAAATAAAAAGACATAAAATTTGATGAATAACATCTGTTAGATGACTATAAATTAGAGTAGTGCCAAAGTACAAATACTAAGGCGTGTACGAGAAATGAAATACGAAAAGACACGACACGTAAACATGTCAAATAAATAACTTTAATTCAAAGTTAATGGAGCTCCCAGAAGAGTATAAATTGAAATAAATTCAACTTCTAACACATTAAATTATGTCATAGGTTACAAGTACGAGTTAAATTAAGTACCTATGAAATTATGAAATCGTTTTAGGATCTAATACGATTTAAGCATAAGTTAAGGAATATCGAGATGATATTACAATGAATGTGAAGTTGATGAGGTGTTTATGAATTGTTCTTAGGAATTACAAGGAAAGTGGGAAAGCGCATTATTAGCACTAACCCTAAAGAACCAAGGTGAGTAACCCTGTGTTTGAATTGGAGATTTAACTCCATGGATTTGAAAAAGGTTTAAGTTCAAAGATATGAAGTATTTGAAGTTTCAAATTCAGTGTTTACATGATGCAGTTTTAAATTGTTTTATCTTTATAACTCTATATGACATGCTCAGTGATTGGTATCTATCATAGTTTTCTTAAAACATATTTCAGCATGTCTAAAGTTTTAAATGCCAAATTATGTTAAATACTCTGAATTTGATTGTTATAAGTATTTGAAGCCCTATTGTAGAAATTATACATTTCATGTTTTAAATACTCATGAAAGTACCTATTGAAGAAGTTATGTGATAAATGTTTTACAAGATAAATGGTACTAAGTACCACCCCCTATGATGGTTGAAATCCTTCGGGATTCAACAGTAAATGCCCGGTAGCAGGATCTAATCCCCCAGGCAAATGAGATTGACAGTATTGGAAGTAAAATGGGAGTCTGGTTCGAAACAGATTCCACCTAATTAAAGAGAAAAGATGACAAGTGATTTTGGAAATGAAAGCAGGTTTTACCCTCATTTTCAAAATACATATTGATGTGATTTAAAGTTATATACTTTATTTGATGAAGTACGAGTTTCGCTTGGATATCTTAAATGTTTTCAAGCTATTTGAAATGCATATGTTTTGAGTTATATACTCTATTTGACGAAGTACGAGTTTAGCTTGAATACTTTAAATGTTTCAAAGCTATCTGTTTTATGAAATGCATATGTTTCGAGTTATATACTCCATTTGACAAAAGTATAAGTATAGCTTGAATACTTAAAATGTTTCAAAGCTATCTGATTTAAGAATGCATGTACTCTGTATTCTAAATTGTATAAGCAATTGGCAGTGAATGTTTTACAACTCTTATGTACTAAAAACCACTGCTAATTGAAAACCCCATGACGAATACTGGAATTGCTCACAAGCTTAGATTAGCTTACCCGGACTTTGTTCGGACCCCCCTTTCAGGTAATGCAACAGACAGGGTCTTAAGAACGACGACAATGAGTCTAGCTGTTTTTGGAAGGATATGTTTAAGTAGTTTCTTTTGAAGAACCTATGAACATTAGTAGTACGTTTTGTATTAATAGACAAAGTAAGAATATGTAATAAGCCCTCAGGGCAACCGAATATGTATTGTATTAATGTATGAAGTCTTTAAGTTTTCGTTATACTCTGAATGTGTAACCATGTATGCTATGTATGGAAAAGCAGTATCGGACGGATGTGCATAATTTAAAATGAGAAAAGAAAAGAAAAAGTTTTTCACGCTTCCGCAATCATGTGTCGCACATCTATTCGATACCGCTGCAGATGCGAGCCTTGTCTCGAGGCCTTCGGGTCTCGGGGCGGCGGTCGCGATCCGGTAATCCGCAGAGGGTGGGTTTCGGGTCGTGACACGCACAGTTCGAGATTTACCTTGCATCCAATGAGCACCAAGATGTATCACAACGTTAGAAGCACTTATTGGTGGTCCAAGATGAAGCGTGACATAGCTGAGTACATAGCACGATGTGCTAAGTGCCAGCAAATCAAGGTCGAGCATCAGAATCTTGAAAGACTTCTGTAGTCACTACCTATACCCGAGTGTAAGTGGAAACACATTACGATGGACTTCATATCAGGGTTGCCAAAGACATCGAGAGGAAGTGATTCTATCTGGGTCATTGTGGATAGACTGACTAAGACAGCTTATTTCCTAGCAACCAAGATGACACAGACCTTATAACGACTAGCCAAGTTGTACATCAGAAAGATTGTTAGACTTCATGGAGTCCCGGTATCAATTATATTTGATCGGGATCCACAATTTGTACCATGATTTTGGAGGAGTCTATAGCAAGCTATGGGCACGGAACTACGTCTCAGCATTGCGTATCATCCCGAGACTGACGGATAATGAGAGAGGACGATACAGACTCGAAAGGACTTGTTGTAGTTCTTTGTCATAGACTTCGAAGGGAGTTGGGAAGATCAGTTGCTACTGGTAGAGTTTATATACAATAATAGCTACCAAACTAGTACTGGTATGGCGCCAAATGAAGCATTATAAGGTAGGAAGTGCCGATCACCCCTATGTTGGATAGAGGTGGGTGAGAGAAAGCTTTATAGGCCAAAGATTGTAGAGCAGACCATAAGAAAGATACAACTGATCAGAAAATGTTTACTAACGACTCAGAGCAGACAAAAGAGCTATGTAAATGCTCATAGACGAGAGTTAGAGTTCACAGTAGGCGATTACGTGTTCTTGAAGGTGTCACCCATAAAGGGTGTAGTGAGGTTTGGGAAGAGGGGAAAGCTAGGGCCGAGATATATTGGACCATTAAGGATCATAGGAAGGGTCGGGCCAATAGCCTACTAGCTTGCTTTGCCTTTAGAGTTAGCACATGTACACGACGTATTTCATGTTTCGATGTTGAGGAAATGTGTACAAAGTGCAGATCAGGTGGTTGAGCACGAGCCTTTAGACATCCAAGAGAACTTGAGTTATATAGAGTATCCAGTGCATATTTTGGATCGTCGAGATCAGGTTCTACGGAACAAGACTATTCCTTTAGTCAAGGTTTTGTGGAGGAATCATCAGATAGAAGAAGCTACTTGGGAGCGAGAGGACGACATGCGCGCCAAGTATCCTCAGTTATTTTTACTATAGTATGTACTAAGTTTGGGGAAAAACTCATTTTAAGGGGGGGAAGAATGAAATACCCCGATCCGGGATATGGCACGTAAACTGAGGTAAATCGGGTCAAATAGTGTAATATCCAGATGTAACCCGAGCTGTTAAGGCTCTATATCATGATATCATATGGACTGAACGATTTTGGAATATAAACGGTTTTAATTGTACAGTCAATTTCAAGCGACACCCAAACGACCCAGAACTAAGCATCGTAATGCGTGTACGCATGTAAACCCATGCATGTGTACATATGCACGTATGCATCGACCATTCAATATAAGTGTATGTATATGTAAATAGATTTTAATATATATGTATATATAAACATATATAGGATGTATAAGAAATGTGTATATATATATGTATATATACGGTATTATATAATATATATATATATATATGTATTTTAATGTCAAAATACAAAGCAAGGGAGAGACTGCTATGCATATAACATGGCAATAGCTCGGGGATATTTGAGGTTTATTGTCCTTGGTCTAGGTTTGTCTCGGTTTACATTTTAGTACTATGCTCGTTGGCTTGGTCTAATCTCAGTGTTATTATTTGATCATTAGGACATGAATGGAATTATTCTAATTTATTTGGGTCGGGGTGTTACACTGGACGCTTCCAAAATTTTTTGACAAAGAATCCTCCCGCTGACATGGCGGCACTCATGGAATGAGCATGAGAGTGCATAAACCTTGAGGATTCAAAAATGTCTTTTTGAAAGGCAAAAGAACAAGCTTAGAAGGATGAGTAAGTTCAGAAGAGGGACACCAATGCAAGTAAGAAAAGGATCAAGAGCCCCGACAAGAAAGCGGCATCCAGAACCCAGAATACTACTAATTTTGGAAGGTACAAAATTTTTACCCCTCTGAATGCCTCCCTTACTCATATACTCTAATAGATCCAAATCCATGAGAACTTGAAGTGGCCAGAGCCATTAAAGAGCAACCTCGAGACTAGAAATCAAAACAAGTACTGTAACTTCCACAAGGAGCATGGGCTCACCCCCAACGAATGCAGTGCTTTCAAGCAAGAAATAAAACATCTCATCAGGAAATAACGAATGAGAGAGTTTGTCTAGTAAGACGGGAGGCAGAACTCCCACGAGGGTAAACCACCACAAAGAAGGCAAGAACAGAGGCTTGAGCAGAGGGAGGTTCGAAATGATCACCCTCGGCAAAATAATCAAGTCATCTTTGTCCTCCATGCTAACAATATGGCAACGAGAATGTTTAACCGTGTTAGGAAAATGTATGCTCGTGAGGCAAGGGCAAAACCGCATGTCCTCCAAATCTCAGCCATTGAGAAGAAGCTGAAGTCGGGACCTCAAATCCAATTTTCAGAACTGGATCTTGCTAGGGTACATTGTCCTCACAGTGATGCTCTCATCATCTCGCTCAAAATTGCTAACTTCGAGATCAGAAAGGTTCTTGTGGATACAAAAAGCTCTACCAACATATTGTTCTATTAACCTTTTAAACAAATGAAGCTCAACCTCAACGACATCAGAGCTACTACCGCTATAATGGCGGGATTCGATGGGAACCTCAACACCCCATTGGGAAAAATAGACCTCCAGACCACAACGAGTGAAGGGTACAGACAGCAAACACTAATCTTTGAGTACATGGTCCTGGACTCTTAATCCCCCTACAACGTCATCATTGGGAGGCCCTGGCTCCATCAGATGGAAGCAGTCACTTCAACCCTCTATCAGTGCTTGAAGTATGTTCAGAATGACAAGGTCTTTTCCATCAAGGGCTGTCAGCCAACTGCCCGGGAATGCCATGCTCTCACATTAAAGAAAAAAACCTTTAAATAGCAATCATAGTACCCTCGTGAAAGGGGGAGTTCCCTACCTTCCGACCTTTATGGGGTAGAGGAGTGCCCCTCTAAAATCGATAAGCCATTAAACCCCAAGGGAAATGACAGCATGGTCATGCCAATAGAGGAACCCATCAAGGTACTCATCAGCATTGAAAATGAGGAAAGGTATCTACAAATTGGCTCGACTTTGCCTCCCTCCAAGCAAGAGGAAATTTTTGAATTCCTGAAAAGTAATCTGTCGGTATTTGCTTGGGAGACAAAGGATATGGAGGGAATAGATCCTAACCTCATCTCTCATAAGCTAATGACAAACCCAGATCATCCTTCAGTGAGACAAAAAAGGAGAACGTTCACCCCTAAACGCCACAAGATCATCAATAAAGAGGTCCAGAGGTTGTTAAACACTGGAATGATAAGGTAAGTGTTCTATCCGGAGTGGCTTGCCAACATAGTTCTCGCCAAATAGAAGAATGACAAGTAGAGGGTCTGCGTTGACTACACCAACCTGAACAAAGCTTGTCCCAAAGACAGCTTTCCTCTTCCCAGGATTGATCAATTTGTTGATGCCACCGTAGGACACGATCTTATAAGTTTCATGGATGCCTATTTTGGGTACAATTAGATTCAAATGTATCCTCTAAACCAAGAGAAGACTGCCTTCATATTTGAACGAGGTCTCTATTGTTTAAGAGTGATATCGTTCGGTCTGAAGAACGTTGGAGTCACGTACCAACGTCTAGTAAATAAGATGTTTGGCTCCTAAATTGGAAACACAATGGAGGTCTACATCGACGACATGCTAGTCAAAAGCATTTGAAAGAGTGACCACATCAAGCACTTAAGCCAAACATTTGAGATCCTGAGGCAACACAAGATGAAGCTGAACCCCTTAAAATGTACTTTCGGTATCGCCAAAGCAAAACTCTTGGGTTTTTTGGTCTTCTAAAGGGGAATTGAGGTAGATCCCTCCCAACTCAAGGCTCTGATTGAACTAGAGTCACCTAAAACCAAAAAGGATATCTAAGGCTTGAACGGATTCATCTCTAAATCTATGGACCGGTGCTTCCCATTCTTTAGAGCCTTGAGGGAGAGTAAGGCCCTAGAGTGGATCCTTGAATGCGAAAAAGCCTTCCAGGAACTTAAACAATATTTGGCCTCCCCCGAACTCCTTTCAAAACTAAAATAGAGAGAAAAACTACTCCTATACTTAGCCGTGTCAGAAAATTCCATCAGTTCTGCATTAGTTAGGGAGGACAAAGGGATTCAAAGGTCTGTTTTTTACATTAGTAAGGCACTTCTGGACACCGAGACAAGATATTTTAAAATTCAAAAACTAGCCTTGGCTTTGATAATATATGTTCAGAAGCTCAGACCTTATTTTCAAGCCCATCCCATCATAATCCCTACGTCCTATCCTTTGAAATCAATCCTACATAGGCCTGAAGTTTTAGGACGACTGATCAAATGGTCAATAAAGTTAGGAGAATTTGACATATCTTAAGTACCACGGACCTCTATTAAAGGGAAAGCACTAGCAAACTTTGTAGCAGAGTTCACTCCAACACTACATGCTAAAGCTCAAGCCACCCACGATATGACAACTTTACATTGACGGTTCATCCATCGACAAAGCTTCAGGAGTGGGCATAGTACTTTAGTCCCCCGATGAAATTGTAACTGAAAAGGTAGTTAGCTTGGGGTTTAGAGCCTCCAATAATGAAACTGAACATGAAGCACTTATCCTTGGGATAAAACTGGCCTTGGAATTCGAAGCTCTGAGTCTTAAAGCATTTTCTGACTCTCAACTTGTGGTGAGCCAAGTCTTAGGAGAATTTTCCACCAACGATAACAAGATTATCAGATATTCAGAGCTAATGGAATCACTAAAGTTGTCTTTCCACAAATTTGCCATTCAAAAGATTGAAAGAAGCCAAAACTCCAAGGCTGATACTTTAGCAAACATGGCTTCCCACCTCAAACCATAAAGGCACTCAATGGTAAAAATTTCTTACCAATCAAAATCGAGCATTGAGGAAATACAATCCTTTTAGATTTCAAGACAAACTCAGGACTGGATGACTCACATCATCTAGTATCTAAGGGAAGGGTTGCTTCTAGAGGACAAAAATCAGGCCAGAAGAATTCGAATTAGGGCAGCTCGATATCTAATCCTAAAGGGAAAGCTGTACTGAAGGTCTACATGCAACCCCTCTTACGGTGCTTATCTCTAGAAGAGTCCTACTACGTCCTAGCCGAGATACATGAAAGGATCTGTGGCAACCACAATAGCGGCAGGACCATAGCCCACCGAGCACTGATTTAAGGCTACTACTGGCCTATCATGTTAAGACAAGCTAAGGAATATGTCCACAGGTGTGACAAATGTCAACGATTTGCTTCATACTAGCACTAACCTCATCATGCGCTCATCCCAATCGCTAGTCCTTGGCATTTTGCTCAATAGGGAATGGACATTGTAGGGCCATTGCCAAAGGCCCCTCAGAATAGGAGGTTCATACTAGTCGTCATCGACTATTTCTCCAAATGGGTGAAGGCTGAACCACTAACTCACATCACAGAGGTGGAAGTAAAGAACTTCACATGGAAAAATATAGTTTGTAGGTTCGGTATATCCCGTGTCATCATTTTAGAAAATGGTATACAGTTTGCTGAGAAAGTGTTCGAAAAGTTCTGTAAAGACCTGCACATCAGTCATCACTTCTCCTCACCAAGGCATCCCTAGGCTGATGGGTAAGTTGAGGTCACCAACCGCACTATTCTCAATGCCATTACGCATTATTCTCAACGCCATTACTAGAAGGTTGGAGGAGGCCAAAGGAAGACGGATCGAATAACTCCCTAGAGTACTCTGGGCCTACCGAACTACTATAAGAACTCCAACTGTAGAGACACCATTCTCACTTACATATGGTATCGATGTATTCATCCCTGTCAAAATTGGCATGTTGACTCTTAAGACAGACTACTTTGATCAGGGGACCAACAACCAGCTACTCACAGAGAATCTGAATCTACTTAAAGAGAGACATGAGCAAGCTCAGATCAGGACCGAGGCAAACCAACAAAGAATGGCTAAGTGCTTTAACTAGGGGTTAAGACCCACCAATTTCCAGATTGGGGATATCGTCTTAAGAAGGGTGTTCCCAAATACCAAAGAATCCACCATGGGAAAATTCTCCCCTAATTGGAAAGGGTCCTACAAGATAACCAAGATCGTTAGACCCACGACTTATTGATTGGAGGATGTAACTAGAAAGCGTGTACCCAAGCCTTGGAACATCGAACACTTATGCAAATACTACCAATAAAGAATTATTTTTTGATTCACCTCTGAGTATTTTCATTCAATATACCTTTAAAAGCCCTGTATTCACTACAAGTGCTACAGGTCTGGCCCATTTCACTCAATGTATGGACCCCTAAAAGCCTTGTATTCACCACAAGCGCTATAAGTTTGGTCTATTTCACTCAATGTATAGACCCCTAAAAGCCTTACATTCACTGCAAATGCTATAGGTCTGAACCATTTCACTCAGACGAACAGTTCAATAAAGATCTATAGTTAAAGCTTGATTTAATTACAAGTTTTGAAGATTTATGGTTGAAGCTTGATTTAATTACAAGTTTTAAAGATCTGTGGTTGAAGCTTGATTTAATTACAAGTTTTGAAAATCTAAGGTTAAAGTTTGATTTAATTACAAATGTGAAAGATTTGAGGATGAAGCTTGATTGGACTACAAGTGGCAAAGGTCGGTACACTACGACTTATTAACATGCCAACGTCCAAAAAATTTTATTACAAATTGCAAGTGTTGCTGCTTTGAGTATTCTGTTGTCAAAGCCTTTGAAACATTCCATGGGTACTTTGAAGATTCTAATAGATTGAAGAGACCATCAAACAATACGCAAAGTTTTGAAAGAAATCAAATTCTATTTATAATTGGCCTAAAATATGGGAAAGTTACAAGGAAGAAACAAAAAAAAAGAGTACAAAAATATCCTTGGTTTACTGCTGGTTAGGCAGCTTTTGAAGCATCAGCATTGAGAAAGTTCTGGATCCGCTTCCTTCTCCTCATCGTCCTACACCATATCAACTATGCTTTAGCAGTCTATAGAACGTTAGCTAGAGGGAGTTTGGGATCTACTTCCTCCTCTTCATCCTCCTACACCTTAATCTCGGCTAGGGAAACTTCAATATTGTCAATCCCAATCAGATCCAAGTCAGGATACTTCTTACGAAGCTTCGCCCTGAAGGTGTGGTACCTATGCTCGATCAGCTCACCACTCAAGTCTTGGACTTTGTCCTTCAGATCTACTTCAGTTTGAGCTCTGACAACTTCAGTAGTGTTTTGGACCTTTTGAATGAAGGCAGCTTGGAAGTCATGAAACCTCTTTTTGAGGTCTTCCAACTCTAAAGCGAGGGCATCCCTTTTAGACTCCAAGATAGAATAAGAGTTGACATCTTTCCTCAATTGCCGAGGTCGTGGACTGAGCCATTCCCAGCTGTAGCCTGGCTTCATTGAGCTCAAATTGTAGAACACCAATCTACTTAGAATCCATAGAAGAGTCCATGATAGCCGCAAGACCATTTATAGCCTGAAAAGAAATAAGCAACAGTTAGGTCAAAACATATTACATAACCAAAAAAAAAAAAGATGAAACGAAGGACTCATTAGAGCTTACCCTCATGTGGAATGCCATCATGTCTTTGGCAATTTTTTGCATCTTCAGCCCCTTGAATTTATTTGGGTCTATTTCCCAAGACTCTTCGTAGACCTTCTTCATGGCCAATGAGCCAGAGTCATTAGGCCTTGGAGAAACAGCAACCGACTTGCCTTTCCCCCTCTTCTTCATGGAAGTTATAGGCGCAGGGGGAAGTAGGGGCTCCCGAACTAGGGAAGCCCCTAGATCTTTAGACTCTGTCCTATTTGGGGAGTTGGATAGAAACCTTCTCCTCTTCACTTGAAGAGGAGGCTCGACAGGGGAAGAACTTTCTCCCACCTTCTTTTTCTTCTTCTTTCTTGGAGCCCATCCAGACACCAAGGACTTCTTCAGGCTCTCAGACCTATCTCTCACCAGCCTAGCTTTCATCAAATTGTTGGGGTAGAGGACGGCGTCATGTGCAGGATTGCTGGTCTAGAGGAGCCTCCTGTACTTCTTCTAGAGATTGACAGTGAAGACCGACCTCTTCCAAGCCCTCTTGTCTGCACAGAAAACATGGAGTTAGATCAAACAATGCAAAAATAAATAAAATAAATAAAATAAAAAATAGAGACAAAAATGTATTCGAAGAGGACCCCACCCTTGATCTCTGTAATATCCCGACCCGGGATACCGGGTCATATGGCACGCCTTACGAAACAACAGAAATTATGTAGAAATTTTACGTTAAAAAAAGGATTAATTAATTAAATAATTAATTAATTTATTATATGTGAATAAAATTTATTATTAAAATTGATTTTACATGAACACACATATACACACATTATGTGTATTATGTGTGTATGCTATCAAGTGTATATAGACATGTATAAGTGTACAAGTGGGTATATATATATATTATGTATATATATACCTAGATACATTGTATAAAGTATAAAGTATAAAATATAATAAACTATTATATATATATGTATGTATGCATGTATGTATATGGAAGCATGTAAGTATGCATGTATGTATATGATTAAATTAAATATATATAAGTGAAAATATCTAAAAGTAAGTGTGAAGAGGTGTGTGTGTGTGTCGGCTGGTGTGTGTGTGTGTGTCTTGAATATATGTGTATATGTATATATATGTGTATATATATGTATAAATATCTAGAATCAAATTAATGCAAAGTAGGAAAGAGAGAAAGCAAATTTATGAGATGGGAATTCTAGAGTAGGGCTATGAAATCAGAGAGAGAGAGAGAGAGAGAGAGGATGGAGGGGAGAGAAGAGTCGGTCACCTTCTCTTTAAAAAGCCAAGCATGCAAACCATGCTTTCTTCTTGCAAAAGAAACCAAAGGAAGAAGAAGAGAGGAGAATAGAGAGAGAGTTGGAGGTAGAACAAGAGAGAAAACACTGTAAACAGGTAAAGTTCCAATTTTTACATTTTTCCTCTCTCTAAAATTTTGATTGATAGGAACTGTTTTAAAGTTGTTTATATACGTAGGATATGTTATATACATGTTTAGAAGTGTAATAAGCATGAAATTTAAGCTTTAAAACACCTAAAAACACCTAACCTAGAAGCATCCTCCATTGATGACCTTGCATGAAGCAGGTCTGATCCGAGGGAAACCAAACTTGGGTTGGTGTATAAGGACCTCTAGTAGACCCTACAAGCATGTGAAAAACCCACACCCGCGACCATGAAGCTCAAAAATTGACCCTCAAATATCAAGGTGCAGGTTACGGGTTTACACCCCAAACCTCTAAATTTATGATTTAAGCCATTTTTTAAATGAAATCTGAATCCCCATGAAGAGGGGATCACAACAAGCCAAATATCATGAAAAACCATCAAGAAATAAGCATGAACGAACAACTTACAGTTCGGATTATCCAAACCAAAACCGAACTTATGAAGGGGTTTTAAAGCCCAAAACGAATGCCAATCGATTTGTTTATCCCTTAGGAACAATTTGTAATCAAAACAGTGAGGATCCAAGGATCCAAACTGCACGAAATAGAAGAAAAAGAAATTCTGGAATTAGGGCAACAGTTCTGGTCGAAGTGGGGAAGACGACGAGTCAACTCGTCACTCGGTTTAAACGGGTGGGTCGACTCGGGACAGGTGGCAGCCTCTGGGCTTGCCACCGAAAAAATGAAACGGCAGCGTTTCAATAAGGTTTTAAAACCTTTTAAACGGTAGGGCTGACGTCATCGTGACGTCAGCAACACGTACAAAACCGGATGGACCGGTTGTTTTATGATTGGACCGGACTGGTTCACTTATATTTTAACTGAACCCTTTGGTTTTTCTAAATTAATTAAAATAAAATAAAACCAATACTTTCCTTAATTGCGGATTGACCCCAGAACTTCTGGACAATCTTACTGTTGCCCAATTTATGGAAGTTTTATGCATTTAGACCCCTGGAAAAAAATAATTAAATAATTAAATAATTAATTTAATTATTTAATAAATAAAGTAAAATGACTATTTTGCCCTTGGGTCATAAATAGAGTAAACGAAGACCAAATTAAGCATATGAATAGTGTATTTTTACTATTTTGGACATTCTGAGACTAATGGTAGGGTCCGTTTTACGAGACGGAGCCCGAAAAATAAATACACGTAAGGGGTAAATGACCAAAATACCCCTTGACCAAAATTTAACAAGTTATTAGTGTATTCTTACTATCTCGGACCTTCTGAGTCCACTGGTGAGGTTCACGACACGAAATGGGGTCCCGAAAAATAAAGACAAGTAAAGGGGTAAAAAGACCAAAATACCCCTGGTACCCCTAAAGCCAAAATAAAATCAGGGAAGGTCTAAATTAACTTTCTTTGACATTCCGGACTCAAAAATGGAGTCCAAATTACGAAACGAAGTACAGAAAAATATGACACGTAAAACGATAAAATGACCATTTTGCCCTTTTACATGTGATTGTCCGAATTAAATGTTAGGAAAGCCTAAACCAACTTTCTTGGACACTCCGGACTCAATGGTAGAGTCTATTCGACCAAAAAAAATGTCTAAAATAAAAAGACATAAAATTTGATGAATAACATCTGTTAGATGACTATGAACTTAAATAATGCCAAAGTACTAATACTAAGGCATGTACGAGAAACGAAATACGAAAAGACACGACACGTAAACATGTCAAATAAATAACTTTAAATTAAAGTTAATGGAACTCCCAGAAGAGTATAAATTGAAGTAGATTCAATTTCTAACACATTAAATTGTGTCATAGGTTAAGAGTACGAGTTAAATTAAGTACCTATGAAATTATGAAATTGTTTTAGGATCTAATACGATTTAAGCATAAGTTAAGGAATATCGAAATGATATTACAATGAATATGAAGTTGATGAGATGTTTATGAATTGTTCTTAGGAACTACAAGGAAAGTGGGAAAGCGCATTATTAGCACTAACCCTAAAGAACCAAGGTGAGTAACCCTGTGTTTGAATTGGAGATTTGACTCCATGGTTTAAAAAGGGTTTTAAGTTCAAGATATGAAGTATTTGAAGTTTCAAATTCAGTATTTACATGATTCAGTTTTTAATTATTATGTTTTATAAACTCATGGTGACATGCTCAGTGATTGGTTTCTGTAATAGTTTTTCCTTCAAATACTTTTCAGCATGTCTAGTTTAAAATGCGACTATTGTTAAATATTCTGAATTTGCTTATTTCAAGTATACGAATGTTTATCACGAAGTTATAAATGTTATGTTTTTAAGTACTCACGAGAGTTATCTATTTTGATGTACTCACATGCTAAATATATTTTTAATGCAAGATTAATGGTGCATAAGCACTTAGACAGGATTCTGAGTTTTCAGTTGCCCTGTAAAATAGGCAGGATTTTGGGTTGTACGGAATCCAATTGCCCTGTAAAATGCCCGGTAGCAGGATCTAATCCCTCAGGCAAATGAGATATCTCCATTTATAAGTAATATGGGAGTCCGGTTCGAAACGGATTCCACTAATGAAAGTGATAAGATGATGAATGATTTGAAAATGGAAGCAGGTTTTACCCTCATTTTCAATATGCATATGTTTCGAGTTTTATATACTCTATTTAAGAAATACATGTTATGTTATATGTTTTGAAGTTCATGATTATAAGTATAGCTTGAATACTTTAATTGTTTCAAAGCTATTGTTTTACGAAATGCATATGTTTTGAGTTATATACTCTATTTGACAAAGTATGAGTTTAGCTTGAATACTTTAAATGTTTCAAAGCTACATGATTTAAGGAATGCATATATTCTGTATTCAAGTATAGGAACAATTGGCGGTGATTATTTTACAAACTCTTATGTACTAAACCACTGCTAATTGAAAACCCCATGACGAATACTGGAATTGCTCACAAGCTTAGATTAGCTTATCCGGACTTTGTTCGGACCCCCCTTTCAGGTAATTAGCAGCAGTCTTGACTTGAGGACGTTGATGATGAATCTGCTGATTTTGGGAAGATATGTTTAAGTAGTTTCTCTTGAGAAACCTATGAACTCTAGTAGTACATTTTGTATTAGTAGATAATGTAAAAATATGTATTAAGCCCTCAGGGCAACTGAACATGTATTGTATTAATGTTATAAGTCTTTAAGTTTTAGTTATACTCTGAATGTGTAACCATGTATGCTATGTATGGAGCGGCAGTACCGAACGGATGTGCATAATTTAAAAATGAGAAAAGAAAAGAAAAAGTTTTCACACTTCCGCAAAACGTATGTTGCACATCTATTCGATACCGCTGCATATGCGAGCCTTGTCTTGGGGCCCTTGGGTCTCGGGGCGGCGATCCCGATCCGGTGATCCGCTTAGGGTGGGTTTCGGGTCGTGACAACATCAGTCTTCCGAGGGAAGGTTAAAATTCGGTTCTCATAGTCCTCGAACTCATATCCTTCTTTTACAAAGAAATATCACTTCTTCCAAGTCTTTATGGAAGTAGGTACAAAGGAGAAGGGTCTGAACCCCTTGTCAAAAGACATGTAAAACATGCCCTCTGACTTCAAATACTTTAGGTCCATATTACTCCTAATCAACGGGAGGTCCACCTCGACGTTGTTTATGTGACCTAGAACTATAAACCCTGATAGATGCCTCCAACTATTTATGTTCAGGTCGGCAGGGCATATATTAAACCAGCTGAAGAAATCCCTAATTAGAGGATGGAAGGGAAACTTAAACCCAATCTCGAACCATTCGAGATAGATACAAATCTCGCCCTACTCAATGTCAAAAGGACGGTCCATAGGTCCGAGTACCCTGCAAGACACATTTGAAGGGAAGTCAGAAACAGCCCTTAGAGCATCTATCATGCCCTGAGTAGTGGCACTTTCTCTTTCCTCCATTCGGGAGGACCTACCCGAGGTTTCCCCCGCAACATTCCTAGGCTCTACGGAAGCCTCTACTATCATGAGTTTTGAACTAGGGATGGGGTGGTTAACCATCCTAGTTTCTAAATCCCGATGAGGAGCTAGTATCTATAAGATTTACTTCTGATTGGGCAAACACCTTTATAAAAACCTCTGCTCCATAGCCAGTGCTTGACTGATCATTAGAAGTCGACATTATAGAAATTTTGAAGGGAAAGAGGAAGACTCAAGGAAGATAAGCAAATGTTTGTGAGCGAACCAAACTTGACCAGATATTCGAACGAAGTTTGGCTTCTTACGCCGAAGATCTTCTTACTTTGGTTTTCTTTTGGGCGTATGAAAAAGTTCTCTCAAAGCAACAAAAATGATGAAAGGGAGAGCATCAATGTACTCCTCCACCTTTTATAGGGAGGTAATAAATGGAGTAATGGGGGCCTTCGATTTCGAACCGTCGCGGCAGTTAGGGAAATGATGGCTTCATAATTCTAATTGACGGTTGACGCAATAAATGTCGCATCAACTCCTGTCGCAAGAGACAAAGTGGTGCATTTATAACCACCACGCGTGACCTTTTAGAAACCTTAACCTTAGCTCTGCGATCCGCAAGATTGAGGCTCGGGGGGGGGGGAGTAGCTGATAGACCATAAAGTGATGGACCAATTCAAACATAACGCGTGTATGTACAGAGTACTTCCATATACAGATCAAGAAAGACTCTTTTATCCAATACAGACTGACGTATGAGGGTCCAGAGGTACTTTGTTCAAAATGGCGCAAAGTCTTTAGCCTTGCCTTTAAAGCAAGAGTTGTAGAGTATCTACAAGAAGGGGTCCCAAACTAGTCACCGCCTTCCATGTCCTACCAACCTCAAAATAAGGAAACAGAATTCAACATGTCAACTGCTATTTTTGAATATCATCAAATCCCTCATTTTATGGTTTCAAATCCTATTCAACTTAAGAGATCTACAACTTATAAATAAAGTTATAAGGTGATGCTGCACTTTTCGGCTCGCAATAAGTATGGACTCCGTGACCTGTAGAACACTCAGAAAGATGATCAGAGGACCACCGGATTGGCTCCGACGGTAGCCGCTCCGATGCTTAAGTAAGTAAAAGAATTGAAAGACTGTATTGAAAGCCAAAAAATGAGCATAAGAAATAAGGCGTACCTTTAGGGTTTAATTTATAAGCCGTGGCTTTCCTAAGTTGATTAGGATTCGAAGCCATGAATATAGGGATTTGACCAACGGAGATTGCAGTTACCTTGCATAGAGATAACCATAGATGCCATGAATATAGGGATTTGATCATCGGAGATTGCAGCTACCTTGCATAGAGATAACCATAGATGGTAGTTTCCTTGTTGAAGACTGCTTCCTTGTTGAAGACCGCTTCCTTATTCCCTGCTCGGCATCCGCTAAGGCAGTGACGAGTTCTGGAGTGTTGGTCTGGACCCTGTGATCTGTTCTGGATATATATATGTTCGGCCACTTCCGTCCTTATATGATGATCTGGATGCTTGAGCCTTTAGTCATCGGCTGAGTGAGAATCATATTGGCCGAGCATAGGTCGGACTGTGGTCACACGTGTCAAGTGTTGATTGGCCTGTTCTTTTATGGTATATCAGTTACTCCCCCCCCAAGTCCTAGTTTGATGCTAGCAAGCAACTAGGGCTAAGCCTTTTTCGGAGAGTCATGTGTCTTGTCCGTTCGCCTTCCAAGGCATTTATTGCGCAGCCGGAGATTAGGTCTTTTCAAGGTCATCATTGTACTGGGCTGATAGTTGGGTTTCTCGAAATCATCATTGTTCCGAACCGTCATGGCGTTTGGGCTTGGTGGGTCCCTTCTGATACTGTGCTTATAAATACGGGATGAGATTTTGGAATGACCTTTCCCCCATCATTTTCACTATGCTAGAAGATTTCATTCGCCATTGTTGGTTCGTGCGACCTTGAAGAATACCGATTCCCTGAGTTAGAACAGGTTCGACTGATTTTTCCTCTTCTCTTGCTTCTTTCTTCTTAAGTCCGGGAATAATGTCTGCTCCTTCTGAATCCCCAATTGTAAATGAGGGAGTGGGAAATCCTCCTGAGATGGCTGTACCGTCTTCAGTGGAAGATGTGGGTAATCTTGTTCCCGAAGTTATTGGGGAGATGCCTGTTGATTCTCCCGCTAGTCCTGGGGTTAGGATAGTTGATGCTTTTGAGGAGCCCCGAGGCAGGGCTGGGGAGACCTCTGGTAGGTCTTCCCGTAGAGAAGAGGGTGAGAGTGCTGTCACTCAGAGCCTTCTGGATGAGTGGAGGGTGAAATTCAAATTTCCCTCAAATGTGACCTGCAGAGTGCCAGGCCCCATGGATCGTCCCCATAATGTTGAAGCCGGGGAGATTTGCGTTTACCTTGCCTGGTTTGAAATGGGCTTGAGACTCCCATTGCCGGATTTAGTCAGGCAGTTCTTTTGTTGGTATAAGCTCAACCCTGCCGACCTGAATCTCAATAGTTGGCGGCAGCTTCTAGGGTTTGTGGTGTTGGGACACCTAAACAAGGTGGATGTGTCTCTGGACTTGATCCGTAGTAACATGGATCTGAAGTTCAAGTAGGCAGAGGGCCTTTTCTATATGTCTTTCGAGAAGGGGTTCCGACCCCTATCCTCTGTTCCCACTTCCAACAAAACGTGGAAGAAGTGGTACTTCTTCGTCGGAGGAGGATGGGAGCATGAAGGTTTTCAAGAAGGAGAGGCCTCGTCGTTCCCTCGTGTTACGGGTCATAAGGGTGAGGCTTATTCTTTTAGACTTACTTTTAGCCTTGTTATGCCTTCCGAACTGATAAACTGATATGTCTTTCCTTACTTGTGTGCAGTTAAGAGTGTTTGGAAGAGGCCCGATTTTACTGAAGCACTGCAGGATCAGTACCGAGTACTGCTTTCGACTCCTGACCGGGCTCATTCTGTCATTATAACTCCAACAAACTTGATGGCTGCCCGTAATGTTGAGCTTAAGAAGAGGTTGACATCGAAATGGGCTGTGCCGGAGGCCCCAGTGGTGGGGGAGTCTTCCTCCCGAGCTGAGCCTGATGCCCCTCTTGAAGTAAAGAGGAGGAGGTTCATTTCTGGCTCTCCTGAGCCAGCCCCTGCCGAGGCTGAGAAGGAGGCTGAACCTGCCGTCCTTGTTTCGGCTGCTCCTCCTGCCTCTTCTGGTCCGAGCAGGAGGACTAGGAAGGGGAAAGCACCTGCTGCACCGTCCGAGCCGTTTAATGAGCCGGACTATCAGATTGCCAAGAGGGCATTTGATCAAATATGGGCTCATGGCCCGCACCGATACAGAGGGGATGACCCCTCCAAGCTGATGACTGAGATGATGAATCTCCAGATGAAGGTAGCTTCTGAAGCTTTTTCTTAACTTTTCTATTTGTCTATTCGTTCAATCTAAACCATCTGTCTTGCTTTGTGCAGAGTATGCATAGCTTGGCTGCTCTGATGGTGACCCCTATGGGCCTTGAGGAGGCCGAGAAGTTGAGGGCTAAAGTGGAAGAGATGAGGATGGAGCTTGGGACAGCCCGATCCAAGATTCAGAGCATTGAGGAGGATCTGAAGGAAGCTACCACCAACCTTACCGTAGTAGAGTCTGAGAGGGACATAAATGCTCAGAAGGTTGAGGGGCTTGAGGCGGAGTTGGTTAATCTCCGGAGTTCCTTCGATCAGAAGGTTCAGGAGGCAACTGATCATGCCAGGGCTGAGACTGAGATGATATTGAAAGATGAAGTTGACCAGATGGGTGATGAGCTGATCCTGTTCGATTTTGAAAGCTTCCGAACTAGATTCCAGATTCAGTTCCCGGGTTTTGATGTTTCATCAATTGTTCCCCCTGAACCTACCTCATCTCGTCCTGATCTGGATAAGACGGCTGAGGCTCCTGCCCTTAACTTGGAAGAGGACGCAGGCCCTTCTGGGAAGTCTTGAGGCTCTATGGGTTTTTATTTCTTTTTTATTTTTGCTTTTTGATGTAATGGGTGTATACTTCCGATCAATAAAATTAATTTTCCTTCAAATTCTTCTTATGTTCTTCCCTTCTGTGCAAGTGTGGCTGCTCTGAGCCTCTTGCATGTTTGATCAACTGTTCAGCAATCAATAGTCGCTTTCCGAACTTCGATACTTGTCACTGAATAGGGAATGTAGATTAATTTCAACTGTCTCATTATAATAAGACAAGAAAGTAAATATAATCAGATAGACAGAGCCTGATAGAGTGGGAGTAGACTCCTATAAATCTCTTAAGGTAGACTGCTCTAAATCAAGAGCTTGTGAAGATAACCAGGCAGCTTGTGCTTGTCGTTATGATGCTTGGTATGCTGAGTACTCAGGATTGGGATATATCCGAGCTGTTTGGGCTTTGTCATATGACTTGGCCTGTCATAAAATAGTTAAGACTGGAAGATCTGAATCTTGAATAGGGGGTCTGTACAATTAGACTTTGTTCCCCTCTCTGCCGATTCGGGAGCTTCAGTGCCGGACTGTGGTCTCTGTTTAGAGAGTTCTGTACCCTGTCCCTTGGTATATCGAAGAGGCATATTTAATGCACTGTTCATTTATTCGATCGTCGTTTAGAATTTCGAGGCCACTCTCTTTTTCACCGTTGCGACGGTTCAGTTGGGTGGCTTTTGGACTTCAAGGGTCTATATAAATGGAAACTAGGGCACACGGTTGCGCTCAACTTTTTGATTTCAAATTGTCCCCTTGTGAGAAAGACTTTATATGCTGCCGGAGTTTTGCCACTCGCCCGGAGATAATGGGTGATTTCTTGCCTGAGTTAGGAACAATTAAACTGTGGCCGAGAGTTAACCTTCCTCTATTTTCAGTCTCCAAGGAAGGATTGAAGGAGGTACAAGTCTTCTTGTTTCCTCTGGCATCCGGTCGAGATTCCTCCGATTGGTGGTGGCCCCTCCTTGATTCAACCGAGGCCTGGAGCGTTGGTGATGAAGACGAGGGTGAGTTGCCTCCTCTTCCTCACGTCTCGTTAGAGATCCTCGCTCCAAACGGTCGGGGTGTGACAACTGCTTTGAGGGAGATGAATGTGGGCTTCCTCCTCCCCCTTGTGACTTGGCAGAGACCCTTGCTTCAATCTGTTGGGGTGTCATGCCGATTACAAAGGTGGAGAATGAAAAGTCTCCTGAGGCCCAGAGCCCTCATCATCCGTTGGTCATGGAGTTGATGATGATGATGATGAAATGGCCTGGGCGCTCCTTGATGCAGATTGGGGTTCAGGGCCCCTTCCTTTCAAATGGAACCGGTGGCGGCGGTAATGGAAGTTGTGGATCTTGTGCCCCTTTATCATCCTGTGAGGGAAAGCCAACATGTTGAGAATTGTAGCTTCTGTAATAGCTTCTGTAATAGATTCTGTAATAGCTTCTGTAGTAGCTTCTGTAGTGATGTGTTTGTACTGATGTAAATCTTCTGATTTATCAATAAAATTGAATTTTCTCAGATCTGATGTCTTCGTATTCGATTGTGCTTTTCTGTAGTTAAAATACTTTCTCGTGCACTTCTGAATGTTCTGAGAATGAATCAAAGAAACTTTAGAAAAATGCTTGAATCAAAGTGTTTCACTCCTGATCGGTACCATAGTACTTGTTGTTTGTTTGACAGATAAGCCAAATAATATAGATATCAGATTTTTGAGGTGTTCCGATCTAAGAAACTTTAGTTTGTAGATGTCCGGGACTTCTGTCTTTGGGTGGACTGGATCATAGAGTTTGCTAATCGAAGACGGACCAGGCTCGGAAGGCCTGTGCATTAGAGTGGTCCAGGCTCTGGAGGCCTGTATATTTAAGAAATAGACCAAGTATTTAAGACCTGTATTGTAATACCCCGACCCGAGAATGTCGGGTAATATGACACGTATTTCGAGGATATGAAAAATGGAAGTAAATATTATGCTTTTAAAACAATAATAAATTAATTTAATAAAATTAATTTATTAATATGAGAAATTAAGTATTTATTATGATTAATATGAAATATGATGGTTAATTGGTAAAGTGTAATAAATTGAATAAATAATTTAATAATAAATTAAATATGACAAATTAAGTGAAAATATATAAATATATATATATACATATATATATACCAGCCGTGTGTGTGAGTGTGGAGTAATATGTAAATTAAATGTAATATATATATATATATGTATACATGAATATATGAGAGGGAGACATGGAATTAATGTAGGCAAGGGGGTTATGTACTTTATGTATATATTATATGGTCATTTGGTGAAGATGAATAGGGGGAAGTATGGCCATGATCTGATGGAGTAAGGGGGGTGAAATGAGGGGCAATTAAGTAAGGTGATGGCCATTAAAGTCTCCCACTTATACAAAGGGGCATACATGGGTTACACACAAAATCTCCACCGATCAGCCATAGAGAAAGAGAGGGAGAGTTCTGGGCATTTAGAAGAAGAGAAGAGAGGTCTCGGAGGAAGGAGGAAAGAGAGAGAAAGCCACTGTTAGAGGTAAAACACCAAGAACCATTACTTTCTCTCTCTAGAGAATTTTGCATGCATAAACTGTTTTAGTTCTAGATTTTGTATATATGATGTTTTAAACATATTTAGGCATGATTAAACATGAAATTAGGTCATAAAAACACCTAGAACTACGTGACCCAACAGTGATCCGCCATTGAAGACCATGCTATAGCAGGTCTGAAATGATGGAAGCCAAACTCTTTTTGGTGCATAGAGACTTCAAGAAGAAGTCATGAGGGTCATGAAAACCTATACCCGCGACCAAAAATCACAAGAAATGACCCTCGACCATTGACTTGCAGGTTTCAGGTTTTCAACCCAAACCCTTAAACTTGCCTTTAAACCTACCCTTATGAACGAAAATTTAATCCCCATGAAGAGGGGATTAAAACAAGCAAAACCTCGTGAAAAACCATCAACAAACGAGCATGAACAGCTCGGATTATCGCGACTTAAATCGAGTCATTGAGCTACATTCGAACCTCCAAATCAATGTAGAAGTGTTCTATAATGTATTAGGAGGTGTTTGGGAAAGAAAGCAGAAGAAACGGAGTTGTAGAAATCCACGAAATAGAAAAAAAATGAAAACCTGCAACTAGGGCAACACTGGGAAGAAACGGGGAAGAAGATGAACAGTGGCGGTTCGGGTCAAAACGGGTCAAATCGGGTTCGGGTCGGAACCCGACCCGTCGTATAAACGGTTAAGTGGGACGGCGTCGTTTATGCTTATGTTTAAATTTTAAACTATTAGGGCTGACGTCATCATGACGTCAGCATTACGCAATAAACCCAACCAGACCGGATTGGTTCAATTGAAATTGGACCGGTTCATTTGAGATAGGATTGAACCCACTGGTTCAGTCCGAAAGTTTTGAATATTTAATTTTGACCCCCAACTGTTCTACGGATTTACACTGTGGCCCAAATTTTGGAAAAATTATGCAAATATACCCCTGGAAAAATAATAAAATAATTTATTTAATTATTTTATTAAATAAGTAAAATTACTAAATTACCCTTGGGTCATAAATAGGGCAAATGAAGTCCAAATTAAATAAAAGAATAGTGTATCCTTACTATTTCGGATATTCTGAAGCCAATGGTAGGGTCCGTTTTACGAGACGGGGCCCAAAAAATTTAGACACATTAAGGTATAAATTACCAAAATACCCCTTGACCAAAATTAACGAGTTATTAGTGTAATTTTACTATCTCGGACCTTCTGAGTCCAATGGTGAAGTCCACGACACGAGATGAGGTCCCGAACATAAAGACACGTAAAGGAGTAAAATGACCAAATTACCCCTAGTACACTAAAAGCCAAATTAAAACACAGGAAGGTCTGAATTGACTTTCATTGACATCCTGGACTCAATAATGGAGTCCGAACTATGAAACAAAGTACAGAAAAATATGACACGTAAAACGACGAATGACCCTTTTACCCTTTTTTTTCATACTAGAGTCCAAATTAAATCCTAGGGAAGCCCAAACCGACGTTCTTCGGCGCTCCGGACTCAATGGTAGAGTCTATTCGACCAAAAGAAATGCCTACAATAAAAATACATAAAATTTGATGAATAGCATCTGTCAGATGACTATAAATTAAAGTAATGCCAAAGTACTAATCTACGGCATATACGAGGACATGAAAACACATCAACCTTAGAATAAAATTTCTAACTCATAAATTGATCTTAGGTGAATTATGGAAGAACAACGACCCAAGTACACGATCATGACCAAGGCCCAAAGGGCCAAGGACCCAAAGCAACAGGCTTTCATGCAAGAACTGTTGCATCGACAGAGAGTGATCGACAGATTCGTCAGGATAGCCAAGGCGACAGAAGTCGTCTCGGTAAGCCCCTTCATTTTCAAATCACCCACCAAGGCCATGGTGGCAGAAGCTAAAAAGAAAAAGGAGGAAAAAATGAAATTGGAGGAGGAAAGAGAGAACACGGAAACCTTAGCCGAATGGCGTCGCAGGTATCATTATCATCATTAAGAACATAAGTTACTAGATTTATAATACAGCTGTAAGTCGGACCGGTATAAGAATTTAGGCTTCTCACAGTCTACACTTAGTGAGTTATGAAGTTGATTTAGCACATATGAAATTTATGGAATTTTCATAAATCTTGATAGGCTAAGGAAAGAGAAGGGTAAAGGGAAGGCGCCTCTGTAGAGCTAACCCTAAAGGACCGAGGTGAGTAGCCCTGTATTTGAACTGGAGATTTAACTCCATATATTTGAAGAAGTTTTAAGCTCATGTTATTGCAGCCTTTGAATATCAAATTCAGTCTTTATATGATTCCGTTCTTTTAAAATATTTGTTACGGCATGCTTTATAAATGTTTTTATATCCAGCTCTTTTCTTGAAAATAATTAGCATGTCTAAATCAAATGCAAATCTCCTTAATATTCTGAATTTGATTATCACATGTATTCGAAGCTTCATTGTAGAAGTTATACTCTCCATGTTTTAAATGTTCATGAAAAACATCTATCGAAGAAGTCATGTGAAATTATTTTATAAGATAAACGGTACTAAGTGCCACCCCCCTATGATGGTTGAAATCCTCCGGAATTCAACAGTACATGCCCGGTAGAAGGATCTAATCCCCCAGGCAAATGAGATATCTCCATTGTAGCATTGCAGTAAAACGGGAGTCTGGTTCGAAACAGATTCCGCCTAATAAAAGAGAAAAGATGACAAGTGATTTTGAAAATAGAAGTAGGCATTATCCCTATTCTATTACATGTGTTTATATGCTTTTAAATTGCATATGCTCTATTTGAAGAAAATGCGTATTTAGCTTGAATACTTTAATTGTTTCAAAGCTATTGTTTTAAGAATGCATATATTCTGTGTTCTAAAATGTACAAGCAATTGGTAGTGAGTATTTCATAAACCCTCATGTGCTAAAACCACTACCAGTTGAAAACCCCATGACGAATGTAAGAATTACTCACAAGCTTTGATTAGCTTACCCGGATTTTATCCGCCCCCCCTTTCAGGTGACTAATGGCAGATCGAATTTTTGAAGACATTAAGGATGAACCTAGCTTTTGGGAAGATTTGCTTAAGTAGTTCTTTTGGGAAAAATCACATGAACTTTGATTAGTATATTTTGTATTTCCGGACAATCTAAGGACATGTATTAAGCCCCACGGGGCAGTTGAACTAAGATTGTAATTATAAAGTCTTTTAAGTTTTAGTTATGCTCTGAATGTATGATTATACATGTATACCGAAATGTGAAGAGCGGCAGTATCGGACGGATGTGCAAATTTTAAAATGAGAAAAGAAAAGAAAAAGATTTTCACGCTTCCGCAACCACATGGAGCACATCTATTCGGTACCGCTGCAGATGGGAGCCTGGTCTCGAGGCCTTCGGGCCTCGGGGCGGCGGTCGCGATCCGGTAATCCGCACAGGGTGGGTTTCGGGTCGTGACATGTATACTATGGACCAGGCTCTGAAGGCCTGTGCATTATAGATGGACCAAGTACTGAGACTTGTACATTCATGGACCAGGCTCTGGAGGCCTGTGCATTTATAGATGGACCAAGTACGAAGACTTGTACATTTATGGACCAGGCTCTGAAGGCCTGTGCATTTATAGATGGACCTAGAGGCCTGTCCATTAATAGATGGACCAAGTATGGAAACTTGTACATTTATGGACCAGGCTCTAGAGGCCTGTGCAGATGGACCAAGTATGGAAACTTATACATTTTATGGACCAGGCTCTGGAGGCCTGTGCATTAATAGATGGACCAAGTACGAAGACTTGTACATTTATGGACCAGGCTCTGGAGGCCTGTGCATTAATAGATGGACCAAGTACGAAGACTTGTACATTTATGGACCAGGCTCTGGAGGCCTGTGCATTAATAGATGGACCAAGTACGAAGACTTGTACATTCATGGACCAGGCTCTGGAGGCCTGTGCATTTATAGATGGACCAAGTACGAAGACTTGTACATTTATGGATCAGGCTCTGAAGGCCTGTGCATTTATAGATGGACCAAGTACGAAGACTTGTACATTTATGGACCAGGCTCTAGAGGCCTGTGCATTAATAGATGGACCAAGTATGAAGACTTGTACATTTATGGACCAGGCTCTAGAGGCCTGTGCATTAATAGATGGACACTTTATGGAAGTAAAAGAAAACCTCTCTACTGATAATACTTCCGTAAGTGTTCCACATTCCATGGCCTAGGAACAGGCTTCCCAGTTATGTCTTCTAGCCAGTAGGTGGTAGGTCGAACAACCTTTGTTACTTTGTATGGGCCCTCCCAGTTTGGTGACAACTTTCCCATGGTAGGATCCTTGGTGTTTTGAAAAACTCTTCTTAAGACGAAGTCTCCAACTTGAAAGCTGACTGTCTTGAGTCCTACCTTGGATTTGTTGACCATTCTCTGTTGATAGGCTTCCATCCTGATGCTGGCCTGATCCCTTCTCTCTTCGAGCAAATCCAAGTTTTCCATCAGCTGCTGATCATTGGATTCTTGCTCGAAGGCCTCAGTCCTCAGGGTTGGCATACCGATCTCGACCGGAATTACTGCTTCTGTTCCATAGGCTAGTGAGAAGGGAGTTTCAGATGTGGGAGTTCTTCTGGTTGTTCTGTAGGCCCAAAGAACCCCAGGGAGTTCTTCTGCCCACTTTCCTTTGGCTTGTTCCAGCCTCTTCTTTAACCCGTCAAGGATTGTTCGGTTGGTGACCTCTGCTTGCCCATTTGCTTGTGGATGGCCTGGAGAGGCAAAGTGTTGCCTGATGTTGAGATTTTCGCAGAATGCCTTGAAGCCTTTACCAGTGAATTGTGTCCCATTGTCCGAGATAATTACACGTGGTATGCCGAACCTGCACACAATGTTCTTCCAGGTGAAGCTCTCAATTTCCTTTTCTATGATATGTGTTAAAGGCTCGGCTTCGGCCCATTTAGAGAAGTAGTCGATGGCCACCAAGAGATATTTTCTGTTCGGAGGGGCCCTTGGTAATGGACCCACGATGTCCATCGCCCACTGAGCAAAGGGCCAAGGGCTAGGAATCGGGACAAGCTCATGATGAGGCTGATGTTGGTATGGCGCAAATCTCTGGCATTTGTCGCACTTCCGAACATATTCTTTTGCCTGCTTTAGCATAACGGGCCAGTAGTAGCCCTGTGATAGAGCTCGGTGGGCTATAGTTCTGCCCCCATTATGATTCCCGCAGATTTCCTCATGTATTTCAGCCAAGACATATTGTGATTCGTCTGGAGCTAAGCATTTCAACAGAGGTTGAGAATACGACCTTCTGTACAGCCTGTTGTTCAGGATCAGGTACCGAGCCGCTCTGATTCGGATTCTCCTGGCTTTGTTTTTATCCTCTGGGAGGAGCCCGGATCTTAGGTACTAGAGGATTGGAGTCATCCAGTTCTGGGGCTGTTCATCAATTTGAGCAACTAGTGCTTCCTCAATGCTGGATCCTGGCTGAAAGGAGATTTTGATTGTGGAGTCTGCTTCAGACTTGAGGCGTGAGGCCATGTTAGCCAGAGCATCTGCTCTGCAATTCTGGTCTCTCTCAATCTTCTAGATAGTAAATGTCTGGAAGGAATGCTTCAAGTGGTTTACCAGTTCGGAGTACCGGAGCATCCTGTTATCTTTAATGGTAAATTCTCCCAAGACCTGGCTCACTACTAGTTGGGAGTCAGAGAAGACATCGAGGTTCTGAGCCTCGCATTCCAAGGCAAGTTTCATGCCTAAGATTAGGGCTTCATATTCGGCTTCGTTATTAGAAGCTTTGAATCCCAGGCTGACTGCTTTTTCTAACGTGAGCCCATCAGGGGACTGTAGCACCAGGCCTACCCCTGAGCCTTGATCGGTTGACGATCCATCAATGTACAGCAGCCAGGTTCCCGAAGTTTCAGGGACTTGTGTTTTGTTCTGAAGTGCCGGGGTGAACTCGGCTACGAAATCAGCTAAGGTCTGCCCTTTGATGGAGTTTCGGGGTACATATGATATGTCGAACTCCCCTAGCTCCACAGACCACTTCATCAATCTTCCTGATACCTCAAGTTTCCTCAGTATTGACTTCAGAGGATAGGCAGTTGGGATCTCGATTGGATGGGCCTAGAAATAAGGTCGAAGCTTCCGAGCTGATATGACCAAGGCATAGGCCAGTTTTTCTACTTCTGGGTATCTTTTTTCTGTGTCAAGTAGTGCCCTACTGACATAGAAAATAGGTCTCTGTGCTCCTCTGTCCTGTCTGATCAATGCGGAGCTGACCGCGTTTTCAGAAACTGCAAGGTATAGGAGTAGCTTTTCTCCTTGTACTGGTTTTGACAGGAGCTCTGGAGAGACTAGATACTCCTTTAGTTCTTGAAAGGATTTCTCGCAGTCTTCCGTCCACTGCAGAGCTTTGCTGCCCTTCAGAGCTTTGAAGAAAGGTAGGCAGCGATCAGTGGACTTGGATATAAATTTGCTCAGGGCCGCAATTCTGCCATTCAGCGCCTGGATTTCCTTTCTGGTTTTTGGCCACTTTAGCCCAATCAGGGCTTGGATCTGAGTGGGGTCTGCTTCGATACCTCGTTGAGAGACAATGTATCCCAAGAATTTTTCCTTCGTAACTCCGAAGGTACATTTCGAGGGGTTGAGCTTCATCCTGTGTTGTCTGAGGATATCGAAGGTCTGGGCTAAGTGCTGGAGGTGGCTGCCTTTCTAAAGACTCTTTACCAGCATATCGTCGATGTATACCTCCATGGTGCTGCCGAGCAGTGGGCTGAACATTTTGTTCACTAGCCGCTGGTAAGTGGCTCCAGCATTCTTCAAACCGAAAGGCATCATTCTGTAGCAGTAGAGTCCTCTTTCGGTTATGAAGGTAGTTTTCTCTTGATCTGGAGGGTACATCTGGATCTGGTTGTATCCAGAATAGGCATCCATGAAACTCATAAGCTCATGCCCTGCGGTGGCATCAACCAGTTGATCTATTCTTGGCAGTGGAAAGCTGTCCTTGGGGCATGCCTTGTTGAGATCTGTATAATCAATGCAGACTCTCCACTTGCCGTTCTTCTTCTTGACAAGCACGGTGTTGGCTAGCCACTCGGGATAGAACACTTCCCGTATCATCCTGGCATCCAACAGCTTTTGGACTTCTTCGTTTATAATCCGATGCCGTTCAGGAGCAATCGGCCTCCTCTTCTGTCTGACTGGCGGGTGACCCGGATCCACCATTAGTTTGTGAGTTATAAGGTTGGGATCTATTCCCTCCATGTCTCTGGTCTCCCAAGCAAAGATAGAGAGGTTGTCTTTCAAGAACCTGACTATCTTTTCCTGCTCGGTGTGTGTTAGGTCTGGGCCGATGTATAGGTAATGCCCCTCTGCTTCTAAACTGACCAGTACTTTAATGGGCTCGCCAACAGGTTTGGCTCGGCTGTCGCCCCCCCTTGGGCTTAGGGGTTCTTCAATGCCGGATGGGCAATTCTCCATCTCGGGAGAGTGAGTGAATACCAGATTTGCACAATCCTGAGTGTGCTGTAATTGCTATTTAGGAGCTTTTTCTTTGAGGGCAATAGCGTGGCACTCCCGGGAGGTTGGTTGACACCCTCTGACGGAGTGAACGCTCTGGTTGTGGACGTACTTCAGACACTGATGGAGGGTCGAAGTGACTGCCCCTATCTGATGTAACCAGGGTCTCCCGATTATAACGTTGTAGGGAGACTTCATGTTTAACACCATGTACTCCAAGATGGTGGTCTTCTGCCCTTCACCTTCTCCTATAGTGGTAGGAAGGTCGACTCTCCCCAATGGGGTGCTGAGGTTGCCATCAAAAGCTGCCATCACGGCAGTGGTGGGCTTGACGTTGTCGTGGTCTATCCCCATCTGTTTGAGCAGTTCATAGAACAGTATGTTGACGGAGCTACCAGTATCGACTAGGACTCTCCTGGTCTCAAAGTTGGCGATTCTAAGGGTGATTACAAGGGCATCACTGTGAGGGCAGTGTACCCCTGCTAGATCTTGCTCGGTGAATTGGATCTCCGGTGCTGGCTTGAGCCTTTTTTCGACGTTGGAGATCTGTACTACGTTCGGGGCGGCTCTGGCCTCCCGAGCGTATCTCTTTCTTGCCCTGTTGGACATTCCTGTGATAGGGGAGTCAGCATGGAGGACGTAGATGACGTGATTGTTCTGCCTCTGGGGCTCGTTTCGTCCCTCCCTCTACTCTTGCCTCTGTTTGGGCCTCTGGTCGGGCCGCTGCTGAGGCTTGTCTTCTTGGGGGTTTTGCCTTCCGTCCTGCTTGACGAACTCCCGAAGACGCCCCTTCTTTATGAGCTGCTCTATCTCATATCGGAGGGTCCTACATGTGTTAGTTGTATATCCATGATCTTTATGGAAATTACAATACTTACTTTGGTCCCGCAGGCTGGGATCTCCCTTGATTGGTTCCGGCCACCTCAGGTTCTCCCGATCTCGGATCTGCTGGAGTACCAGGTTCGGTGTGGTGTTCAGAGGAATGAAGTTGGTGAACTCCCTCAGTCCGGAGTTGTATACGGCTCTAGGAGCTGCTCTTTTTTTTGGGCTCCTGGCCCTCTTTTTGTTGGAGTCTCTTCTGTGATCCTCCTTCTTGTGGTCCTCCCGCTTTGGATTGTCCCTCTGGGTCTGATCTCTGCCCTTCTGGGACGTGCGGTTGGCTTCTTCCAAGTTGATGTATTTTCTGGCCCAATCCATTAATGCCGCCATATCGGTTGGAGGGCTCTTTGTCAAGGAATCTCTGAACCCACCTTGGGCAAGCCCGGTAGTCAGGGCTGCTACAAGGAATTTCGGGCTGCAGTCAGTGATCTCCGTGAGTTCGGTGTTGAAGCGCGCAATGTAGGCTCTAAGGGATTCCTCCCTGGTCTGCTTGACGTTCAGCAGGAATTCTGGCCCCCTTCTGAGTCTTCTGTTGGTCATAAACCTGTCCAAGAACTATTTACCGAGCTCGTAAAAGCTGGTAACTGAGTTCGGTAGGAGGTTGTGGAACCACTTCAGAGCAGTTCCCTTCAAGCTGGTGATGAACGTTCGGCACATGAAAGCATCAGAGGCTCCGTGAAGGGCCATCGTATGCTGGTAATGAGAGAGATGATCTCCTGGATCTCCAGACCCATCGTACAGGGTGAACTTGGGCACCATGAACTTTCTGGGCCTCTCTTCTGACATGATGGTGTGAGTGAACGGGGTGGCCAGTCTTCCGAGCAGCTTGGCCAGTTCGTCTTGCTCTGGAGGGTTCTGAGGTCCTCTCAAGGCAATTGTCCGGTCCATCGACTCGGCAATTTCCTCTACCCTCCGCGGGTCTCTGATTCTGATATCTTGTGAACCCTGCCTGACAGCCTCGGCTTCAGGGTAGTAGGGTGGAGTGCGCCCTTTGGACAGAGGAGGATTCCGAACCGGAGGGATTGGTGCTGCATGATGAGGCTCCTGCGGTGCCGGGTGTGCCCCCGAGGCCCTTGGAGTTAGGGCTCGAGTAGTGCTTCGGTAATGTACGTCGGGAATGAAGGCGAATGTTCCCCAGCCAGGGACTGTTGATGGCTGCGGATCTCGGCCAGCGCGAGCAACGCCTGAGGGGTGCCCAGGCTGGTTAGTTAGAGCCTGCGCATGAAGTTCTTCATTCTCTGCAGCAACAGGAGGTTGCGTTTCTGCAACGAAGTTGACCGGCGGGCTAGGAGAACCCGCTGCTTGGTTTTGCGTGAGTGTTGCCAGCGTTCTAGTGATGGCAAGCAACTGCTCCTGCACCAGTTCATTGTGTCGTTTTATTGCTTCGATCTCTTGTCGCATAGGATTGGCCGCTGGTCCCTTTGTGCGAGGAGCAGGCGGCTGACGTTGAGTGTTTTGCGAATTCTGAGTATTCTATCTTGGTCGGAGATTTGGTGCCATGGTTTTCTGGTAGGGAAAGAGATGAGTTTTATGAGTAGAGCACTTTGGAGATTAGTCGTTTCCCACCGACGGCGCCAAACTGATGCTGCACTTTTCGGCTCGCAATAAGTATGGACTCCGTGACCTGTAGAACACTCAGAAAGATGATCAGAGGACCACCGGATTGGCTCCGGCGGTAGCCGCTCTGATGCTTAAGTAAGTAAAAGAATTAAAAGACTGTATTGAAAGCCAAAGAATGAGCATAAGAAATAAGGCGTACCTTTAGGGTTTAATTTATAAGCCGTAGTTTTCCTAAGTTGATTAGGATTCGAAGCCATGAATATAGGGATTTGATCATCGGAGATTGCAGTTACCTTGCATAGAGATAACCATAGATGCCATGAATATAGGGATTTGATCATCGGAGATTGCAGCTACCTTGCATAGAGATAACCATAGATGGTAGTTTCCTTGTTGAAAACTGCTTCCTTGTTGAAGACCGCTTCCTTATTCCCTGCTCGGCATCCGCTAAGGCGATGACGAGTTCTGGAGTGTTGGTCTGGACCCTGTGATCTGTTCTGGATATATATATGTTCGGCCACTTCCGTCCTTATATGATGATCTGGATGCTTGAGCCTTTAGTCATCGGCTGAATGAGAATCATGTTGGCCGAGCATAGGTCGGACTGTGGTCACACATGTCAAGTGTTGATTGGCATGTTCTTTTATGGTATATCATAAGGTATACTTTCAATTTAGGTTCAATTTTTCTTTTCAATTACAGTTTTTTGTTTACTGACTTTATCATTGAAACGACTACTATTAAAACTAACTCGATGACCCTCTGATCTTAAATTCTTGATAAACATAAAAAAGATGGGAAATTCTTCTGATAAAAAAGTATAACATCATATATATTTTGTTAATATTTTATTCTTTGCTTAAGAGAAACTTATTGGTGCGTTTATGAGCTGTGCAATAAAAAATAATTTGACAAATTACACTCTGAGTTTGATATTGACTTCGGTATGACCGCGCACTTTGAGTTTGTGCCAAACAAAACAAGAGGGGGGTGTATCTCCTGGCTGCGGTACACGTGTGAAACACCAGAGTTAGATATTAATGATTTTAATGTTCGCTCTGGCTACTTGAATCTAGCCACGTGGCTAAAAGAATCTCAAATTTGGAGGAGCCAGGTGCACCTGATTATTTCTGGCGATCTGAGATGCTAAACAATTAAAATGTAATTAGCGTACAGAATCACTGATTCAATGATAGACATTAAAGGGCAATTTCGTTATTTCGTATCTAATAATAATGTAGTGCTTGCTAACTAAAAACCGGCTGGAGGGAGCCTGCCAGCGTGTCCTGGACAACGGAGAGAGATTGATCAACAAGACTTGTTTTTTAATGCCGTGCCTGGGGACCGAGTCTGAGACCACACAACGGGTTAGGACAAAACTCCGTTAAGCACTTAACGGCGACCACCCGATCTAACTCATCGGAGGAGCCTTTCCTTCAATTTTCGGTGTCTATTCAAAGCCAGCGGGTCTCTCTCTCTCTCTCTACAATTTTGTTTCTCTCTCTACAATCTGAGCGGGTCGACGGCTCTGAATCTCGCCGTCGCTCGCCGGAGACTACATGAATTTCGTCCGAATGTTCTGAATCGATCGTCCGGCGAAGAGAGAGAAAGAGAGCGGTTTCTTGTGAGAGAAAAATTAAACAAAAAAGAAAGAAAGATAAAATAATGAGAGAATACATGTGGTTAACGTGCAATGTAGGGAAAAAAGAAGAGAGAGGGAAAGCATCAAAGCTTTGAAGGTTCTTGCACGTCACAGATGCCTAGATCCCGTCTGCAATCTCCCATACCTTGTGCCGTAATCCATTCAATTTCTCTGCCTCTCTATCCTTTAATTAACCTTTAAATTCTTAGGCGAGGCCATGTCTCTTTCTTTATCTCTCTCTCGAATTCATTCTTAGAATTGCAGCACCCTGGTTTTTGAGTCCTCAGAGATGCCGCTCATAATTTAAAAAGGTGCGTGCTTTTTTCCTTGAATTCTTGTTGCATTTGATGTTTTAGGTACCTTTTAGTCTTCCAACCCTTGATCGGTTGCGTTGGAAGCTCAATCTTGGGTATTTTTAACAATTTTTCCTGTGCGATCGGCTGTTGAATTTGGGGGATTTTGTATGTATTTTGAGCTCAAGCTGATCCTTCCTTTTGGACGTTGTGATACTCTGAATTTTCCCTCTCGTCTCAGGCCTTGTTGTCCTGTAGGATTCTTACTTCTTTTTTCTTGAGCATTGCTCGTGCATTTGCGTTAATCTGAATTGAAAATTTCGTTTCGGCAGCTGTTGAATTTTGATAAAGACGTCTTCTTATCTATTAAAAATTAATGCTGTCTTTTTGCGTGAATATTTTGTAGAGACATGCTTTCCTATCAGAATTGAAGATTGCTACTTATTTGCAATTTACTTCTCGTTTTTGAAGCGCTGATATCGGTTGCCTAATTATGAATTGGCTCCCAAAATTTGACAACACAATAAGAGAAGTGAATATCTGATTTTCAAACGCTTATTGTTACTCTCCTTTCATCCAAAAATGGGATAAAGATATTGTTTTAAGTTCTGAAATGCATCTCTATCTCATTATTCTTTGGCTTTGAAAAAAAAAAGGTGGTTGTTCTTAGTTGTGAACTTGTGACTTTGTCCTCTTTGAGTTCTGTCTTTGAGTTGCCTAAATTTTAATTTTCTCTCAAAAGATGAATATTTTTCATGTACGGCACGCAGATTTTATTTGCTGAAGTGGGGGATATTGTTCTGTCTATAAAAATTGATGTGGAAATGCTGTGTGGAAAGCCAGAGATAATTGTTGTGAGTTTCGGTTTGCTTTTTTGGCTCTGGGTTCGCCATGCCATCTGAGATAATGGACCTACAGGGTTTGTCTCCATCATCGTTCTTCTCGGAAGAAATGTCTTTTCCTAATGAGGTATTGATTGCCTGTAAATTGATCAATTCCACACTTACTGAGGAGTTTACATCTATGTAAAATTTCAGTTATTTAAGAAACTAAAGGCTTTAGACCTTTTTTTGGCAGTAGGTTTTCTTTTTCATACATCTTCACCCCAGTTGTCTTTTCGCTCTTTTATTTTTACAATGGGCAGAGACAGGTTGGCTTTTGGAAGACAGAATCCATGCCTGATCGCTATGGTGAGTAGTAATATATTTGTACAATGTAGGCTTCATTATTTCAGTCCATGGATAGCATGATGGTGATGTAATTGATTGCTTACAAACTTTAGCAACATTCAGCTGGTCAAATACTTATTTTAGTGTTTGCGTTTGCTTTAGTTTTTGTTTATCATTTTCTTCCTTTTTATTTATTTATTTATCTTGCAGTACATGTTTACTTATCCTGTTTGAATTTAGTGTTATGTCAACTTTTGGCTATTTTGGTCCTAACCTGTCCAAATACCATTTTCTCTAAACAGGATTTTTAGGATCCCATTTGTTTTCTCTTGGCCGCTGTGTATCATTGGAAGTTAATCCTGTTTTGCATGCAATAAATTAATCTTTTATATTTCCTTAAGAAACTGCAGAAAGAATCTTCATGGTTGGTTGTCTTATTGACATTCCAGCACTTGCTTGGTGTACATCCTTTAAACATATACAAAATGCCTTCCTATTGTTTGCTGACTATATGGTAGGAATTTTATTGTGATAAAAAATAGTTCTTACGTACCAATGAATTAATGAAACTTATACAGCTATCAACATTTATTTATTTTTGATAAGTAGTAATGGAATATAGTCATGAACATTTATAATTACAGAAAAATGTCTTAATTAATTATAGAAGTGCATGGTGAAAACCGTAAAACCTTGTTGTTTGGCAGTGTTTTTGGGAACTATTTTCAGATTTTTTTTTTTTTGAAAAGGACCTATTTTAAGGAAATTACTATGTGTGTGTGTGTGTGTGTCTATATATATTGTTTTAACTTCAATTAATTAGAAAATGAAAATGATTTGAAAACATATATTTCCAAAAGTCTCATCTTTTTCATTTTCTAAAATGTTAAAAAACGAAAATATATCCAAACAGGAATTGTGTTTGATCTTTTTTGATGGCCTGCTTCATTGTTACCCAAGAATTTACAATTCCTGTGATATGAAGTAGGTGAAATTTAACATGTATTTTGAGCTTATAAGATTATTACATTATAACATGAATAGGGCTTAAATGTTTTGGTACTTTTGTGTTCAACTTATTATTATCAGACCGATCTTATAATCGACTACACATCCGCACCTGTTTCTTTCCTGAGGGAGTGGGGCTGGTGGGTCCTGCTGGAAGAGTACGTTGGCATCATCTTGTGACGGATGTAACTGTTTTCTATTTAGATTATGAATTAGAAATTAGGATAATGATTACTAAAGCAAGAATAAAGCATGAGAGGCAAACACACAAATGAAGGCACAAAAATAGGCGTAAGAAGTTGTAAGTGGTCAGAACGCATTTTACTGTAAAAAGAAAAAAAGAAATAGTCGGAAGTCGGAAGTCGGAACACATTTAAGAAATATATAGAAATTTGTTACAATAACTCCATAGGAATGGCATCAGAATTATTCATGAATAATGTCTTGGATTTTTGAAATTGGAAGCATCTCAAATCTAGAAGTAAACATGGCCTGTGAATTTATTTTTGCAGATGGAATGGCACTATATTAGTAAAAGTGTTTTTTTTTTTTTGATTAGGTAAAAGTATACTTGGCTACCTGATCATTGGCTCATCGAACTTTTTCTTTTTTGGTAATGTTTAGTTAATTTACTTACCTTTCATTCTTAATAAAAGACAGCTACAAATTATTTTGGAAGCATGATTATGGCAAAAGTATGACTAAAATTTTGGAAACATAAAGTTCAGACGTTGATGTGTGAATTGAAAAGAAAAGGGATAAGTAGTGAGGTTTTCTATTCTTCCTAAAATTCTTTGGAAGCAAATTGCTTCTCACTTTCAAAGCAATGCCTATCTTCAAGTAAAATTCGCTCACTTAGATGTTATTGTAGTTACAATGATTAGGATCATATGCTAGCTGACCTGGAGTTGCTTTATCTAAATAAATTTCTTTCCGATTTGGTAGATTCAGTGCTTGAGAGGTTGGCCTTTTGGGATACATCATGTGCTTAAAATAAAGGGATTTTTTTTTTTCAACTTCTGAGTCAATTTTATTACAAGAATAGTTCCTGTCACACAACTTAATTTAGCTTGAAGGGGATAACAAGCTTACTTCTTGGCTGTTAAATTGGTAGGGGTATTAATGTTGACATCTGGTGTGGATTCAGAGTGAGGATTTTGATGCATTTGTAAAATTATGACTGAGGAGATGATTATATATTTTATAATCTATCAGATTTGAAAGGTGCACATGCTTCGTGCATGCACAGTGTTTGCCAACACCAAGAGACAAGAGAAGTGGGGGAGTGGTGTGAACGTTAGCTGATTTTGATGGCTTGAATAAACTATTATTCCCTCCTTTATATGATTAATTAAAGAAGGATACTTAATGATATCCTCAACAGGAACCATAGGTCATACCTTTGTGTATTAATGTAAGAGCAAAGGCTTAATGAATTCAAAAATGTTATGTACTTCTCTATGAACTTTCTACAGGCATGGGCATAGTGCATGTCCTGGGACATTATAATATGAAAAGTCAAATGATGGCTGGTCAACTACAATTGAAGACATAGACATACTGTCAAATGCAATTTAAACTAACTAGAAGACAGAATGATGCCCCTTGTGGTAGGCACCCAACCCACAAAAACTGCACTAAAACACAACAAAGTAAGAAGAAAGGTATCATGTTATAAAGTTGAAATCTGGAACAGTATTTTGCATACATGCCAAAATGCCCCCTAATTGAATTCACGAGCTGTTTCCCTACAGATCTGCAAATTTTGGGAGACTAAATCAATGGCATTGTTAGTGATTTCCTGTTAAGAGTAAAGAATCTCATAATGGCCATTGTTGGGACACCAACCTTTTATTGACAGATTTTTGGAAGAATTCATTCCACTTGCTTTATTGTTAAAGACTACTGTAGTTTATAATATAATGTGGCACTGCCAAGAAGAATGTAAATTACTCCAAATAGGCTCCCTATGCATTCATGCATTTAGAAGGACCATTAAAAGGAAGTGTTCTGCAATTGATTTTGCATGTGAACAATTAATGAATTGATGTTGGTTATTAGGTTTAACTTTTAGGATTTTTGATCCATTTCTTGAACTAATATTATGCTATGTACATGCTACCTTTATTAAGGTGTAAAACTGGATGGAATGTCACAAAGAGCAAACAGCAATTCTGTTGCTTCATCACCTTTGGAGAAACGGATGCCGGTGGATTCTCAGATGGTGAAGTGCTTTGAGACTCCTGATCCTTACCTAAATCGAGACCAGAAAGTTAATCTTAGCTTAGAGCAGCATGCAGTGGGAGCAGAGAGAGCAGCCACTCGTACCTCGCGTAGAGCTCTTGACTGTGATCCAGGAACAAGATCTAATTTGAATAAGGAGCCAGCATCTTATTTTATGGAAGGGGACAAGCTTAATGTTATGGGTGCTCAATATGAGAGTGGTCTCTTCTCGAGCTCAGTTGTCAGACTTATTCAGCAGGAAATGTAGGTCCCCCACTCTCCTCTCAGCCATTCAATGCTTATCTGTTTGCCAGCTAATATGCTTGGAACTGTCAAATTTCTGTTGTACAACTAATTGCATGGTTCTAATTATAGGGGCCATTGCTTAGTGTGCAATACTAAATTGCTTGGGCTGTCCAGTGTGAGAATGCGGGTTTGAGTATTAGAACAACCACTTTGTGCAAAACTAATGCCAAAGGTTAGGTCTGTCTCTAGTCTATCCTTCCTAGCACCATGCGTAAGCAGGAAAAACACTGAGTAATGGCCTTACTAATTTGCATGGATGTGACAGGATGTCTAAAATTAGTTTGTATCTTGTTTTCTCAAGCGAGATGCAATGTTAGGCCAATTCACTGATAAATCTGTTCTCATTGTTTTACTTTGGATTTCTGTGGTGCAGTGAGATTGACATCAAATAATGGTCTATATGGCCATTCTGTTGGGACTGCTGCCTCCCACTATGAGGAAGAGGAACCTTTTGAATCCCTAGACGAACTTGAGGCCCAAACTATTGGAAATCTCCTCCCTAATGATGATGACTTGCTTTCTGGGGTGACTGATGGACTTGATTATATTGCCCAACCCAGTAGTGGAGAAGATATAGAAGATTTGGACTTTTTTAGCAGTGTTGGAGGGATGGACTTGGGAGAAGATGGTTTCTCTACAGGAAAAAGAAATTCTGAATTCTCTGGAGTAAATTCTGATAGTCAGCTGGGGGGATCTGGTAGCTCAATTGCTGGGGAACACCCATCTCGAACACTGTTCGTGAGAAATATAAATAGCAATGTTGAAGATTCTGAGTTACAGTCCCTTTTTGAGGTGTGCTAATTTTTCTTTTTTCGTGTGGTGTCTTAGTTCAGAATTCATGCGTCTTTGTTACTTAGCATTTTGTCTGAGTGTCTCGACCGTTTTTGTTGTATGTTGAATCTGCAGCAATATGGAGATATCCGTACCCTGTATACAGTATGCAAGCATCGGGGCTTTGTTATGGTATCCTATTATGATATTAGAGCTGCCCAAAATGCAATGAGTGGACTTCAGAACGAAGTATTGAGACATAGGAAACTTGACATACATTACTCCATTCCGAAGGTGTGCTCCCGCTCCGGTCATTCTCGACGGGCATATTAAATTTTGTTATTATGTCACCACATTAGTCATTGGTACTGCCTTTATTAATCATGAGAATTATATGCAATGCTGAATTGGTGAATCGTCATTACATATTTATTCATGCATAAGTTGTGCTGCTTGACTCCTTCCCTGCCTTTTTCTTTTATCAGGACAATCCTTCAGAGAAAGATATTAACCAAGGCTCTCTTGTGATTTTTAACCTTGATTCTTCTGTTTCACATGATGAACTCCGTCAAATTTTTGGCGTCTTTGGCGAGATTAAGGAGGTGAGCATGCTTGACAATTTTGTGTGTTGGAATTAAAAGTTCAACTCGCATGCCAATGACATGGCTAATTCGTGTTTCTGAAATGCAGATCCGTGAAACTTCTCACAGAAGTCATCACAAATGTATGGAGTTTTATGATGTTAGAGCAGCAGAAGCTGCTCTTCATGCATTGAACAGGAATGATTTTGTAGGAAAACGGATTAGGCTTGAACCGAGCCGTCCCTGGTGGTGGTAGACGGTGGTATTATTCAAGCATAACTCTTCTTCTTCTCTGGTTCATTTTCTTGCTTCTGCTTCCTTTTACAGTATCCCACATTGAAATCAAAATTTAATTGTGATGGCCGAAACTTATTTTTAAAAATTTTCTCGGGAAGAAATTTTGTAATGGGTTAAGCTGAAAGCACATCACCTTTTTTTTGTATATACATTTATGCTTCTAACTTCAGCATGTTCCCGATATTTGACCATGAGGAGCTCAGTTTTTCTTCTGATTTTACTTTTCTTCCCTCTGGTTGACCTTTATTATTTATTTATTTGCAGTTTGGTGCCACCGTTTCCTCCAGAGATGGACCATGATGAATCTGGTCCATACCTGCCAGAGAGTAGCCCCCCAAATAACTCAACATCAGGATTTTCTGGTATGATCACTGCCACTGAGATATACTTCTCATCAGATATTAATTCAGAAGAAAACAATATGTTTCCAGTGCCTCACAATAATCTTTTACAGGACCAGTTCCACAAGGGGGAATTACATCTTCTAGTATGGAAAATGGAACTATTCTGGGTGCCCGCTCTGCAATCCGAGCCCCTGTTAGTCCATTCCTGGAAAATATGTTCAACCATGGGATCTCGTCTAGTGTTCCTAACAGCTTATCCTCGTTGGTGAGAGTTGAATCAGTTGGCAACCAATCCAGTCTTGCTGAGTCTAGCCATTCACAGGGCCAATTGAAATTTGAATTCCAGGGCACTGCAAAATTTTAATCCTCATTCACTTCCTGAGCATCATTATGGGTTAGGTAATGGTGCTTCCTGCAATTCTCCTGGAATGGCTGCAAATATTAGTGCCAGACCATTGGAAAGAATTGAGAACCGGCAGTTTGGTAGAGTAAGCTCAAATGGGCATTCGGTCAAACTGAACGAAGGTGGTAAGTTTCCCATCTTTTGAGTGACTGATCAAGCCATATGGTTCTAAAACTAAGAATTTTCGAAAAAAATAATATAGAAAAAAGAAGAAAAAGACCTGTAAAGTTGACTTATGTTACAAGTAGGTTATTCAAACTTCCTTATTTTCTGATATTCTGGTTTCTGCACTCTTTCTCAGTTTTTGGTCCCTCTGGAAATGGGAGCTGTCCCACTCTTGGACATACTTATTTGTGGAGTAATTTGCATCACCCTCAGCCACAAGGCATTATTTGGCCCAACTCACCATCATTTGTCAATGGGATTTGTACTGCTCATCCCCCTCCACGATTGCACACACTTCCCAGAGCACCATCTCATATGCTGAACACAGTTTTACCCATAAATAACCATGTGGGATCTGCACCATCTGTTAATCCTTCTCTCTGGGATGTTCGACATACTTATGCAGGGGAATCTCCTGATGCTTCTGGTTTTCACCCAGGTTCTCTTGGGAATATGAGAATTTCCGGTAACTCACCACATTCTCTTGAATTTATTTCTCATAACATCTTTCCTCATGTTGGTGGGAGCTGTTTGGACATACCAATTCCCTCCAAAAATGCTGTGTTGCACTCCCTTCATCAGAGATGCCCGATGTTTCCTGGCAGAGGCCAAATGATTCCTATGATGAGTTCATTTGATCCTCCTAATGAGCGGGCTAGGACCCGTAGAAATGAAGGTAATTCCAACCAGGCTGACGACAAGAAACAGTTTGAACTTGACATTGACCGCATAATGCGGGGGGAAGATAACCGGACAACACTTATGATAAAGAACATTCCTAACAAGTATGTAGTGACTCACTATAGTTCTATGACCTTATTTTTTATTTCTTGAAGTTATCTTTCTTATCTTTGAAATTCAGTATTGCTAAAATATCAATTTAGGTAACATGAAGGTCCTACATGAGATGCAAATAGATACTTAGGTCATGGGGTTATTTCTGATATCATTCAGGGATGGGTGAGGGTGACTGCGCCCGTGGAAAATTCCTTTTTTCTTTCCCGGCTGTAAGTTTTGTGTGTGACAAGGAAGTTATGAAGCACATACGTTCTATTTTGGCTCGCATGTCCATGCCGGACACATGTTGAACACAAATGCTCTTGGACACTTTCCCAGACACGTGTCGGACAAGTGAAAAGTGTTCAATTTTTTTTATTTAAAATTTTAGACATGTCCGGATACATTAGGAACGTGTGGGGGACACATTTTGGACATAGTTGGGACCTTTTTTTCTTTTGTTTTTTTAAAAGATATTTTCCCTTTTTTTTTTTTCCTCTTCTCTGTTTTTTGTTGTTGTTATATATATATATATATATATTTTATGTAATAGTAAGTAAATTTGTTTTGAAACTTTAATCATGGATGTTGATAAATGAAGAAGTTCTTAAATTTTTATTTAATGGATTTGTTATTTTAATATCTTTATAATACTTTTTGTGATTTGTGTGTTTTTGTTAATTGAAATAATGTTAGATTTTTATCATATATATATATATATATATATTCAATGTGTTCCTAACGTATCCGTGTTTTACTTTCTTAAAAAATATTTTGTCCGCATGTCCATGCTGTCTCGTTTCCGTTTCTGTGCTTCTTAGGTGACAAGTATATTAAATATATGCTCAGACATCATCAGATTAGTTCCTGGCTCACCCACATCCACTGACAGCTACAATCTGGTTCATAATTTGAAAATTCACTTCTTTGATCAAATAAAGGGCAACAGTGCACGAGATTCCAGCCACTGCGGGGTTTGGGGAGGGTTATTAAGTTGGTATGACGTATTTTCATCTGAAGCCCTAATTGGAAACATCATTTTCATGGGGGTTACGCCATCCAAATCAGGCTGAATATTTTTTTTGGCCCTATGAATTCAAGTCAACTGGCAATGGAAGTATTGATTTTCATTTCAGGAGATGCGCTCATTTCATATCTTTGTAGTCTTGCTTAACTATGAATTAGTCAGATTTCTGTAGGAGTGGTTTTTCTTCTGTTTCTTTGCTAGGCTCTAATTGATTCTTTTTAACATGGTGGTAATTGTAGGTATACTTCAAAGATGCTTTTAGCTGCAATTGATGAACACCATCGAGGAACTTATGATTTCATTTACTTACCTATTGATTTCAAGGTAAATGCATCTTTCCTTGAAGAAGCCCTTTTAGATTATGGAGTGGGGATTGAGTTGTGGAACATAGCGTGTTAATTTAGTTTGGCTTCCATACATCTAATAATTATTTACCCTTTCCCCTTTGTTGCAGAATAAATGCAACGTGGGTTATGCCTTCATCAACATGACTGATCCTTCCCTTATTATCACATTCTACCAGGTTCGTTTGATATCAACTGTAAGAGGACAAATTATATTATATTATATTTTTCTTTGTATTACTGTTATGGAGTTTCTTGCTCAGTATAATTAGTAATTTATGACTGAAGCTAATATGAAAGATACTTGTTACTATTAGTAATTAATAATGACTGAAGATAATATGGAAGAGAACTTTTTGGCAGGCATTCAATGGAAAGAAATGGGAAAAGTTCAATAGCGAAAAGGTGGCATCACTGGCATATGCTCGCATACAGGGCAAAGCTGCTCTGATTGCCCATTTCCAGAATTCAAGCTTGATGAATGAGGATAAGCGATGTCGGCCTATCCTCTTCCACACTGATGGTCCCAATGCAGGTGATCAGGTACGAGCACAACTATATGCATACGATTTGAGCTTATTTCTTGTATTTTAAAAGAATTTCTGTGTTGGGAAAAACACCCCTTGACATTTCATGATACTTTTTAGTATTGCCATATATCTTATATATTGCTTTGTCATTCTTTTCACATTTTGCCTATGAGAGTGGACAATACACTAACCACCTAATAACAACAAATGGAGTTATACTAATAGCAATAAGAAGAAGAAAAAAAAGATTTTATTGTGAGCATATCTTTCTGCAGGTGCCCTTCCCTATGGGTGTCAATGTCCGGTCTAGACCTGGCAAGAACAGACCCAGTACCAGTGACGAAAATCAAGAAAACCCACCAAATTTGGCAAGTAGTGAGGAGGAATCTTCCAGTGCAGACTCATCTTCTGGCTTTGCAAAGGCTTCAGATTGAGCAAGCCGTTTCATTTTTGTGGGCACTAACCTTGTAGGGTTGAAACCAATATTTAAATTAACTTCACCCCAAATTTTAGCAACACATAATAGGGGTGATTAAGGGAAAAACAGAGAGTAAAAAACCTTTTTGTTGGTTTGGGAAAGCCTCCTGAAATTTTGAGAAGGAATGCTTGACCAAGCCAAGTGTGTTACACCCAATTTCATGGGGTTATTGTGGTTAGAGAAAGGAGCAACAGGTGGGAGCTTCAAAATTTTGAATGGTTTTGAGAACGTTACTTCAATATATATATATATATATATATATATATATATATATATATATATATATTTGTATAGGAGTTTCTGGGAAATGGAGATATCTTTGTTTCATTTTGAGGAGGCTTCTTCTCTTCTATACCCTTTTTATAATTTATTTATCCGGCGAAGGATTGTTAAATTTTTTTGAAGTGATGAACTGTTGAAATGTTGTATAACGTTTTCACCATGATACTATGCTTTTTGTAGTTGATGTTATGATCTCTTCTACCATGACTTACATTTGTAGTAATAGCCTACCTTCCTTGATTGTAAATTGGGATTGCTTTTAATCGACAAGCACACAATGGTGTAGTTAATTAAGATCACAAAACGTGTATTATTTTAGTTACACCAGAAATGCCAATACTTGCAGTGAACCCAAGGTACTCCGTCCTCTCCCGTTTTGTATTACATACTATGCCATGTGTTTGCAGTATGCATAAGGTTCATTTCTCTGTCTCCATTACCTGGCCGACCAACAATATTTTCAATACATACTTTTGACGAGCTTGACTAAAAAAATCTTAATGGCAAGAGTTTCAAGTTGTATACAGTCGCACGGTACAACTCTATATGACTCGTAGATAGTGCAAATTACAATATTCTACGAGATGCTGCGTGGTACCCCTGTTAGAAGGGTCACCTAATAGATAGCTTCAAAAGAATGCGATGAACTCAACGAGTGCGCACAGGAAACAAGCCTTGTGGAAGGAATTAAGTCTTGAGCGATAGGCACAAACCTGAAGACGAGATCTGTGAGCTAAGGCGATCTGCTCCTGATGATAGACAGTCTGTCTTACAATCAATGAAAGCTGTGAACAAAGAGTTCCACGAGTAACTTCACCAATCAAGACCTCCATGCATAACTCTTCCCATCACTAGGATGCCCAAAGGACTTAAAGACAAGTCTTGAGAGACTCTTAAGGCCTGGCACACACCCATAGTAGGACCACTCTATTATGGGTCTCACTCGGAACACTCATGGTCTTGTGATATGATGACTTAGTTATGAGGATTATCCAAAATACCTTACATTAAATAAAGAAGTGACCAAAGCCCACTATGCATTAGTCTAACCCAGGGGCATGTGATTGTGACTTTCATTAATGGCACCCTCAAAAGTAATAGCGTGTAAATCACTATTTGTATTATCAGTTGAAAAAGAGAGAATGCATGGCAAAAGGAAAAAATCTTTCCGCCTAAGTGAAACAAGAAGAGACAATAACAACAAAAAGAGAAACATTCAGTAAAGCTTGAACTCAATTTAAGAGATTGTTATTAATGTCCTAAGAAGAATATTTTGAATTCTTTCCCTTGTCATTGGCATTCAATGACCCACAGTCAAGGCACATTCATTTTATCCTTGATCTTCCTCAAATCTCATCTCCTTAGTTGCCACGACCCGAAACCCACCTTATACGGATCTCGTGTCGCGGGGCCGACCCTAAGGCCGTCCCTACTTTTTCCATTTTTGTATCATAGTACTAATATGCAATGTACTAAAATTTAAAATAATAATCAACGGAAGTCTTTTCAATACAATAATCAGCGGAAGTCTTTTCATTACAATAATCAGCAGAAGTCTGTAATATATCATATGGTTATACAAGTGTCAATGTAAAACATAACCAACACCCGTGGGTGGTGAATACATGGAAGAATTACATCATAAACTAGTACATTTCCTCAAAATGTCCTCCTACGCTCTCAGACTCCTACAGGGGTCTTGTAGCGTCACTATCACGACCCGAAACCCACCCTATGCAGATCTCGTGTTGCGGGGCCGACCCTAAAGGCCGTCCCTACTTTTTCCATTCTTGTATCATAGTACTAATATGCAATGTACTAAAAATTTAAAACAATAATCAATGGAAGTCTTTTCAATATAATAATCAGCGGAAGTCTTTCAATACATAATATGGTTCTACAATAATAAAAAATAAGAACCAGTCATAACCAGCACCCGTGGGTGGTGAATACATAGGAGAACTAAAACATAAACTGGTAAATTTTCTCAAAATGTCTTCATACGCTCTCAGACTCCTACTGGGGTCTTGCAGCGTCACTACCTGAAAAGTGGTAAGTAAGGTGGAATGAGCTACAAAAGCTCACCAAGTAAATACAGATCTCCGACACTGGTATTGGTGATCATAAAAGAATATAAATCCATGAATAAGAATATGATAGCCAGTCATATGAAGTAAGATGTTGTGATAGCTAATGAGAACAGTTGCCATAATGGCCAATGGACAGTGGGGTCACAATGTACAATCAAGAGCAACGGATATAACTTCAATATGGAACTCTCAATAACAATATATTAACATGAAATGTACTGCCACAATAAACCGATCACAATCAAACCAATAAAGAATGTCTTTCAGTATAAGATAAGTCATAAGGGATAGTGTCATTCAACAATCGTAGTCATATCAATCATATAAGAGATGCATTTACACTGTTTATGGTTCGGCACGCCCTCGGTCTTTTGGGGCCCGACATACCCCCCAATGGAAACTCCAATCAAACCGAACTCCAATGTATTGCCAAGTGTCCGTTCATGGACTTTGTCACGACCCGAAACCCACCTTGTGCGGATCTCGTATCACGACCGCCACCCTTCAGCCCGGGGGCCTTAGGGTGAGGCTCACATAAGCGACGGTATCGGACGGCGGTGCGGCCTGTGTTTGCCGAAGCGTGAAAAACTTTTTCTTTTCTTTTTTTATTTAAAACTTACGCACATCTGCCTGGTACTGCCGCTCTTCAGAATGGTACACATGATTATACATTCAGAGCATAATAAAAACTTAAAGACTTTAGACATAATACATATCAGGTTGTCCCTAAGGACTTAGTTACATAATCACTTTAACATTTGCTATTACAAAAATTGACCAACATATGATCCTACTACTTCATGCTAACCCTGCAACAACTTCCTATGCCCTTCCTCAAAATCGGCAACACCTTCACCGTCTTCATCACAAAATAGGGCTAGGATCATTTCTGTTACCTGAAAGGGGGTTCGAATAAAAATTCGGGTAAGCTAATCTAAGCTTGTGAGTAATTCCAGCATTTGTCATGGGGTTTCAATTGGTAGTGGTTTAGCACAAGAGAGTTTATAAAATAATCACTACCAACTACTCGTATACTTCGAACACATAATATATACATTCTTTTAAACAGATAGCTTTGAAACATTTAAAGTATTAAAGCTAAATGTGTACTTCTTCAAATAGAGTATATGAACTTCAAAACATGTAAATATGCATAGTGAAAATGAGGGTAAAACCTGCTTCCACTTTCAACATAACATCTCATCACTTTCATTAATGGAATTCGTTTCGAACCAGATTCCTGTTTTACTTTACGTGGAGATATCTCATGCCTATGGGATTAGATCCTGTTACTTGACATTTTACATGTCAATTGAGTTCCAAAGAACCCAAAATCATTTTTAGTGCTTATGCACTATTTTTCTTGCATTACCAGTGGCAACAGGAGGCATAAAACAATTGCAAATAGATGCTATTTAAAAGCATTAAAACATGGCCTCCCTGTAGTTGCATTTTAAAACATATAACATATAACATATAACTTCTTCAATAGGGCTTCGAATACTTGGAATATGAAAAACCAGAATAATTAAAGAGATTTGGCATTTTAAACTTAGACATGCTGAAACATATTTTAAGGAAAACTGTAGTAGAAAACGTTTATTGAGCATGTCACGATAAATTTTATAGAACATAATATTTTAAAACATATATCATGAAATACTGAATTTGATATCCACTTTTGCTTTAGATATTTTGAACGTAAAACTTCTTCAAATCCATGGAGTTAAATTTCCACTTCAAATACAGGGTTACTCACCTTATACTCCTGGGTTGGTGCTACTGCTGTACCTTCCCCTTGCCTTTTGTCAACCTAAAATAATTTATGGAAACTTCATAAATTTTACATATACTTCAATGATCATCAACTATAACTCCACCTTATTCTTAGACTGTATTAGCCTAATCCTAAGATAGATTTTATTCTTTAAATCGGACTACTCGTAACGATTTATAGTTGTATTTTACATGAATACTTATGAACTTTAATGGATAAATAGATGTTACCTTCGAAGCATATCGTTAAGGGTTTCAGTATTTTCCCTTTCTTCCTTTTTTCTTAATGCTTCTTCAGCAAGTTTCCTTGCTGCTGCTTCTTTCATCAGTCGCCCTATTGGGACGATAGGGATTTTGTAAATAAAAGGCCTAACAAAGACAATCTGACATGTCCTGGCGATATCAATCTTCCTCTTTATTACTTTACTTTGCCATATCAGGTCATCCATGAAAGCTTCTTGTGTTTTATCCATAATGATTCTTGAGCCTTAACCTAAAACACAATTTAACGTGTTAGGAATTAAATTTCATTTTAATTTATACTCTTCTGGTAGCTCCATTAATTTAAGTTTAATTTATTTACTTCACATGTTTACGTGTCATGTCTTTCCGTATCTTATTTCAAAATAGGGACCCCACTATTGAGCTCACAACGTCGGAAAGCGTTTCAGTCTATAGTTACATGAATTAATGCTATTCATCATATTTTATATCTCTTTATTATAAGTATCTCTTTTAGTCAAATAGACTCTACTATTGAGTCCGGAACGTCAAAGAAAGTCAATTTAGATCCTCTCTCGTTTCTATTTGGCTTTAGGGGCACTAAGGGCAAAATGGTAATTTTACCCCTTTACTCATCTTTATTTTTCGGGGTCTCGTCTCACAAAACGGACCTCACCATTGGTCTCAGAAGGTCCAAGATAGTAAAAATACACTAATAACTTGTCCAATTTGGACATTAGACCATTTCGTCATTATTTAATTTAATTTATTTCATTTAATGTAATTTATGTATAATATATATATATATATATATTTTCGTACGTTAAATGGACACGGGATTGTCCTGTCCAAACGGTAAAGAAGGGGGGTTGGGTCTTGGTGGTCTGGGGTTCGAGTCACAAGGCTGCGCCCTTTTTCTTTCTTTTTCATATTTTATAACTTAAAATATAAGATATATATATATATATATATATATAATTTGCCATAATATATACCACGGGCACCGCTGTTCAAGTGGTAAGGATGAGGGTTTGGGGATAAGGGTTTGGGTTTAATGGGTTGGGTGTTCGAACCCTAGGGGCTACGGCTTCTTCCCTTTTTTCTGATTTTCTAAGGCCCAAACAGTGGACAAGGCTTTAGAATCTAGATAGGATATTCTATTCGCGTCTGGGTTATTTAATTTGGGCCTAAACCGCGTAACCAAACAGCCCAAGTCCTTATTCTTAAAAACTTAAAAACCTTAAGCCCAAACGACACCGTTCCACTTGTGCGATGGCCATCCCCCTTTATAACACGTGTCCGAGTCAACACGCCTGATTCAAATCGAATTAGTGAGTTGACTCATCGTCTTCTTCCTCACTCGACCAAGGCACTGTTGCTCTAATCTCCGAGTTCAATACCTTCAATTTTGTGCGCTTTGGCTTGATCAAATCCTACTTTTTTTACTCTAACTTGTTCCTGACACATCAAGGACCATTTTGTCATTCATATGAGAGCTCAAACTGAGCTCAGGTGCTCGGTTCAAGTCTTGATACCAAGACCTGTAAATCGATCGTTCATGCTCAAGCCTAATCCTTTGGGGTTTCTTTTGTTTTGGACCCCCTCATCATGGGGTTTCATCTCTCATTCTCAAAGGTGGGTTTTACAGTAAGTTCGTGAGGTTGGGTTTTAAATCCCAAACCTGCAACTCCATTTTTTTGAGTCTTTTCTTAGGTTTTTTGATCGCGTAATAGGGTTTTTGTCACCCTCAGGTGACCTACTTTGGGTCTAACACAACCAAGATAGGTTTTGTAAAGATTGTCTCAGACCTGGTTTAACCAAGGTCCATTAATGGTGGTTCTTCATGGGTCTAGTGTTTTAAGGTTGTTTTAGGTTCCATTTTCATGCTTTATTCACGTGTGTATATATATATATATATATATATATATATATCCTAAACATCATATGTGCATGAATAAATTTTAAACAGTTTGCATATATGTATATATTCTAGAGAGAGAAAATATGGGTTTTGATATTTTCACATCTTTTCTTGTGATCCTCTTCTCTTTTTCCTTCTGAATCCTTTCTCTCGTCTTCCTTTTAACTTCTTGCTCCCTTTTTTTCTAAGTTTTCTCTTAAGCAATAAGCATGCAGTGCATGCATTTGCTTTTAAGAAACTCCACCGCCCTCTCCCCTCATTAGATCTCTCTTTCTCTATGACCTCACAGCCCCTTTCATTGACATCCCATTCTGCTTCTTTCAAATCCATTTAATTTCTCCTTTTTCCTTTGCAGCTTTGCATTCAATTTGGGTTGATATTTTTATATTATATGTATATAATATATTCACACACACTAACACACACACACACTCAACCGACACTCCTCACACACTTTCACAATTCTGTACACACACACTTTTTATAATTGTGATTATATTAATATATATGTATAATTGTTCATGTGTATATATATGATTTTTTTTCATATGTATATATTTGGTTATATATATATACTCACAACACACACTCAATGTGTGTATTTGCTTGTGTGAACATACATATATAATTTTATGCATATTAATATATATACTTGTGACACATAACATAATCATGAAATTGGAAATATATATTTTGATATATTTCTCGACTCTCGGCCCTCTCATAGTAAATTTGTATACTACTGTTTAAAATCTTGTAGTGTGTGCCATATTACCTGATATTTCGGGTCAGGGTGTTACATTTTCCCCTCATTAGAGTTTTGTCCTCAAAACTCGAGTGTTCTTAATCGTAATGAGATTCTATTATCTTTTCATTCTTTGCTACATTCTATCTACCATGTCCATGTATCTAGTAGTTGAAGTTAAATGACAGGCATATATATATAGATAGAATTTTAAGCATTAGACGGTGTACCTAGTTGACCTTTAGAGGTCTGTGCAGCATCAAAAAGTATATTGAACACTCGTTCGTACCTCGTAGGTTCCTTGCTCCCTCTTGGTTTTTCAGCAGTCGGAGCCTGGGTGCATGGCAGAGCCGATGAAGCTACTACAGTAGGCTCCCTGGTAGTTGATCTCTCTTTTAGGCAATCTTTAATAAGATGCCCCTATAGACCACATTTGTAGCAGGCTCTAGTACCTTGCCGACAGGGTGCAAAATGTCTTTTCTGGCAAGTAGGGCATACTGGAGTCTCTGCTGTCTTTTGTCTAGTGTTACCCCCCTCATTTACAGAAGTCATACTCTTGGCTCTTGTCTTAGTCTTCTTCATTTGTTGGGGAGTAGGACTAACCTGTTTCTTATCTTTCTTTTAGGACAGAGCAATCCCAGCTCTTTCTAAGATCTTGGCACGGTTCACCACTACATTATATGTGGGAAGCTCAAAGGGCTCGAGTCTGTACCTGATACTACCTCTGAGGCCAGTCTCAAACTTCCTGGCCTTCAGATCCTCCGTGAGGATTATGTGGGGCGAATAGCGGGCTAGTTTCATGAACTTAGCCTCATATTCTGCCACTGTCAGAGTTCCCTAAGTCAGAGTTGCAAACTCTATTATCTTCTGGTTCTTTAGTGACCTTGGGAAATGTTTGTCGTAAAATACTTCCAAAAATCTTTCCCAAGTCATCGACGGCTCCCTTTCTTTTTCCAAAAGCCACCACCCATATACTACATCCTTGAAATTAAAAGCAACAAATGAGACTTTCTGCTCCTCAGTACATGGCAGAACTGTGAATATACGTTCCATTTCTTGGACCCACGCCTTCAACATCAATCGTAGTGTCCAGTCCATCAAATTTGGGAGGCCTAAAGCTCTAGAACATCTTATAACTCGATGTGTTCATAGCCTCAGCTGGTTGTCCCTGATCCTTGTGGTAGCCTGGGGTTTTGCACCTGCCGTGGTGCTCTGCCCTAAGCTTGAGCGCCAATCATGTTTTGAGCCATTGTTCCTAAAATGTGCTCAACTCAGTCTAGTCTGTCCTCCGGGTTTCTCGCATTCCTTCTTGTGTTTACCATTGTCGCTGAAAAACATATATTTGTTAATTTTTCATCTGATAAATTTATCGCATAAGGTTATATTCAAATACCTTGTAATTTAAAATTTAAAATTTTATCGTTTATCCTCTTCTAATTCCCGAGTGGTTCTTCAGTCCACATTTACTCCTTGTCTTCATTTTACTACTTCTATTTAACTACGGGTCTCATACGCCGCCTTCCTATTTAACACGTACTTCTAATCACTTACTTTACTCTAATGCAAGTCCCATACCCTGCATTCAAGTCAAGTCATGTACTTCACATATCTACTTTATGAAATGTGGGTTCCATACCCGCTTTCAATCAATAACGTATTTCACATATCTATTTCATGAAATGCGGGTCCCATACCCCGCCTTCACATCAAATCATGTATTTCACATATCTTACTTTATGAAATGCAGGTCCCATACCCCACCTTTACATTAAATCACGTACTTTACATACCTTCGGTAGCTTAGAGCCTACCTATCTCGTAGTTCTTGTTTCTAATTCTTATAGCGTCACTAAGTTGTATAAGTCAACCTAGAGCTCTAATACCATGTTGTCACGACCCGAAACCCACCCTGTACGGATCTCGTATTGCGAGCGCCAACCTTCAGCCCGGGGGCCTCAGGGTGAGGATCACATAAGCGACGGTATCGGACGGTGGTGCGGCCTGTGTTTGCCGAAGCATGAAAAACTTTTTCTTTTCTTTTCTTATTTAAAACTTACGCACATCCACCCGGTACTGCCACTCTTCAGAACGGTACACATGATTATACATTCAGAGCATAATAAAAACTTAAAGACTTTATACATAATACATATCCAGTTGTCCCTAAGGACTTAGTTACATAATCACTCTAACATTTGCTATTACAAAAAGTGACCAACATATGATCCTACTACTTCATGCTAACCTTGTAACAACTTCCTATGCCCTTCCTAAAAATGGGCAATACCTTCACCGTCTTCATCACAAATTAGGGTCAGGATCACTTCTGTTACCTGAAAGGGGGGTCGGATAAAAATCCAGGTAAGCTAATCCAAGCTTGTGAGTAATTCCAGCATTTGTCACGAGTTTCAATTGGTAGTGGTTTAGCACAAGAGAGTTTATAAAACAATCACTACCAATTGCTCGTATGCTTCAAACACAGAATATATGCATTCTTTTAAACAGATAGCTTTGAAACATTTAAAGTATTCAAGCTAAACGTGTACTTCTTCAAATAGAGTATATGAACTTCAAAACATGTAAATATGCATAGTGAAAATGAGGGTAAAACCTACTACCATTTTCCACATAACATCTTATCACTTTCATTAATGGAATCCGTTTCGAACCAGATTCCCGTTTTACTTTACGTGGAGATATCTCATGCCTGGGGGATTTGATCCTGCTACTTGGCATTTTACATGTCAATTGAGTTCCGAAGAACCCAAAATCATTTTTAGTCCTTATGCACTATTTATCTTGCATTACCAGTGGCAACAGGAGGTATAAAACATTTACAAGTAGATGCTATTTAAAAACATTAAAACATGGCCTCCTTGTAGTTGCATTTTAAAGCTTCGAATACTTGGAATATGAAAATCCAAAATATTTAAAAAGATTTGGCATTTTAAACTTAGACATGCTGAAACATATTTTAAGGAAAACTGTAGTAGAAAACATTTACTGAGCATGTCACGATAGAGTTTTTTTTTTTTGAAAAGTAAATTTATTAAAGGAAAGAGAGAGAAAAGAAGATACAAAACAAGAGGGCATACCCTCGAACAAGCTAGAAGGAAGGAAGGACTTCTACAAACAGAAGAAAACCCGTCCCGAAGCTACAAAACAATACAAGCATAAATCATTACACGTTAAAGATTGTACTCGGAAGAGACCAAACACATTGAAGTTGCCTATTGGTCGTAGAGTTCAAATCCTTGTAGATGTAGTTAGCTTTTCGCGAATCATATCCTTGATTTGAGCAATGATGGCTTGAGGATTTTTCTTTTCCTTATTGAACAATCTACTATTCCTTTATCTCCAAATATTATATACTGTGCAAGCTGGAGAAAGCTTACTTATGATAGAGGAGAAATTTTTGCCTTTAAAGGTATTACTAGCCCAAAGAATGATCTGCTGCCAATCTCCATTGGGATATTGGTAACCACTAATAGAGATGATGTGGTATCAAATGGAGGAAGTGAAGGGACAGGAGAAGAAGATGTGGGAATGACTCTCCTGATCTTGCAAGCAAAAAAGACATTTGGTATCATGGCCAAGACAGGTAGAGAAGAGGCAGGTCCTTTGTCTTGAGTCCTGTTCCGAATAGCCATCCAAAGAATAAAAGCAGCACGGGGAATGGCTTTAGAATGCCAAACTAGCTTCCACCAGTGAACCCTGGGATTTATTGTCCTTCAGAATGTCCTAAGCTGATCTAATGTAAAACTCCCCATCAGAGGAGGGAACCCAGGTTGCCTTATCTTCCCGATAGGGGAGCAGGAAGAAGGCTTGGAGGCATACCATACTTCAGCTCAAGCAGATGAGGAGAATTTGCTACTGGCCAATTTCAATGATTATCCAGAATGATGGCTTCTACTTTAGCATATCTCCTAAGCCCGGAATCATAAATATCTCGATCTCCCATATTATCATAAATAGGCCCATTAGAGAGCCAATAGTCGAACCAGAGGGACGCAAAGCAGCCATTGCCAATAGAAATTTTGATGTATGGCTTGAACAGAGGCCGGGACTTAAGCATTTTCCTCTAAGCCCACGAGCAAGATTGGGGACATTTAACCTCCCAAAAACTTTTACCTTTGAGAATATTGCTACGAATCCAAAGAACCCAAGGGGAAGGTAGAGGGATTTTCAAACAAAGCCCAAATAAGCTTCCCCACAGCTGCTAGATTCCAATCAATAATCTTTTTTAAACCAAAACCCCCTTCATTCCTGGGACAAGTAACATCATTCCAAGCAACTTTGGATCCAGAGGAGATGAGATGGTTGCCACTCCAAAGAAAGTTCCTCATAGCTTGTTCAATTTGGTGCACCACCTTTTTTGGGAGGATAAAATGGGTAGACCAGTAGACTTGAATGCTAAAAAGAATAGATTTTATCAATTGAATCCAACCTGCATAAGAAAGGGATTTGTTAGCCCAATGGTTGATTTTACCAATAATTCGGTCGACCAAGGTTTTACAATCCTGGGCTTTTCAGCTTGGAAGATATCAAAGGGACTCCAAGGTAACGAACAGGAAGGGATCCTTTCAGGAAAACCAATATGTTCAATAATTTGCTGCCTTGAGTTTCAATCCAGACCCGAGAGGAAAATATTACTTTTGGAGGCATTATGCTGAAGGCCAGAGAAGGAGGCAAAAGTGTCTAGACCTTCCTTGAGGATAGAGGCTGAACGTAAATCCCCATGACAAAATAGCATAATATCATCAGCAAAGCAGAGGTAAGTCAGCTTGGTTTTCTGGCATCTCCAGTGATACATAAAACGAGGATCGACTGATTTCTAATGAAGAATCATAGAAAGCACATCCATAGCAAGCACAAAAAGATATGGAGATAAAGGGTCCCCTTGCTTTAGCCCCTTTGCACCATGGGAAAAAACCTTACATCTCACCGTTGATAACTACTGAGTAGCGGGGGTGGATATGCAACAAACAATCCAATCAATAAACAGCTGAGGAAATCCCATAATAGTCATGGTGTCAATAATAAACTCCCACCTCACCGAATCATAGGCTTTCTTGAGATCAACTTTCATGGAACACCGAGGTGTGCCAGTGTTCTTATGGTAATTGTGCATAAGAGCTTGGGCAAGAAGGATGTTATCACTAATTTCCCTGCCTTTAATAAAAGCCGATTAGGATGAATCAATGAGGCTAGGAAGGACTTTCTGAAGACGGTTGGCAAGGATTTTGGAGATGGCTTTGTAGATAGTGTAGCAGCAAGATATAGGATGATAATCGTGAATAAAGGAGGGCTTAGGGATTTTGGGAACAAGAGTAATAGTTGTGGCATTAAGCTTTCTGAGTATAGACTTAGCAAAAAAAAATTCAGAATAGTCGCAATGACTTCTGGTTTGACAATACTCCATGCTTTCCTAAAAAACTGGCCATTAAATCCATCAGGCCTTGGAGCTTTATTTGGGTGGAGACTAAAGAGAGCTTCTTGGATTTCATCTTCTGAGACAGAGCATTGGAGAGAATTGAGGGCATCAAATGGCAGACGATTTGAGATCACTGAAGCAAGAGCTTGCTTACCTGGATAAGGAATGGTACTTTCAGTTCCAAGGAGCTCCTTATAAAATTGAACAATGGCACTTTTGATCTCTTCAGGACCATCAATTCTATTACTATTTGCATCAAGAAGGCTGACAATCTTGTTATGGTTTCTTCTGTTATTCACTGATTTGAAAAAGAAGGAAATATTTTAATCACTTTCTGAAAGCCATTGAATCCTAGATTTTTGCTTGGCCATGGTCTCCTCACTAGAAAGGATGGAGTAATAAACATGATAAGCTTCTTTCCCCTCTTGAATTAATCTTTCATTCCCAAGATACTGCTAAAGGAGGTTTTGGATGTCACGAAGCTTATTTCGGGCCTCTTGAACTCGAGTAGGGAGGTTCTTGAACCTTTGCTGATTTAAGGCCTTAAGTGCATATTTAACTTTTTTGAGTTTCTAGAAACATATAAACATGGCTGAATTTGATATCCACTTTTGCTTCAGATATTTTGAACGTAAAACTTCTTCAAATCCATGGAGTTCAATCTCCACTTCAAATATAGGGTTACTCACCTTATACTCCTGGGTTGGTGCTACTGCTGTACCTTCCGCTTGCCTTTTGTCAACCTAAAATAATTTATGAAAACTTCATAAATTTTACATATACTTCAATGATCATCAACTGTAACTCCACCCTATTCTTAGACTGTATTAGCCTAATCCTAAGATAGATTTTATTCTTTAAATCAGACTTCGCGTAACGATTTATAGTTGTATTTTACATGAATACTTACTTGTGAAATAAATGGATAAATAGATGTTACCGTTCGAAGCATATCGTTAAGGGTTTTAGTATTTTTCCTTTCTTCCTCTTCTCTTAGTGCTTCTTCAGCAAGTTTCCCTACTGTGCTTCTTTCATCAGTCGCCCCATTGGGATGATAGGGGTTTTGTAAATAGAAGGCCTAACAGAGACAATCTAACATGTCCTAGCGATATCAATCGTCCTCTTTATTACTTTTCCATATTAGGTCATCCATTGAAAGCTTGTTGTGTTTTATCCATAATGATTCTTGAGCCTCAACCTAAAACACAATTTAACGTGTCAGGAATTAAATTTCATTTTAATTTATACTCTTCTGGTAGCTCTATTAATTTTAAGTTTAATTTATTTACTTTACATGTTTACGTGTCGTGTATTTCTGTATCTTATTTCAAAATGGGGGCCCCACTATTGAGCTCACAATGTCGGAAAGCATTTCAGTGTATAGTTACATGAATTAATGCTATTCATCAAATTTTATATCTCTTTATTATAAGTATCTCTTTTAGTCAAATAGACTCTACCATTGAGTCCGGAACAGTAAAAGAAAGTTCAATTTATACCCTCTCTGGTTTCTATTTGGCTTTAGGGGCACTAGGGGCAAAATGGTAATTTTACCCCTTTACGTGTCCTTATTTTTCTGGGTCTCATCTCACAAAACGGACCTCATCATTGGTCTTAGAAGGTCCAAGATAGTAAAAATACACTAATAACTTGTCCAATTTGGACATCGGACCATTTCGTCATTATTTAATTTAATTTATTTCATTTAATGTAATTTATGTATAATATATATATTTTCGTGCGTTAAATGGACACGGGATTTTCCTATCAAACGGTAAAGAAGGGGGGTTGGGTCTTGGTGGTCTCGGGTTCGAGTCACAGGGCTGCGCCCTTTTTCTTTCTTCTTCATATTTTATAACTTAAAATATAATATATATATATATATATATATAATTTGCCATAATATATACCACGGGCACCGTTATCCAAGTGGTAAGGATGAGGGTTTGGGTTTAATGGGTTGGGTGTTCGAACCATAGGGGCTACGGCCTCTTCCTTTTTTTTTTGATTTTCTAAGGCCCAAACAGTGGACAAGGCTTTAGAATTTGGATAGGATATTCTATTCGTGCCTGGGTTATTTAATTTGGGCCTAAACCTCGTAACCAAATAGCCCAAATCCTTATTCTTAAAAACTTAAAAACCTTAAGCCTAAATGACACCGTTCCACTTATGCGGTGGCCATCCCTCTTTATAACACGTGTCCAAGTCATCAAGCCTGATCCAAATCGAATTAGCGAGTTGACTCATCGTCTTCTTCCTCACTCGACTAAGGCATTGTTGCCCAATCTCCAAGTTCAATACCTTCAATTTCGTGCGCTTTGGCTCGATCAAATCCTATTGTTTTTACTCTAACTTGTTCCTGACACATCAAGGACCATTTTGTCATTCATATGAGAACTCAAACTGAGCTCAGGTGCTTGGTTCAAGTCTTGATACTAAGACTTGTAAATCGATCATTCATACTCATTTTTTTGCCAAATCCTTTGGGGTTTCTTTTGTTTTGGTCCCCTCATCATGGGGTTTCCTCTCTCATTCTCTAAGGTGGGTTTTACAGTGAGTTCGTGAGGTTGGGTTTTAAATCCCAAACCTGCAACTCCATTTTTTTTTAGTCTTTTCTTAGGTTTCTCGATCTCGTAATAGGGTTTTTAGTCACCCTCAAGTGACCTACTTTGGGTCTAACACAACAAGATAGGTTTTGTAAAGATTGTCTCAGACCTGGTTTAACCAAGGTCCATTAATGGTGGTTCTTCATGGGTCTAGTGTTTTAAGGTTGTTTTTGGGTTCCATTTTCATGCTTTATTCACGTATATATATATATATATATATATATATATATATATATATATCCTAAACATCATATATGCATGAATAAAATTTAAACATTTTGCATATATGTATATATTCTAGAGAGAGAAAATATGGTTTTCGATATTTTCACACATTTTCTTGTGATCCTCTTCTCTTTTTCCTTCTGAATCCTTTCTCTTCTTCCTTCTAACTTCTTGCTCCCTTTTCTTCTAAGTTTTCTCTTAAGCAATGAGCATGCAGTGCATGCATTTGCTTTTAAGCAACTCCACCACCTTCTCTCTCTCATCAGATCTCTCTCTCTATGACCTCACAGCCCTTTTCATTGACATCCAATTTTGCTTCTTTCAAATCCATTTAATTTCTCCTTTTTCCTTTGCAACTTTGCATTCAATTTGGGTTGATATTTGTATATTATATGTATATTATATATTCACACACATTAACACACATGTAAACACACACACACACACACAAACTCAGCCGACACTCCTCACACACACTTTCACAATTCTGCACACACACACCTTTTATAATTGTGATTATATGAATATATATATGTATATATGTATAATTGTTCATGTGTATATAGATGATTTTTTTTCATGTGTATATATTTGGTTATATATATATATATATATATATACTCACAACACACACTCAATGTGTGTATTTGCCTGTGTAAACATACATATATAATTTTATGCATATTAATATATATACTTGTGACACATAACATAATCATGAAATTGGAAATATATATTTTGAGATATTTCTCGACTCTTGGCCCTCTCATAGTAAATTTGTAGACTACTGTTTAAAATCTCGTAGTGTGTGCCATATTACCTGATATTTCAGGTGAAGGTGTTACAGATTTGACCCATAGGTCTCCAGTAGATCAGAAAGCATCTGATGGATATCGTGACTGAGCACGAATCGGGTACACATAAACATATCATGATTATAGTGATTCTATAAGATTATAAAAATGGAATATCATATATATAGTAGAAACATAACAGTAGGCCTTTCAAGGCATAGTTCAACATGATAAGAATGATATTGCAGTCAATCAATGTCCACAAGATAGAACAATATCACATTGTGAAAAACAATAATATCAGGTACGTTTAAGAGTACATGTCTGGCAGTAAATAGAATAAACTTGGCTTGGAAACACCACATGGAAGAGGAAATGATTTACTTACCTCTAATGAATTCTTATATCAGTATCCCGTGATTCTGTCCTTTCCTTTCGAGTTCACTATATATTAGTAGATACGTCTCAGAATTAATGTTATTCATCAAATTTTATGCCTTACTATCATAAGTATCTCTATCACTAATTTAGACTCTACCATTGAGTCTGAAATACAGAAGAAAGTCGGTTTAGGCTTCCGTGGAATTCCATTTGGATTCGGGTAACACTAGGGGTATTTTGGTCATTTTAGTATCTCTACGGGTCTTTATTTTTTCGAAGCCCCGTCTCGCACAACGGACCTCACCATTTGATTCAGAATGCCCGAGATAGTAAAAATATACTATTCATTCACTTAAATTGGACTTCGCATTATTTAGCTATATTTAATTTAATTAAATTAATTTAATTTTGTTTGTATATAATATATATATATATATATATATATATATTTGTTCACATAAATCACCACGGGCTTGCCTGTCCAACTGGTTACACGCGACTCACCCTTTCCCTTGGTTCACGGTTCGATTCCCTAGGGCTACGCCCCTTTTTATTTTATAGAAACGGATGTTTTATGTCACATCCCGCACCCGACCCTACGCGGATGCCAAGATGTGATGCCAGTTAGCCGCTTTACCAATCTTCCGACCGACAATGCGACCAACCAAAGGCAATCTTCTGAACCTTACTGATAAATTGCATTCCAAATGTAGGGTCAGAACAACGGAAATTAAAACTTTTCACATCTCGGGAATGCAACTCATCTATATACCACAGAGGTATGTATCACAAAGCAAGTCTATAATCAGACTTATATAACTCTAAGCACAGAACACATCTATAACAGATATATAACACAGAGCATACCAAATCTCTATAGAGTACCATTACCATGAGCCATGTTCCTACATATTTATTGCATATAAATAAAATCAATTATATCATCACACTCACCTGAATAGCCAGAGTCAATCCATTATAATCCAAGTCTCCTCAATCTATGCCATCAGATCCACACTTGAAATGCCTCACAGCCTACTAGTATCATCTCCTTATACCTTCTAGTCCAATGGAGTTATATCCTGAAAAATGTTAAATAAATGGAATGAGCTTAAACAAGCTCAGTGAGTAACATAGGTCCCTGCCATGGGTTTCAACTACAGTTCATATATACATGTATGCTCAAATGCAGCTCATGTAGAACAAATGCAGCTCAAACAGATCATATCAGAACAAACTAATCGGACAAATCAGAACAGAGCCAAGACAAAACAAATCAGAACATAACAGAACAGAACATATCAGAATTGACCAGATCAGACAGATCAAATAGAACAGATCAGGAGCAGTCGCCTGGTCCCTCTGGGGTAGGACTTATACTCACCCCTAACAGAATAGATCATATCAAAACTGAGCCAAAACAGAATAGATTCCAAATGGCTTATAACAGAACAGGACAAACCCGAATAGAATCAGAACAGGATACATCAAAAGGCAAGACAGAATGGAATCATGCCATGCGCAATGCAGTACAAAGAGTATGTGTGAAAGCATATGCATTAAAACAATACGGTGTATAAAACAGCCCAGCATATAAAGTAGTACAGTATACAAAAATATACACCAAGTCAGGAGTCCGAGTTACTCACTTGAATATTACGCTTATCTGCATTCACAACCAATCTTTGAAGAATTTGCAGTCAAGCGTGAACCAAATTCTCGTGCATCCAGAGTTTGAGGTTGATCTTCAGTCCACGGTTCAGCAGTTGAAGAAAATACACCAACAGGTTGATCGAGTCGGCCAGCCATTTTAAATCCAGTTTCATCAGCTTCTTCAGCCTTTTTCCCCCAAGTAGATGATGATCCTGACAGATTCTGTCCCTTTATCATCCCATCCATCAGATATTGAAGAACTGTCCCTTCCTCTCATGAAAGCTCTATTAACGTATCAGGAAATTCTGATATAGCAACAGCTTGTCATAAGTTGTATTTGGAACATCAGCTTGTAATCCGACCTGAAAGATCTTGTTGATCTCATGAACAACAGAACATCAACTATGTCAAGACCATGGAAGAATTTAGCAACATCAATTCCTCCCTCCAATTCATCACAAAAATCACAACATCCGACAGTTACAGGTTCCCAACCTCCATCGCTAGACAGCAGCTCTACTGCTTCTATTAGCCTGCTCCAATTTCATCAGGTTCCTTAATTCAAGCCACAAGTTTGACATATCCCCAACTTGAATCACAATGTCCCTATCTACACCTGAATTATCACCCAAAACTACAACACCCACACACTGTCCAAACCACAAAACCGTAACAGCCACACAGTTGCAGGTATCCCATCGCTACTGCTTCTACAAATCTCCCATAACTAGTTCAAGAATCGCAGCGCAGCCACTATTCTATTCCATCCATTTCTGCCGCACCGTTGCATCACACACACACACACACACAAATATTTAAATATATACACCACCTGCTGCTTCTATCAATTTATTTTAAACTCAAACAACCGGTTTTACAATCGACCCTCAACATCTATGACAGTCGTATCGGGCCTTGAAGCATCAGGCCTTGCGTCCTTCTCTGTTCCAACATTAACGCCAAGTGTTCTAGTCTAGAACTTTCAGGATTTCCCCCAACTTTCTGCTCAAAAATCCAAAATCGCTGCTGCTTTGTGCTCCTTTTACCTGGTCTCTATCCATCCAGGTCAGTCTCAATTTTCGCAGCAGGTGCTGCAACGACAACTCTTCCAATCAGCTCTCATACGGCATATACAATCCTCACCAGCATTGACAATTAATCGGTCAAATATAGAGCAGCCTCAACGCACCTGAACTCCAAATCTACTCTGTTAATTCATTCTAAATGTTCTTCATATCGAGCAATAATGCTACACTTCAATAAGAGACCCAACCAGAAACTCCTCTTCAGTTTCATAAACAACTAGCATATCTAAATACCTCTGCTGCTGCACAATATATAAATATATACCTATACTGACCTCCCTGCTCTAACGCTAGTCTCTTCCCTGATTATGGCCACCAAATTCCAAGTGTTTGTTGCTGTGACTGCATTCGATGCAAGCGATTGGAGTTGCTTAACTGTTAACCGAGAGTGAGACACACTCCATGGGAGGCATCTCGAGTGACCTGATTAACGATGGTGATCCTCTACACTTAAATCATCGGTAGAGCTAGTTCTTGCTATCTTCAAATCATCCACTCCCCTAATTACGTGCTCAGGATGTATCCTTCGTAAAAAAAATCAATTTGTGCTGTGGAAGCAGGATCAAGAGTAAACTGAACGTCTGCGACATCAACAGTGCGCTCCTCCTCTCCACTTGCTTTTGTGTATTGGCCCTTTCTCCACCGAATTTTTCTCTCTGTCTCATTTTTCTACAAACCGAGCTACGCACACAGTACACGCATATATATACCACCTGTTACTTCATGTTTTTGCTGCTGTTGGAGCGCTGCAACTGTCGCTCTCTTCTTCTTCTGGTTCCATCAGCTTTCGTTGCACACTGTCTCTCTATCCCCCCCTCCTTCTAGTGACTTTGGCGATTTTTCTCTCTTCTGGCTCTAGAAGCTTCAAGCTTCTTCTTTGCTTTTTCTCTTTTTTTTTTTTTTTTTTTTCAATCAGTTCCCACCGACTCTCTCTTTCTCCATTTGTCTACAGATATCTAGAAGCTTCACGCTTCTTCCACTTTTGTTTTCTTGTTTTGTGTGTGTATATATATATATATATATTATTTATTTATTTCTTTATTCTAGAATCTACCACTCTCCCTTTATTGTATATAAAATATACTTCCATATATTTTATATATCTTCTTAGAGTTAGTGTCTTTGATCATTTTATTACAATTATATAAAATATAATTTCTATATATTTTATATATATACTATTTCCATTCTAAAATATTAAATTATGGAACGCCGTCCAATTTGGCATAAAACCGGGACTCGGTATTATTAATATTTATTTTACCAATTTTAAGTCACCATTCGTATCTTATATTTTATGTATTTTATTTGCATGATAAATTTTTCTGTATCAATTCCTTTATCCGTTTCAGCACTCAATCGGCTAGGTTAATTAATTTCCCGAGCATTTGTTATTTTCAGTGGTCTAAATTAATTTTATATTTTCTAATAATTAATTCAATCATGGCTCACTGTACTTTGGGCTATTTCGAATAGTTATCGTCACGTAGTTTATTTTTTATTAAATCGAGGTACAGTCTTGGTTCATGTCGGATTTTTCGGGATATTACATTTTATCTATTGATTCAAACTCTAAGCGATCTATACGATTCATAACTATCGATGTATTCTTGGTGTTAACCATGTCTGTCTGTAAAGATAACCAGTAAGATGTCCAGTCAATGTATAAGATAATATTTAATGATCGCATGAAATCTATTTAAAGAAACGTCAGTATCTATCGAATCTAGTTCTAGTCCTGTCTCCCATGACTCACAATCAAACCTATAGCTCTGATACCAAGCTGTCACGACCCGAAACCCACCCTATGTGGATCTCATGTGGCGGGGCCGACCCTAATGGCCGTCCCTACTTTTTCCATTCTTGTATCATAGTACTAATATACAATGTACTAAAAATTTAAAACAATAATCAGCAGAAGTCTTTTCAATATAATAATCAGCGGAAGTCTTTTTTCAATACATAATATGGTTCTACTAATAATAAAAAATAAGAAAAATCATAACCAGCACCCGTGGGTGGTGAATACATGGGAACACTAAAACATAAACTGGTACATTTCCTCAAAATGTCCTCCTACGCTCTCAGACTCCTACTAGGGTCTTGCAGCGTCACTACCTAAAAGGTGGTAAGTAAGGTGGAATGAGCTACAAAAGCTCAGCAAGTAAATACAGATTTCCGACACTAGTATTGGTGATCATAAAAGAATATGAATCCATGAATAATAATATGATAGCCAATCATATGAAGTAAGATGCTGTGATAGCCAATTAGAACAGTTTCCATAATGGCCAATGGACAGTGGGGTCACAATGTACAATCAAGAGTAATGGATATAACATCAACATGGAACTCTCAATAACAATATATCAACATGAAATGTACTACCACAATAAACCAATCACAATCAAACCAATAAAGAATGTCTTTCAGTATAAGATAAGTCATAAGGGATAGTGTCATTCAACAATCGTAGTCATATCAATCATATAAGAGATACATTTACACTGTTCAGGGTTCGGCACGCCCTCGGTCTTTTGGGGCCCAACATACCACCCAATGGAAACTACAATCAAACCAAACTCCAATGTATTGCCAAGTGTCTGTTCACGGACTTGACCCATAAGTTTCTAGTAGATCAGAAAACATCAGATGGATATCGTGACTGAGCACGAATTCGGTACGCATAAACGTATCATGATCATAGTGATTCCATAAGAGTATAAAAATGGAATATCATATATACAGTGGAAACATAACAGTAGGCCTTTCAAGGCATGGTTCAACATGATAACAATGATATAACAGTCAATCAATGTCCACAAGATAGAACAATATCACATTGTGGAAAACAATACTATCAAGTATGTTCAAGAGTACAAGTCTGGCAGTAAATAGAATAAACTTGGCTTGAAAACACCACATGGAAGAGAAAATGATTTACCTACCTCTAATGAGTTTTTATATCAGTATCCCGTGATTCTGCCCTTTCCTTTCGAGTTCCCTATATATCAATAGATATGTCTCAGAATTAATGCTATTCATCAAATTTTATGCCTTGCTATCATAAGTATCTCTATCACTAATTTAGACCCTACCATTGAGTCCGAAATGCTGAAGAAAGTCGGTTTAGGCTTTCGCAAAATTCCATTTGGGTTCGGGTAGCACTAGGGGTATTTTGGTCATTTAGTATTTCTACGGGTCTATTTTTTTGGAGCCCTGTCTCGTAAAACGGACCTCACCATTGGATTCAGAATGCTCGAGATAGTAAAAATACACTAGTCATTCACTTAAATTGGACTTCGCATTATTTAGCTATATTTAATTTAATTTAGTTTGTATATAATATATATATATATATATATATATATATATATTTGTTCACATAAATCACCATGGGCTTGCCTGTCCAACTGGTTACACGCGTCTCACCCTTTCCCTTGGTTCACGGTTCGATTCCCTGGGGCTACGCCCCTTTTTATTTTTTCTTGATTTTAGTTAATTTATAATATATATATATATATATATATATATATTTTGAGGGGTCATATGACCACACGTGAGCCCATGGCTCAGTGGTCCGTGTACTCCATCCCTTCCTTAGGTCCCATGTTTGACTCGCAGGGGCTGTATTTTATTTTATTTTTGTTTCTTAAACCAAACGGCGTTTAATGATTTAAATTAGGGATAAGTTATCCCTGTTCCAGTTTCGGTCCCTTTAATTCCCAGCCAAATAATCCTAATCCGATTTCAATTTAAAACAGTCCCAAACAAAACGGTGCAGTATTTACCCTCTCTAAACCCCAAATGACGCCGCATAAGAAGATCCTGTTCACTGTCTCCCTCGATAATCCGGTGGAGATCCGGTAGGGTTCCGTCGCCATCTCCGATGATGGTGACCCTTTTCTGGTGGTTTTTCAATGTTTTGTGAATGTTATTCTGTTTAGTTTTCTATGGGGATTCTATTTATAGGTTTTATTTTTCATTTAGTCCATTAGATTATCACGAAATAGGCAAAAACAGTGGCTCCGGCCGGCCAACTGAATATTTCAAATTTTGAAACTTTTCTTCCACTGTTTTACCTTCTTTCTTTTTTAGTTTTCTTCCTGAACTATAGAGGATCAGTTCCTCATAGTTTGTTTCAAGTTTTAAGCACATAAATATGAAAACCTGAATTATTCTTCAAACTTGTAACTGTTGCTTCCTAACTCAGTTCTTGACCAGTTTTACTGATTCTTTTTGCAATATATTCCACATTTCAAGCTCTACGAGACTCAATAATTCAATCTACCATTCATGCTTTAAAATCTTAGAACAGAACTAATATTTACTCACTTTTTTCTGATTTCCTGAGTGATAATATTTCCCCTTTTTCTCTGTTCTGTTCTGCCTCTTATTTTCCTTCTGAGTCCACTTCTGTATCTTCCAATTGTTCTCAGTTTCTTATCTCTTTATTTCCTTTCTATTTTACCCTAAGCATACTTATATATATATATATATACGTGACACAACAACCGCTTCTCCTTCTCTCTCTCTCTCTCTCTCTCTCTCTCTCTCTCTCTCTCTCTCTCTTTCCTCATTATTCAGCCTCTTTCTTTGACTACCTTTCCTTGATATTTATATAGTAATATATATATATATATATATATATAATACACTCATATGGTTGTCAACAGTTCACCCAAAACACACACATTTTGACACACACTAGTTTACACTCACATGACCTCACATGCTATATAGCAGCCCTCCCATTTTCCTTTCTTTCTTTTCTTTCTTTTTACTTTCATTTTAATACCTATTCATATATATAATATATACTATACCATATGTATATATATATACGTATATTCATACGGTTTATACCTCTATATCTATATATGTACATTTTTACTGATTTTTATAAGTGTATACATACACTTATTGTTAATGGACTACGTGTCCATGCAATGTACACGTGCATGGGAATACGTGCATGCACACATTACGAGACTCGATCTTGGATTGCTCGGGTGTTGCCCTACACTGATTATGAAAAATAAACTGTTAACATTCAATTACCGTTCAGTCCCTATGATATCATGATATAGAGCTTAACAGCTCAAGTTACAACTAGGTATTACACTACTCGGCTTGGTCTACCTCGGTATACATGTCATATCCCATGTTGGGATGTTACAGTCACTACCTGAAAAAAGTAAGTAATATGGAATGAGTTACGAAAGGTCAGCAAGTAAATTCCCATCTCCGACACTGGTATCGGTGATCATAAAGGAATATGAGTCCATGAATAAGAATATGATAGTCAATCATAAGAAATGAGATGTTGTGATAGCCAATGAGAGCAGTTTCCATAATGGCCAATGGACAGTGGGGTCACAATATACAATCAGGAGTAATGGATATAACATCAACATGGAACTATCAATTACAATGTACCAACATGAATGTACTGCCACAATAAATCGCTCACAATAAATTCAATAAGGAATATTCTCTCAGTATAAGATAAAGCATATGGAATGGTGTCATTCAACAATCGCAATCATATCAATCATATAAGAGATGCATTTACATTGTTTCAGGGTTCAGCACGCCCTCGGTCTTTTGGGGCTCGGCATACCCCCCAATGGTGTCATGACCTAGCACCCCACCCTACGCGAATGCCAAAAATGTGATGCCAATTGGCCACCTTGCCGATTTTTCCCACCGACAACGCGAACAACCCAAGGCGACTTCTGAACTTTACAATGAATTGCATTCTAAATGTAGGGTCAAAGCAGCAGAAATTAAAACCTTTTTAAATCAAAAATGCAACTCATCCAAACACATCAGAGCACGTCTAAAATCAATCATCAAATATCTCTAGAGAATTAATATACATGCCCCAATGCATATATTCTATATCAATGAATTACTTAAGCGGAAGTTACACCAATACAATTCACCTGATCAAAAACTCATCTCCAATGATCAACAATCAGAATATCTCCAAGTACAATTTATTCATGGTGATCCAACATACTAGACTACCCTCGTCATTAATGATGTAATATTATAATACACATTTTGAACTTAACCTTACAGAGTACGTGGTCAACTTGGCTTGGAGTTCGTATCATCAGTATTAATCTTTTATGCTTCACTAGCTCCACTAGTTATCTCATTTATATCATCCATCATTGGCCACCTGAAAATGGTCATAAGTAAGGAGTGAGCTAACTTAGCTCCGTAAGTAAATTCGTAACTCTGTCATGGGTCAGGGTTAGTCCACAAGAATATAGAAGAAAGAGATAACAAATAGCCAATAACCAAATGAGCAACAAGTATATACATAACCAGTCACCAAGATGTACAACAAGGACCTGAGGGTCCAATACGGCTTATCCCGAATATGATACAAGAAGATGATAACCAAACAAAATGGGGTCTAGCCTATTATGATATTTCGCTGCCACAACAAATACGTTAGTAAATCAAAAGTATATCATGCTTGCCACAATATGATCATTCATAGAGTATAATATGATCATCCAACAATGCAAAAACGTCATTATCGAGTTCTAACAATACAGCTGCATAAACAATCCGAGGCCCGGCATACCCCACATAACGCATATTCAAGTTCGCCTCTGTCTCTCGGGCTTACTGAATAGCGTAAGAGCTCTTTTATCTCAAGTCCTCGTAAGACACACAAGACCCCCAAAGGGTCCACCTTTCAGTCTGTGAATAGATGGGCCGTTGTGACTGAGCACAACCCCGGGCACATACCCAACATCATGATCAATAAAATTCCACACGGGATATACAATTGTATGAAACAGTCAATATCACAATCAATGAGTCATAAGGTGTGTGGAATAACAAGATATATCGCAAGATCATGATATGGTATACAAGATAGTACAATTATGCTCAAGTATCGGGAGGTAAGCAATCAATTCTAAGGTACAGGCATAATCAATAATCACAAGTCGATTGGCTTCAAAAAGGAAGAAATCAAGTTCAATAGGTGGTAATAAAGTACAAATTTGACAGCATGTGAAAATAGATGTGACTGGCTGGGAATAACCCATATTAAAGCATAGGAGTTACTTACCTCGGTTTCTTAATATCGCGTACTCATACGGGTACCACTATTGTTATTCCACAACTTTCTTTCATTTGCATTGTTTAGGTGGTCCTATAATCATGGATCCAAAAGTATTGCATAATGAAATAGTACCCATTTTAATCCCAAACATCGTTATGCAATGTTTTAAGTTCCTTTGAACTCAGTCTATTCAATTAAGGGTTTTTAAATTTTCCATTTCAGGGTTCTTTGTAGCCTTATAGCATATTTGGCCCTTCAAGGGCGATTCGGATAATTTACACTTTTTAACGTCCCGTTCTTTCTCGTTCACAGTCTACATATTCTGACTTTGTTTTGAGTCTATTGGTCCTTGCAACGTTTCCCGTTCGTTTTCTAATTTGTTACCTGGTCTTATTTTCTTAAAAGAACGTCATCATTTTTTTACATTATAAATATATATATATATATATATATATATTTATGAATAAATAAACCCAAACTCAAAAAAACTTGACCATCTAGGCTTACGCCTCAACTCAAGGAGGTTAGAACGCATTGTCTTACACTTTCTGCCTACCATCAGTTTCTTATAGTCCATTATTTATCAATTATGCCATTAGTGGGATCTTGTTATCCTATACCAGTTCTAAGAGTTCATTACTTTTAGATAGTTACAATATATTACCTTCATCTGAATATACACACTACAACTAGATTTTGGCACTACGAATCAAAAGTGCTCTCAAATGAATAGTATAAACCAACCAACATCTAAATGAATTTATCCTCTTAACACCCTTACAAGCAAAGTAATGATGGATAAATTTCGCATTCCCTAAATAAAATTTTAAGAGTAGAACTAGAAGAGGTACTTCATTCTTCACATCCACTTAGAAATATAAGCCGCAACTTTTTCTCTAAACTTAAACCAGGAAAGACTAAAACCACCTCCTTGTCTCAAACAATCTACTACAATCCCTAAAATAAACAACATTTTTTTTTGGTAAGTAAATTTATTAAAAAAAAAAAAAAGAGAAAGAGATACAACATCAAGAGGGTATACCCTTGAACAAACTAGAGGAAGAAAGGGCTTCTACAGGTAGAAGAGCTCCCAATCTCAAGCAATGAGGCCAAACAAACAACATTAAAAGAAAAACAAGATCAAGAAGGCATACCCTCGAACAAGCTAGGCAACAAAATCATACAAGGAAATGGATGAGGCTGACACTGGGAGTAAAATAAACAACATACCTGTACTTGGAGCTGAAGTTGTTAAGGTATTTTCGTCCAGCATTGAAGCCTTATCAATCTTGTTCGAATTTGAAATCAGATTCTGCAATGCTTTCATTTTCTCATAAATTCGACTCCTCCGTCTCTTTTCAGACAAATTGTGAACGTCGACCGCTCTGCTTCTCTTCAACGGATTACGAGAAGGCGCTGGCTTTACTAGGGAAGCTTCAAAACCCTCATCGCTCTTGCAAGCAAAATCTTCAGTGTCATTGTCGATTGTTTCCATAGAAGAAGAGGACACATTCGTAGCACTTGCCGGGAAATAGCAGCCAGAAGAAGATAAGACAACGCCAAAGGATGAGTTCAACCCAGAAGATGACTGGGCTGTTGAGATTCGGTAGGTGACAAGGCGATCCGTGTAGGAAAGGATAGCTAATTGATTTGAGTAGGGTAGATTTTTTGACACTAAATAAGGTGGTGAAAAAGAGTGCATTTCTTTGCTGTTGTGAGCCATAACAAAAAAAAAAAGAAAAAAAAAGAATAAAAAAAAAAAAACAAAGATGATGACGATGCAGAGGTGCGAAGGAGGATTTGATGAAGTAAAAGGGATAAATCGTCAGGTTCAGGGAGAGACAAAAAAGAGGGCGGCAACGGTGGCGATTAGCAGCCCAATTGCAACGATTTTCCCAAAGGTTTTCTGAGACCCATGTCGAGAAATCGAGATTCTCAAGCTCAGAGAAGCTATTTGGATAGAGGGATGGTAATGTTCTATTCTGAGCTTTTGGGAATTTCGGTATACAAGGAACCCCTTCTCACTTTAACCTTGGCTTTGTATCTCAAACAGGCCTCAACACACAATGAGCTTCCCCTGTGAGCTTGCCAATCTTGTGGACAAACAGAACATCAACTATGTCAAGACCATGGAAGAAATCAGCAACAAAAGTTTCTGAGCAAATGAAGGGAAGGCCACGAAGTCAGACAATGGGGAAGGGTGAAGGCTAATCAATGTATGAGTATAGAGTATGAGGAGGAGGATTATACATCAAACTCGAACCAGGGGAAGTCCCATAAAATGAACCCTGATCAATCAGCCGTTGTCATTTTGGACCCATTTCACACCCATCATCACCATCCATGTATCTTCCTCTGTAAAACATTTTCTCTTCGACAGTGCCAACAGATCTTCTCTTCCTCCTTCACTCATTTTCTCTCTCTACGTCACTCTCTCTCTCTACCCGAGCACACCTTTACACAATCTTTGTTTGATTTCTAAATTACAACCATCCCAGGCAACACTCATATATATTATATGTATTTTATTTTAAAAAGAAATAATTGTTGCTGAATGAATGGCAATTGGCCAATTTGGGGGTGCAGGAAGTTTTCATATACATATATACATATAAATTGTATATTTAAGTACAAAAGTGCTGGTAGGCCACTTAGTTAATTTTTGAGTGTTTAAATCTTGGTCTCACTTTGTCAAGGGCTCAAAACCCCTTAGCTTCATTTTTGGCATTTTTCTTCTATTTTGTGCTTATGCCTTGTTTGGCTAGCGCATTTTACCGTTTTGGCTTTTTTCCTCATAATTTCTTTTTTATTACTCTTTTTACGAAGCGGTTTGTTCTAGTAATTTCCTATTTGGGTTAGCTTCGATGTTAAAGGCCTTGCGTCAATTTTTATCTCTTTGTGGTCTTCGTAGTTTGCTAATTCTAGTTTTTATAGTGTTAAAATAGGGCAAAAAAATGGCTATATTAATGCATTATATTCCAAAATGACATCATTTAATAAATTATTCGGTAATTAGGTTCGGGATATTACATCCTTACCCTTTTTGACGTATTTAATTATTTTATTGGCCTATCGCAAACATCGAGAAATTTTTGATTAATTTTCTTAATTATTCTTTATGTTGTTTCTAATTAATAATTAGCGAACTAATTATTAATTAATCGAGGTCTGGGTGTTACATCCTACCCCGCTTAAAAGAAGTTTTGTCCTCAAAACTTAGTCATTCATATCTAGGAGGCTCTAACCTCTTTTATGCTTATTCTATCATCATAATTTTCCCTTTTTATTCGTTCTCAGTCTATCATGGCATTTTAGATACTGTTTCTCCAAACAAGAAGATATTTTATACAAGTTTCCCACAATTTCATATCAGATACAGGAAACCCTCAATAAGTCTGATTTACAACCGCACAATGTATGATCTCATCGAGATTCGATTATTAGACCCACATTAAACTCTACTTGGTGATCATGCTCAAGTGATTCGAAAGCATCCATCTATCATCTGTCCTACTAAGGAAACTATTCAAATCATATCACAGTCCATTGTCTCTTATGAGTTGCCTTATTGACCGTCAATCATTAAGGATTTAACCACACTAGGTCTAGTCCTTACGTAACTTAGATCTTTAATCCCTGACCTAACAGGCCTTAGTCTTTAGACTATCTAGAATCATACGTTCATCTTGACATCTAATCTCAATCTCTCCATCTCTAGGAATTCCACAATTTCATTTCCAATTTCCTTAATTGGGACTCATCACTAGGTAAGCTCGGGTACTCTATGGTTCTTAATCCATGATTAAATGTTCTGATGTGGTCAATGGTTCGGGAACCATTGCACATCTCTTCGTACTCTTTTTTTTTTTAATTCAATAATGATCTCGAAGGTCAAAGATTTGACTTTTAATTTCCTCGAGGCTTTAAGCTTAAGGTCTCCAAATTTTTGCAGCAGTAATGTTTATTTCTTTAGTCTTGGACATATAGTTATGGATCCATTATACTTTTATTACTCACTCGGAGTCATCTTTTTCAGTTACTAGACTATTTCTCATTGTTACCAGTATTTTGACTAATCCCATGTCTAGTTTTCATATTAGTTTTTATTTGACGCTAAGTTGTGATTACATCACCGTTCATGATTTTCCAACCTCTGTTAGTGTCATGGGGCATGTCATGTGCCAGGATGGTTCACTCGTGTGTTCATTGTATTACGACATTTTATTCCACGTAAGGGTAACTTTTAGTTTCATTTGTAATACTCATTTGTAATTTTTTTTTTTGGTAAGTAAATTTATTAAAAAAAAAAAGGAGAAAGAGATACAACATCAAGAGGGCATACCCTCGAACAAACTAGAGGAAGGAAGGGCTTCTATAGGCAGAAGAGCTCCCAACCCCAAGCAAAGAGGCCAAACAAACAACATTAAAAGAAAAACGAGATCAAGAGGGCATACCCTCGAACAAGCTAGGCAACAAAATCATACAAAGAAAGAGAACATTACATATTAAAAATGCTACTTGGAAGAGACCACATGCTTTGAAGATGTCTGTTGAAATTTGTGTTTGCAATCCCTTTCGAGGTAGTTTGCCTTCCACGAATCATGTCCTGAATTTGAGCTATGATAGCCTGAGGATTTTTCTGTAACTTGGTGAACAATCTGTTATTCCTTTCCCTCCAAATAGTATAGACGGTGCAGGCTAGGGTAAGCTTGCCTACTGTAGAAGAGAACTCCTTGCCTTTGAAAGTATTGCTAGCCCAAAGAACAATCTGTTGCCAGTTTCCTGAAAGGCATTGGAACCCACATAGGGAAAGCATATGAGACCATATGGTGGAAGAAAAGGAACAAGAAGAGAAAAGATGGTCATGACTCTCATCTTCTCGCATACAGAAGAGACATTTGGGATCATGGCCAAGCTGAGAAAAGAGGCGGTCTTTAGTGTTAAGACTGTTTCGAATGGCCAACCAAAGAATAAATCCAGCCCAGGGTAAGGGTTTCGAGTGCCAGACAAGTTTCCACCAATGAACTTGGGGCTTAGGGCAGCACAGAGAAGCCCAAGCTAAATTGATGGAGAAGTTCCCATTGGGAGAGGGCAACCAAATAGCCTTATCTTCCCGGTGGGGGGAAGGATGAGAGTTTGTGGGCATACCATTTTTAAGCTCAAGAAGATGAGGAGAGTTAGCTATAGGCCAGTTCCATTGATGATCCAAAATGATGGAGTTAACTTTAGCATGTCTCCCAAGACCAGAGTCATAGATAACCCTTTCCCCCATGTTGTCATATATGGAGCCATTGGGGAGCCAATAATCAAACCAAAGAGATGCAAAGAGGCCGTTTCCAATAGAAATTCTGATACGAGTCTTGAACAGGGGCCGGAATTTAAGCATTTTCCTCCAAGCCCATGAGCAAGAGTGGGGGCACTTGACCTCCCAGAAACTTTTACCTTTCAACAAGTTGCTGCGAATCACGCGCCCATTTCTATCAATTACTTAAGTTGAAGATTCACCAATCCTCTTTCATTTCATTTTGTACTATTTCATTGGCACACCTGCCTTTTTTTTCAGATTCTTATGTATACATCTTTTTATCCATTTGATAGGTTGAAGAAATTAGTTCCTCTATTTCTTTCAATTTAATGACTGGCACGAATGCCCTTTTTATCTTTTGTTCACGATTGAGCCTTCCATAGATTTTTGTTCTCCCATTCTTTTATGGGTTAAAGTATAGCAATTATGTTTAGTTCATTTCTTCTTTAAGTCTTAACAGACTTATTAAAATTCTTTGGGCAGTTTTTTACCCCCGCATTAAATCCTTGTATGACAGTCTACTTTTGTAGGCATTCTTAACTATAATATCATATTTAGTTCACCTTGAACCTCTCATATCATTTGAACAATTTAAATCTCAAAGTCTCATGACTTTTTAATTTAGAGCCATGATTTTGGTTTTCCTTACCTTTGTTCAAAAGGTTATTCGGGTGTTTAGTTTTTCGTACTTAGCAATCATATTCGGTTTTCATTACATGTTACGTTTCTTCCCCAATCGTTACTCAATTTTTAACAAAATTGTCCTCTCAAAGAACCTTTTCACCCGTATGGGGAATTCTTCATACATTCCGTGACCATGAAGTCACACTATCATGTGATTAGTTTCATCTATAACTGAAGATTAATATCATATTGGGACTTACTAATTTATAAGCACTGTTATTTGTAATCTTGTCCACTCTTGGACTTCATATCATACTTAAGCAATTTAGTCATCTTGTCATTAAATCATTTCTTTTGGCATTTAGAGGTTATCACCATTAATTAAGGTTCTCATAATTATGGAAGTTCACAACACCTTCACTATCGCAGTTTTAGTCATTTTTACATTCTCCCACAATCGCAATTATCATCGTAGTACCTCAAGGAATCAAGTATCTTTTGTATCTTCATTGTTGCCCTCACGAATCCTTCTAGATATTTGCTACAAGTTCAGCCTCTTTAACCATTAGATCATATTGGTCCCTAATCTTGCTCGTGGGCTTGGAGGAAAATTCTTAAGTCCCGGCCTATGTTTAAGTCATACATCAAAATTTCTATTGGCAATGGCTGCTTTGCGTCTCTCTGGTTTGACTATTGGCTCCCTAATGGGCCTATTTATGATAACATGGGAGATCGAGTTATTTATGATTCTAGGCTTGAGAGATATGCTAAAGTAGAAGCCATCATTTTGGATAATCATTGGAATTGGCCGGTAGCTAATTCTCCTCATCTGCTTGAGCTGAGTGTGGTATGCCTCCAAGCCTTCTTCCTGCTCCTCATCGAGAAGATAAGGTTATCTGGGTTCCCTCCTCTAATGGGGAGTTTTCCATTAGATCAGCTTGGGACATTCTGAGGGACCATAAATCCCGAGTTTCGCTGGTGGAAGCTAGTTTGGCATTCTAAGGCCATTCCCCGTGCTGCTTTTATTCTTTGGATGGCTATTCGGAACAGGCTCAAGACAAAGGACCGCCTCTTCTCTGCCTGTCTTGGCCATGATACAAAAAGTCTCTTTTGCTTGAAAGATCAAGAGAGTCATTCCCACATCTTCTTCTCCTGTCCCTTCACTTCCTCCATTTGGTACCACATCATCTCTATTAGTGGTTACCAATATTGTCACGACCCGAAACCCACCCTATGCGGATCTCGTGTCGCGGGGCCGACCCGAAGGCCGTCCCTACTTTTTCCATTCCTGTATCATAGTACTAATATGCAATGTACTAAAAATTTTAAATAATGAACAGCGGAAGTCTTTATCAATTACAGTAATCTAGCAGAAGTCTATTAAATACATGACATAGTTCTACATAAGACAAAATGAGAACTAAACGTAACCAACACCCGGGGATGGTGAATACATGGGAGAACTAACATAGTACTGGTACAGTACTTCAAAATGTCCCCTTACACTCTCAGACTCCTACTGGGGTCTCGTAGCGTCATCACCTGAAATGGGGGGTAAGTGGGGTGGAATGAGCTACAAAGCTCAGTAAGTAAATGCAAATCTCCAACACTGGTATCGATGATCAATGAATCCATGAATAAGATTATGATAGCCAATCATAAGAATAAGATGCTGTGATAGCCAATGGAAACAATTGCCACGAGGGCCAATGAACAGTAATCACAATACACAATCAGAAGTATTGGGTGTAATATCAATATGAAGAAATTCAATGATAATATAACAACAATGAAGTACTGCCACAATGAACCGATCACAATCAAATCAATCAATGCAAGTCCCTCGAGACTTGAAGAATCATAAGGGATAATACCATTCAACAATCAAGTTCTGTCAGTCATAAGAAATGCTGTTATTCTGTGTCAGGGCTCGGCAGACCCTCGATCTTTTGGGGCCCGGCATACCCCCTAGTGAATTCCAGTGAATTGCCATTTGTCCGTTCACGGACTTGACCCGTAGGTCCCAGTCAATCAGATAGCACCAGATGGGTGTTGTGACTGAGCACAACTCCCGTGTTCATAAACATACCATGAACATAAGTAATTCCATAGGATATAAAAATGGAATATCATTCATTTAATAAGGATACAACAGTAGGCCTTTCAAGGCATGGTTCAACATGATAACAATGATATAGCAGTCAATTAATGTCCACAAGATAGAACAATATCACATTGTGGATAGCAATAACATGTGGTACTTTCAAGGCACAGTGTAACATGATAACAATGATACATCAGTCAATCAAATGTCCACAAGATAGAAAAATATCGAATTGTGGGACACAAGGATATCGATACATTCAAGAGTACGAGTTTGGCAGTAAAAGAATAAACTTGGCTTGTGGAAACACCACATGTAAGAGAGAGTGATCCACTTACCTCTAATGCAGTTCTATATCAGAAATCCGTGAGTGTACCCTTGCCTTTGGAGTTCCCTATATATCAGTGAATACGTTTTAGAATAAATTCTATTCATCAAATTTTATGCCTTTCTATCATAAGTATCTCAAATACTAATTTAGACTTTACCATTGAGTCCGGAATGCGAAGAAAGTCGGTTTAGGCTTTCGCGGAATTCCATTTGGACTTTTGTACTAAAAAGGGCAAAATGGTCATTTTGCACTTTTACGGTATTTTATCCTTCGGGGATCCCTGTCTCAGTAAAACGGAGCCCACCATTGGACTCAGAACGTCCGAGATAATAAATTTTGACTATTCATTTGCATCGTTTGGACTTCGTTTGACCCATATTTGAAATAGGGACATTTTTGTAAAAATTAATATTTTATTAATTTTCCTGTTTGGGCCTTAATGAGATTTTCTAAAACATTTGGGGCCGGTTTATAATTTCCAAAAGCTGCGGTCTGAACCAGTTAGTTCAGAACCAAAAACCCTAAACCGGTCTCCCCCTCCACTGAACCAAACGGTTCAGTCCATTCCAAAGAACCGGATTTTAATATCCTAGTTCCTACCCTATCCACGGTTTGGATAAGCCCAACTCAGATTTTCACATTTCCTATCCCTGTTACCAAACAAGCCCAATCCATTTTAATTTTATATACAAAACGACACAGTATCACTTACCCACTTATTTCCGGTCGGGTCCCGATCCGATTCGAACCCGGATCCGGTTTAAATTTAACCCGGTTGCCTCACGACTTCACGGTCATCTTCCCCAGTACTCCAGCAGGGTTCTGGTTGTACACAGTCTTCTTCTCCGGCGATTGTCACCGGTTTCCGATGGGTTTTCCTCCCGTTTTGAATGCCGTTTTACTCCCCACCACATGGGGATCATGAATCCATCCTCCGTTTTCATCAAGACCTTCTTGATCTTCACGAATAGTGAGTTTATCAACTCCGGCCGACTCTCCGGCCAAGTTATATTTTTCATTTTCGTGGCGTTTTGATCACTGTTTTGGTCATATAATTCTTCTAGTATGTTTCTGCACCTGAGTAGGTCGTTTTTAGAAACTTACAACAAGTTTTAAGTCTAGATTTTCATGAAACCGAGATTATTCATAAAACCTGCAACTCCGTTTTCCTACCTGGTTTCTCAACCATTTAATCTCATTCCTTTTGCAATAAGTTCCATATTTCATGCTGATTTAGACCTTATAAATAGATATAAGCTTCATGCTCTAAATCATAAAAACAGAACTCAAAACACTCACTTGGGTTTTCGGTTTTAGCTCACTGTGACCCTCCAAACCCTTCTGTTTCTGTTCCTGAGTTCCTTGACAATGTTCCTCTCAGTCTCAGTTTCCTTTTTGTCTCTTAACTCACGCCCGTATACACTTATATCACAACGACCGAATCCTTTCCCTCTCCACTTTCTCTCTCTACACGACTCCTTGAGCCTCCAAACTTCACATCTCATAAACTCCTTTCAGATCTCATAAAGTCTGCTTTTTCATTTGGTTGCTTTCCATTAAATGCATGGAGATATTTGTGGTGTTATATGTATATTATATGCATCACACATATAAAGCACTCACTTACACGCACACACTAGCACACACACTAGCCTCATAATGGCTGTACACGTACACACACACACTGATCACTCATGCATACCTTTTCCCTCTTTACCCTTTCCTTTCACCTTTATTTACATATATATATATATATACATATATATATATATACACATACATGTATATGTATTGTCCTTGCCATATATTTATACGTACACATAAATACATATTTTATACGTGACATTCCATCCATATATATGCATGTAAGTCTATTTCCAATGGCGTGTGCATACACTGATTTTTGGTATACTACGTGTCCAGTGAAACATGGGCATGCATGGAAATACGTGCGTGCACGCATTACGATGCGATGTCCCGGGGTGCTCGGGTGTTGCCCGGCACTTGTTATACATTTCAATCATTTACAGTTTCCAGTCATTCATTTTCGTGAAATACCATGATATACACATTTTAACAGTTCGAGTTACACTATTTGATCCGACTTACCTCGGTACACGTGACGTATCCCGGGTCGGGATATTACAAATATCCTAATGGAGACTGGCACCAAATCGTTTTTTGGGCTAGCAATACCTTTAAAGGCAAAAATTTCTCCTCTATCATAGGTAAGCTTTCTCTAGCTTGCACAGTAGATAATATTTAGAGAGAAAGGAATAGTAGATTGTTCAATCAAGAAAAGAAAAATCCTCAAGCCATTATTGCTCAAATCAAGGATATGATTCGCGGAAAGCTAACTACATCTACAGGGATCTTGAACTCTGCAACCAATAGGCATCTTCAATGTGTTTGGTCTCTTCTGAGTACCATCTTTAACGTGTAATGGTTTTTGCTTCTATTGTTTTGTAGCTTTGGGACAGGATTTCTTCTGTTTGTAGAAGTCTTTCCTTCCCTCTAGCTTGTTTTGAGGGTATGCCCTCTTGTTTTATTTCTTCTTTTCTCTTTCTTTCCTTTAATAAATTTATTTTTCAAAAAAAAAAAATCAATCTTTTACCATTTGAAGCAACTCGGCTAACTCGATAGAGTATTATTCACAATTGGATTATACCATTATCTAGGTCAACAAGATCCATTTAATTTCTCCCCAATAATCATTCATCATGCGACAGCCTCTCAAAGAATCATCACATTTATAATGTTATCTTTGACAGTCTCGCTTATTCAGTAGTTGTCTCTCAAAGCTCTATTTGTCTTTACCCTATTAAGGTCTATCTATGATTCATTCAAGAATCCTCATTCCTTGCCCTTAAATGTACTACTATTTCCCAAAGTCACTATTTATTTGACCAACTCTATTGTCCAAAAATCGTTAAGTTCAATCATAGTACAGTCTTTCCCCAAGAAATATTAATCTCAGTACTTAAACACGCTATCGTCCTCCAAAGTCACTGATCATTTAATCATTTAAATCATCTGATCCTCAAATCCAATGTTGGTATGATCTTTCCAAAGAATCATTAACTATAAGCTCTGATATAGTCCTCGAATTCTCAAGATCATCAACTTCGCTCATGAGCCTACTATTATCTCTCGAGGATTATTGCTCATCTGATTATTTTAGTCACCCAAGAATTCTCAAGATCATCAACTTCGCTCATGAGCCTATTATTGTCTCACTTGGTCAAGGGTTCAAAACCCCTTGGCCTCACTTTTGGCATTTTTCTTCTATTTTGTGCTTATGCCTCATTTGGCTGGCGCATTTTACCGTTTTGGCTTTTTCCCTCATAATTTCTTTTCTATTGCTCTTTTTACAAAGCGGTTTCTTCTACTCATTTCCTATTTGGGTTAGCTTCGATGTCATTGCCTTGCGTCAATTTTTATCTCTTTGTGGTCTCCGTATTTTGCTAATTCTAGTTTTTATAGTGTTAAGATGGGGCAAAAAAATGGCTATATTAAAGCATTATATTCTAAAATGACATCATTTAATAAATTATTCGGTAATTAGGTTCGAGGTATTACATCCTTTCCCTTTTTGATGTACTTAATTATTTTATTGGCCTATCGCAACCATCGAGAAATTCCCGATTAATTTTTTTAAATATTCTTTATGTCGTTTCTAATTAATAATTAGCAAACTAATTATTAATTAATTGAGGTCCGGGTGTGACAAATGGAAACTCCAATCAAACAAAACTCCAATGTATTGCCATATTTCTGTTCACGGACTTGACCCTTAGGTCTCCAATAGATCAGAAAGGATTAGATGGATATTGTGACTGAGCACAAATTCGGTATCCATGAACATATCATGATCATAAGTGATTCCATACGAGTATAAAAAAATGGAATATCATATATTCAGTAAAGATATAATAGTAGGCCTTTCAAGGCATGGTGTAATATGATAACAATGATATATCAGTCAATCAATGTCCACGAGATAGAACAATATCACATTGTGGAAAACAATAATATCAAGTACATTCAAGAGTACAAGTTCGGCAGTAAATGAAATAAACTTGGCTTGGAAATACCACATGGAAGTGAATAGGTTTTACTTATCTTAAAAATGAGTTCCTAGATCAGTATCCCGTGATTCTGCCTTTTCCTTTCGAGTTCCCTATATATTAGTAAATACGTCTCAGTTTTAATGCTATTCATCAAATTTTATGCCTTGTTACTATAAGTATCTCTTTTCCTAATTTAGACTCTACCATTGAATTCGGAATGTCGAACAAAGTCGGTTTAGGCTTTCGCGGAGTTCAATTCAGACTTTTGTACTAAAAAGGGCAAAACGATCATTTTGCACTTTTATGGGTTCTTACTTCTCGAGACCTCTTTCTAAAAATTGGACTCCATGGTTGAGTTCGGAATGCTCGAAATAATAAAAATTCACTATTATTTTATTCTAATCGGAGTCCGTTTGACTACTTTTTGACTTAGAGGCATTTTGGTAATTTTTCTTTTAAATTAAATATTATTTTATTACTTGGGGTCAAAATATAATTATTATAAATTATGGGTAAATGTCTAATTTTTAGAAATTCCTATTCCAATTTGGAATAGCCAAACAGTGGATTAACCCAACCCTTGGATAGGCTATCCCCATTCCTATTTCAATTTACTATCTCTATGTCCAAACAGCCCCAATCAACATTTTAAAACCTCATCAAAGCTGTACTGTTTCATGTTCTAACCCAAGTGTAACTGGCGGGTCAACCGGACTCGACCCTGAGCCCATGGCCCAATAAAAACCTCAACACGCAGCATGCACCAGTCATGCGCCGTCGCCTTCTCCAGCGACAGCAGCCCCTTTTTCGGTAACTTTTCGACATCCGACCACTGGGGTCCTCCTTTACTCTTCATGGGCTTTCCATATCTACCATCGGAATTCAGTTTCCATCACTGAAAGGCCTTAGAAAATGGAGTTGCAGCCAGCTCTGGCAAGCTGCCTGGATTTTTCGGTGAACTGAATTTTCACTTTTTCATGGCTTTTTAGCCATTGTTTTGAGCCCAAATTTTACCTACAAGTTGCTGCACTTATGGGAAATAATCCCCCATTTATAAAACAAGCTAAATCGATCAAAAACTCAATGACCCAAAATTTTCCTTCAAACTTTAAATTAGTTTTTCTCACTCGTTTCTTCCCCAAATGGGCTGCAGTTTTCTACCTAAATTCACCATTTTTCATGCTCTTTAAAACCATGTAATTCTTTCTAAGCTTTAAGCAATTCTACAAAAAATTCAGAAATTCAAAACTTGGAATACAATATGTTTTCTCACTTTTTTCTTTCTATTTCTCTTTCTTTCTTCTTCTGTTTCCTACTTTCTTTCTATTTCTCCTTCTTTCTTCTTCTGTAACTATGCTCACATACATATATACTCACCTACATACATATATACATGTACGGTTATATGTATATACATACTTATACTCATATTTAATGGCTACGCATACATACAAACATACATATGCACAAGAATGCGTGCATACACTCATTACGAGACTCGATCCTGGGTTGCTCAAGTGTCGCCCGACACTGACTGTACAAAATAAATCGTTCATATTCCATTACCGTTTCTGTAATATCCCGACCCATGATATGTCACGTATATCGAGGTAAGTCGGTTATATAGTGTAACTTGAACGGTAAGATATGTATATCATGGTATTTCATGGAAACGTATGATTGGAAACTGTAAATGATGGAACTGAATGACCAAGGCTGGGTAACACCCGAGCACCACAGGGCATTGCATCGTAATGCGTGCATGCACGTATTTCCATGCATGCATACGTGAACATAGATGAGTAGCTCGATTAAAATGAATGTATGTAAATATGATTAAAAACGGATTTATACCCCTACACATGAATGTATATACATGTATAAAGGATGTATTTTATGTGTATATGTGTACATGTATAATATAATGTATTATACATATATTATGTATATATGTATATGTAAAAGAAATAAAAAAGGAAAGAAAAGAAAAAGGGCAAGTGGGCTGTTATCAGCCGTGCAAGTGTGTGTGAGTGGGTGAATATATATATATATATATATATATATGTATCAAAAGGTGTGTGTGTGGACTGTTGTATGTGTGTATGTAATAACTTGAGTGTATAACACTCAATAGGGAATGGTGGTGACAGAAGTGGGTGATGGAGTGTGTGAGTAGATCTCAGGGTATGGTGAGGTCTGACTAGAGAGAGAGAGAGAGAGAGAGAGTGAGAGAGGGGCCGGTATTGATAAGTGCACATATGCATTGTGCACGGTCGAGTTTGGAGGTGAAAAACAAAAAGGAAAAGAGAGTTTTGGAGTGAGAAGGAAGGGGAACAAATCTGGAGTAGAGGCGCGAGGAAGAGGGGCTCAACACCAAGAGAAACCGAAAGCATAGGTAAGCCACTAGTTTTTTTTTTTGAAGTGTTATAGCATGATTCGATTCATTTTAAATATAGGGTCTAGATCAGCATGAAATATGGAACTAAATGCAAAAAGAATGATAGAAAACGGTTAAGAAACCAAAGAGAAATTCTCAGTTGCATGTTCGGAGAATAATCTGGGTTTCACTAATTTTACGTTTAAATCCTTGAAATTTGTTTATGAAAATGATCCTTATAAATGCAGAAACGCATTAGAGATCGATTAGGATCAAAACCGTTGAGAAACAGGCATGAGATTGGGAAATTACAGGTTGGCCAGAGCCACTGTTTTTCTCTATTTCGTGAAGTATTAGTGGCTCATGTTGAAAACTGAGTTTAGAATATAGATCTATATGAAAAATAGAACGAAATGGCATTTAAAAGCGGTTGAAAAATGATCGAAAATCGATGACAGTCGTCGGAGAAGACGACTGTTCACCACCGGAACCCTACCGGAGCAGTGGGGAAGACGACCGGAAAGTCGTGGGGGCTATCGGGTCAAAACTAAAACGGATCCGGGTTCGAATCGGGTCGAGACCCGACCGAAAATGAAACGGGAACAATACTGTGTCGTTTTATGTTTGAAAATTTAATGAATTGGGCTTGTTTGGCTATGGAGATAGGAAATGGAAATTGGGTTTGGGCTTATTCCAACCACGGATAAGGATAGGGACTGGGTTATTGGAATCCGGTTCTTGAATTTAACTGAACCGTTTGGTTCAGGGGAGGACCGGACCGATTTAGGGTTTCTAGCCGTGAGCCCACTGGTTCAGACCGGAACTTAGGAAAATTTCATTTTGACCCCAAATGTTTTAAGAAATCCCACTAAGGCCCAAACAGGAAATTAATAAAATATTAATTTTACAAAAATACCCCTATTTCAAATGTGGGTCAAACGAAGTCCAAACGGGGTAAATGAATAGTCAAAATTTATTATGTCGGACGTTCTGAGTCCAATGGTGGGGTTTGTTTTACTAGACGGGACCCCGAAGGATAAAATACCGTAAAAGTGCAAAATGACCATTTTGCCCTTTTTAGTACAAAAGTCCAAATGGAATTCCGCGAAAGCCTAAACCGACTTTCTTCGGCATTCCGGACTCAATGGTAAAGTCTAAATTAGTATTTGAAATACTTATGATGGAAAGGCATAAAATTTGATGAATAGAATCTATTCTAAAACGTATTCATTGATATATAGGGAACTCGAAAGGCAAGGGTACACTCACGGATTCCTGATCTAGAATCACGATAGAGGTAAGTGGATCACTCTCTCTTACATGCGGTGTTTCCACAAGCCAAGTTTATTCTTTTACTGCCAAACTCGTACTCTTCAATGTATTGACATCCTTGTGTCCACAATTCGATATTTTCCTATCTTGTGGATATTTGATTGACTGATGTATCATTGTTATCATGTTTCACTGTGCCTTGAAAGTACCTCATGTTATTGCTATCCACAATGTGATATTGTTCTATCTTGTGGACATTGATTGACTGTTGTACCATTGTTATCATATTGAACCATGCCTTGAAAGGCGTACTGTTATGCTTTCATTGAATCTATGATATTCCATTTTATACTTCTATGGAATCACGAATGATCATGATATGTTATGAATACCGGATTTGTGCTCAATCACAACATCCATCTGATGCTTCTGTATTGACTGGAGACCTAAGGGTCAAGTCCATGAATGGACAGGTGGCAGGAATGAATTCCTCGAAGGCTTTCCACCGGCAATTAACTGGCATGATCACTGGCATTTCATTGCATTTCCATTGGCATTTCATTTGCAATTTCACTGGCATGTTACAGAATAAAAGCATCTCTTATGACTGACAGAACTTGATTGTTGAATGGCACTATCCCTTATGATTCTTCAAGTTTCGAAGGACTTGCATTGATTGATTTGATTGTGATCGGTTCATTGTGGCAGTACTTCATTGTGGTTATATTATCATTGAACTTCTTCATATTTATATTATACCCAATACTTCTGATTGTGTATTGTGATTACTGTTCATTGGCCCTCGTGGCAATCGTTTCCATTGGCCCTCGTGGCAATTGTTTCCATCGGCTATCACAGTATCTTATTCTTATGATTGGCTATCATAATCTTATTCATGGATTCATTGATCATCGATACCAGTGTTGGAGATTTGCATTTACTTATTGAGTTTTGTAGCTCATTCCACCCCACTTACCCCCCATTTCAGGTGATGACGCTGCGAGACCCCAGTAGGAGTCTGAGAGCGTAGGGGGACATTTTGAAGTACTGTACCAGTCTATGTTAGTTCTCCCATGTATTCACCACCCCCGGGTGTTGGTTACGTTTAGTTCTCATTTTATCTTATGTAGAACTATGTCATGTATTTAATAGACTTCCACTGTTTAAATTATTTAAAAGACTTCCGCTGGATTACTGTAATTGATAAAGACTTCCGCTGTTCATTGTTTAAAATTTTTAGTACATTGCATATTAGTACTATGATACAGGAATGGAAAAAGTAGGGACTGGCCTTCGGGTCGGCCCCGCGACACGAGATCCGCATAGGGTGGGTTTCGGGTCGTGACAGTTTCAATCCATATGATATAATGATATAGAGCTTTAATAGCTCAGGTTACAATTGGTGTTACACTATTCGACCGGGTTTACCTTAGTATACGTGCCAGAATCTTGGGTCGGGATATTACATTCTTACCCTCTTAAAAATAAGTTTGTCCCCAAACTTAGCAATTCTAACTCTGGTGGTTCCTGTGGTTTCGCCAACATCGTGGTATAACTTGAATAGGTGTTTACATTTAACTAGATAAAAATTTTCTACTGAGAATCAAGTTTTACAGTCACATCAGATCATTGTATTACTTTTTCTATATCTTCAAGTGCATTGGAAACCCTCGCGTGATTCTCAATTCCTTTCTATGGTTCTCCTAGTTCTTCGTAAATTTAAGACATTATTTGGTGAACAAAATCATAAAATTTTTAAACGTAGTTTTAAAACTCTATCCTTTAAGTCTACTAATATATCTGGGGTATATATCATTCCAACAATGTCATATGGAACTCGTAGAGTTCGTATCAGTTTCTAAGTGTCATTCTCTTTATAATAGGCCTGCCATTCAACTAGTTGTTCCTTGACCTCAAGTTAACTGTTTAAAAATATCTGTGTCCCCGGTCTGTATTTCATGTGTTCTGTATCTAACATGGTTTAATAATAGTTCCCTTGATGGGCATATAAACAATGAGTCAATTAGTTTAGGTGTCCTAGTTTCCTACCTTCAATTAGCAAACATAGGGGACATATTCGAATGTGTAAAAATAACATAAAAAGTAAACTGGTCATGAGAAACTAGAAAAGTACCTTTAGACACTGATGTAGTACTAGAAACTCAAAAATTCTCTGGTTCCTAACTTCCTATTGAAGGCCTCTGTAACTGTTACCAATCCTTGTTACGTTCCTTGTCTTGTAGTATTTTCTACAATTTTATGTTTCTTTTTTATTTCATGATCCCTTAAACAATTTACTACACTTCCAGTATTCTATAATCATTTAGATCACATAATTATCTAAAAGTTACCTAGGATTGTTTATCACTTAATTTTGATTTTCTTGACAGAGTATCATCCTTTATTCATATCAAATCTACTATTCGGATTAGTTCTAAGATTTATCAAATCTTTTTTAACACTTATTCATCATATATCTGTTTCTTGTCAAATTTATTACATTTCATAATGTCAATTCCTAACAGTCTTGCTTATTTCGTAAATGTCTTCAAAACTCTATTCATCTTTTACCTTATCAGGATCTATCTATAACTCACTCAAGACTTTTCACATTTCTGGTACGCCATCAATCTCTCTTGTACTACCAATTAAGTTTCCTTAGACTATCTCTCATTTCTCAATTCATTGCTACATTCATTCCCTTTTAGTGTATAGGTATTCTAATTAACTTTTACTTGTCACATGTATCGCCTTTCAAGGTGTTACTACTCTGTCTAGATATCACTATTAGTTCTACTACCTTTCCAGGGTATTTCCATTCCATTTAGATATTGCTGTCAAATTCACTGGTTTTCAAGACGTCATATTTCCAATTCTATGTTACTTCCTATCTTCCAATGAGTACTAACCATTTTCCTTGTTCATTATGGAACGTAATTTCAACTCTCACTAATTCTCACAGTATAGAACAACCATCTAATAGTAAACATCAAGTTCATAATCCGTAAATAGAAATTCATTTCTCAATAACTCTCATAATATAGAACAATCGTCAAATCATAAACATCAAGTCTATAGTCTAGATATAGTCATTTAATTCTTAACGGCTCCCTCAATATAGAACAATCATGAAACCGTAACTCAATAGATATCACATACATGCTTCCATAAACTAGAATAATCATCAAGGATTACTAATTTCAATATCACTATGATTCCTTCCAAGTTTTCTTAAGTATAACTACTATCTCCCATTCTAGCCTCGTTTATTTGTCTATATCATTCATCAAAATTTCCACAATCTCAAGCATTTCCATCATTTAGCTTTACGTAGTACTATTATTAAGGATCACTATTTACTTGCTTGTCTTAGTTGTTCAAGAATCATTAACTTTCTTCATAACATGTATTTTTCCAAAATTAGTTAACCTTTAGTATTTTTCACTTGCTTTCATCGTCTAACAGACACAAATCATTTAATTGTTTTTAAATCATCAATTTCTTTCTTAAATCAGTTAAGAACTGTACCTTTATGATCTGTACCTCTAATACTTTATGTATATCGTTCATTTCTAATGATTTCCCCAATGTATAACATTCAGTGAGAATGGCTCTTCCAAGAGTTGCCATTCATTCTATATCATTTTTCAAGTAATCATTCATATCTATAACATTATGTAGTTCATTCTAAAGATTATAAATCTTTGCATTTAAATCTGTTATTGCTCTTTGAAGTTTACCAATCATGAAATCACTTAACTCATCAATGTCTTTTAAAATTCTATGAGTATTAGATCAACTAATGATCGTGTATCTATGTTACTTACTCTACTTGTTTCTTGCATAATATCTATCATCAATCATTCTCTTGGTGGAATTTGAACAGTTAACATATAACTTAGAGTTTTGTTTCTATGTTCAACTAGTAGTAAATGTTGGAGCTATAAATCAATATGTAGAGCTAACATTTAATAATATTGTGCATTTGTAAACAACTGAAAAAAATACCTGTGACTGCTGGTACAGTAGCCTGATCATCTCCCAAAACTATTCATGGTAAAAGATGAATGGTCAGAATTCATATAAGAGTCTATCTATCATGTCAGGATTGACTCTATGTAATATCCCGACCCGGGAAACCGGGTCATATGGCACGTATTACGAGATTTATAAAAAATAATTAATTAAGGTATGAGAAATATTATATTAATTAAATATTATATGTATATGTATAAAGTGAAGTATGCATGTATGTAAAGTGAAAGCATGTATGTATGCAAGTATGTATATGAAAAAGTGTGCAAATGGTTGTGTGTGTGGGCAAAGAGAGAATGTGTGTGTTCTCATATGCATGTGTGTGTTGCGTAATATATAATATATATATAAATTATATATATATATACATATTACATGCAAAATATCAAGCATAGATTGAAGGAAAAGCTGAGAAATTGTAAAGTTAAATTGATTAGGTGTAAGAGAAATTTATGAGAAGTCAAGAATAGGGGCTGGGACGTGTAGAGAGAGAGAGAGAGAGAGAGAGAAGGGTCGGTTGCCTTCTTTAAAAAGCCAAAGCATGCCTTTCATGCTTACACCTTAAGGAAGCAGAGAAGGGGAATAAAGGAAGAACCAGAGAGGAGAAAGATGAGTGAACAGCAACCTAAAAGGTGAGAATTTTGGAAAATTTCCATGTTTCTCTCTCTAGAATTATGATGTATTAGAAATTGTTTTTGAGTTATATATGATCACATAATGCTAGATATGTATTTACAAGACTGTCAAGCATGATTTAGGCCATGAAAACGACTCAAAACATGAAACCCATGAAGAACCGCCATAGGAGGACCTTGCTTGAAGCAGGTCTGAACCCATGGCAACTAAACCAAAAATGGTGTGTCAAGGCTTCACGAAGAGGTCATGAGGGTCATGAAAAACCCTAGCCGCGATCAAAAATTCCAACAAAAGCCCTTCGAATATTGAGTTGCAGGTGTGGGTTCAAAATCCCAACCTCACAAACTTACGTTTAAACCCATTTTTTTGAATGGGAAATGAAACTCCATGAGAAATGGATCACAAAGAATCAAACCCGAAGGGTTTTAGCTCAGAAATGAGCATTTACGAGCAGCTTACAGGTTTGGATTATCAAACCTTTAAACCGAGCACACGAGCTAGTTTTAACTCCCAAATGAATGCCAACCTAGTCGTTATTACATTAGGAATATTTTGGAACGAAAACAGTAAGGATCCATGGATCCAAACTGCACGAAATAGGAAGAAATGGAAAACTGTAACTAGGGTTTTCAGTCGGTCGAAGTGGGGAAGAAGAAGGCGGGTCAACTCGGCTTTTAAATCAGGCCGAGTCAACTCGGACAAGTGGCAGCCTCTGGGCTTGCCACCGATTAATTGAACGACGGCGTTTCATCCCTGTTTTAAAATTTTAAAATGGTAGGGCTGACGTCATCATGACGTCAGCAACACGCACAAAACCGGATAGACCGGTTGGTTTACAACCAGACCGGACCGGTTCACTTGATTTGAGACCAAACCCTTTGGTTTCTAAATTATTTAAAAAATAAATAAACCAACACTCTTTGTATTTACGGATTGACCCCAGAATTTCTGGACAATCCTACTATGGCCCAACTGATGAAGAATTTATGCATTTAGACCCCTAGAAGAATAATTAAATAATTAATTTAATTATTTAATAAATAAAGTAAAATTACTATTATACCCTTGGGTAATAAATAGAGCAAATGAAGTCCAAATTAAGCATATTAATAGTGTATTTTTACTATTTTGGACATTCTGAGACTAATGGTAGGGTCCGTTTTACGAGACGGGGCCCGAAAAATAAAAACACGCAAGGGGTAAATGACCAAAATACCCCTTGACCAAAATTTACAAGTTATTAGTGTATTCTTACTATCTTGGACCTTCTGAGTCCAATGGTGAGGTCCACAACACGAAATGGGGTCCCGAAAAATAAAGACACGTAAAGGGGTAAAAAGACCAAAATACCCCTGGTACCCCTAAAGCCAAAATGAAATCAGAGAAGGTCTAAATTGACTTTCTTTGACATCCCGGACTCAAAAATGGAGCCCAAATTACGAAACGAAGTACAGAAAAATATGACACGTAAAACGATAAAATGACCATTTTGCCCTTTTACATGTAATTGTCCGAATTAAATGTTAGGAAAGCCTAAACCGACTTTCTTGGACACTCCGGACTCAATGGTAGAGTCTATTCGACCAAAAGAAATGTCTAAAATAAAAAGACATAAAATTTGATGAATAGCATCTGTCAGATGACTATAAATTAAAGTAATGCTGAAGTATTAATACTAAGGCGTATACGAGAAATGAAATACGAAAAGACACGACACGTAAACATGTCAAATAAATAACTTTAAATTAAAGTTAATGGAGCTCCTAGAAGAGTACAAATTGAAATAAATTCAATTTCTAACACATTAAATTGTGTCATAGGTTAAGAATACGAGTTACGTTAAGTACATATGAATTTATGAAATCATTGTAGGATCAAATACGATTTAAGCATAAGTTAAGGAATATCGAGATGATATTACAATGAATATGAAGTTGATGAGATGTTTATGAATTGTTCTTAGGAACTACAAGGAAAGTGGGAAAGCGCATTATTAGCACTAACCCTAAAGAACCAAGGTGAGTAACCCTGTGTTTGAAATGGAGATTTAACTCTATGGATTTAAAAAGGTTTTAATACAAAGATATGAAATGTTTGAAATTTCAAATTCAATGTTTACATGATTCAGTTTTTAATTGTTCTATTTTATAACCCCATTGTGACATGCTCAGTGATTGGTTTCTGCAACAGTTTTTCCTTCAAATACTTTTCAGCATGTCTAGTTAAAATGCAATTATTGTTAAATATTCTGAATTTGCTTATTTCAAGTATACGAATGTTTATTACGAATTTATGAAAAGTATCTATGAGAAAAGTCACATGATAAATATTTTATAAGATAATGGTGCATAAGCACACAGGCAGCATTTTGGGTTTCTTCGGATCTCATTGAACTGTCAAAAACCACATAGTCAGTATTTTGGGTTCTTATTGTAACTCATTGACCTGTCATGTGAAATGCCCTGGTAGCAGGATCTAATCCCCCAGGCATATGAGATATCTCCATTTATAAGTAAGATGGGAGTCCGGTTCGAAACGGATTCCACTAATGGAAGTGATAAGATGACAAATGATTTGAAAATGGAAGCAGGTTTTACCCTCATTTTCAATGTACATATGTTTTGAGTTTTATACACTCTATTTAAGAAATACATGTTATGTTATATGTTTTGAAGTTCATGATTATAAGTTTAGCTTGAATACTTTAAATGTTTCAAAGCTATTGTTTTATGAAATGCACATGTTTTGAGTTATATACTCTATTTGACGAAGTATAAGTATAGCTTGAATACTTTAAATGTTTCAAAGCTATTGTTTCACGAAATGCATATGTTTTGAGTTATATACTCTATTTGACGAAGTATAAGTATAGCTTGAATACTTTAAATGTTTCAAAGCTATTGTTTTACGAAATGCATATGTTTTGAGTTATATACTCTATTTGACAAAATATGAATTTATCTTGAATACTTTAAATGTTTCAAGCTACATGATTTAAGGAATGCATATATTCTGTATTCAAAGTATACGAACAATTGGCGGTGATTATTTTACAAACTCTTATGTACTAAACCACTGCTAATTGAAAACTCCATGACGAATACTGGAATTGCTCACAAGCTTAGATTAGCTTACCCGGACTTTGTTCGGACCCCCCTTTCAAGTGATGCAGCAGACAGGGTCTTAAGGACAACGACGATGAGTCTAGCTGTTTTTGGAAGGATATGTTTAAGTAGATTCTTTTAAAGAACCTATGAACACTAGTAGTACGTTTGGTATTAATAGACAAAGTAAGAATATGTAATGAGCCCTCAGGGCAACCGAATATGTATTGTATTATTGTATGAAGTCTTTAAGTTTTCGTTATACTCTGAATGTGTAACCATGTATGCTATATATGGAGCAGCAGTATCGGACGGATGTGCATAATTTAAAAATGAGAAAAGAAAAGAAAAAGTTTTTCACGCTTCCGCAAAACATATGTTGCACATCTATTCGATACCGTTGCCTATGTGAGCCTTCGCCCAAGGGTCCCCGGACCTGAGGGTGGCGGTCGCGATGCGAGATCCGCACAGGGTGGGTTTCGGGTCGTGACACTCTACTTGGACATTGGTAATACTAGTACATCAATCTCATCTCCCATGAACCACTTATTACTAATTTGTTCTAACACCAAATCTTGATATTAGCTAAGTCTAATAATTCAAACTTAATGCTCTGCTCCTCTCCTGTTATCACTGGGTTTGGTAGGATAGGTGTAGTGGGGTTGTAGAATTCCATTCATTAAGTCCACTAACACATCTATGGCATATGTCGTCCTAACAATATCATAAGGAATCTGTAGTATCTGTGTTGATTTCTAAATGTCATTTCTTCTATATCACTAGACTTAACTCTCAATATAGGCCAATCATTGAGGATACCTGTGCTCTTGATCTGTATCTCGTTTGTTCTATGTTTAACATTTCTAAACAATGATCTTCATGGTAATATAAAAATGGTTCAGTAAATAGCCTAGAGTTTCACATGCTTTCCTGTCTAACATTCTCCAACAATAACTTTCCCGATGTAATGGAATCAGTAAATCAATAGTCTAATCGTTCTCTTGCTAAGTTCAATTCAGTGGAAAGTGGGGACATGGATAAGTGCATAAAGTCAACATAAAATCTAAATAGTCTATAAACGTTATGAATAACTAGAAAAGTACCTGTGAATACCAATATAGTAACCTAATCATTTCCTAGTGTTTACTATTTGCCGTAAAAGATAACAGTTAGCTTTTACGTAAGATAGGCAGTCAGCATTCATATGTGAGTCTAGCGTAATAATTAAGCATTATCTACGGCTGACTCCCAGGTAAAGCCTCAATAACCCTTTCCATCAGTTGCTCTAAGCGATTTATGCGATCCATAACTATAGATGTATTCCTTGTGATAACCATGTCTATAAAGATAACCAGTAAGATGTCCAATCAATGTATAAGGTAATAGTCAATGATCGTATGAAATCTATTTATAGAAACGTTAGTTTTATCTATCGATTGTAGTTCTAGTCCTGTTTCCTATGACGCATAATCGAACTTATAGCTCTGATACCAAGCTGTCAAGACACGAAACCCACCCTATGCAGATCTCGTGTCACGGGGCTGACCCTAAGGCCGTCCCTACTTTTTCCATTCCTGTATTATAGTACTAACATGGAATGTACTAAAATTTAAAATAATAATCAGTGGAAGTCTTTTCAACACAATAATTAGCGGAAGTCTTTTCATTACAATAATCAGTAGAAGTCTGCAATATATCATATGGTTATACAAGTGTCAATGTAAAACATAACCAGCACCTGTGGGTGGTGAATACATGGGAGAACTACATCATAAACTAGTACATTTCCTCAAAATGTCTTCCTTCGCTCTCAGACTTCTACTGGGGTCATGCAGCATCACTACCTGAAAAATGGTAAGTAATATGGAATGAGTTACGAAAGCTCAACAAGTAAATTCCCATTTCCGACACTGGTATTGGTGATCATAAAGGAATATGAGTCCATAAATAAGAATATGATAGTCAATCATAAGAAATAAGATGTTATGATAGCCAATGAGAACATTTGCCATAATGGCCAATGGATAGTGGGGTTACAATATACAAGCAAGAGTAATGGATATAACATCAACATGGAACTCTTAATAACAATGTACCAACATGAATGTACTGCCACAATAAATCGATCAAAATAAATTCAATAAGGAATATTCTCTCAGTCTAAGATAAAGAATAGGGAATGGTGTCATTCAACAATCACAATCATATCAATCATATAAGAGATGCATTTACACTGTTTCAGGGTTCAGCACGCCCTTGGTCTTTTGGGGCCTGGCATACCCCCCAATGGAAACTCCAATCAAACAATACTCCAATGTATTACCATATGTCCGTTCAAGGACTTAACCCGTAGGTCTCTAATAGATCAGAAAGGATCAGATGGATATTGTGATTGAGCACAAATCTGGTATACATAAACATATCATGATCATAAGTGATTCCATACGAGTATAAAAAATAGAATATCATATATTTAGTAAGACATAATAGTAGGCCTTTCAAGGCATGGTGCAGCGTGATAACAATGATATAGCAGTCAATCAATGTCCATAAGATAGAACAATATCACATTGTGGAAAACAATAATATCAGGTACGTTCAAGAGTACAAGTTTGGCATTAAATGGAATAAACTTGGCTTGAAAATACCACATGGAAGAGAATAGGTTTTACTTACCTTAAAAAATGCGTTCCTAGATCAATATCCCATCATTCTGTCCTTTTCTTTCGAGTTCCCTATATATTAGTAAATACGTTTTAGTTTTAATGCTATGCATCAAATTTTATACCTTGTTACTATAAGTATCTCTTTTCTTAATTTAGACTCTACCATTGAATCCGGAATGTCAGACAAAGTCGGTTTATACTTTCGCAGAATTCAATTCGGACTTTTGTACTAAAAAGGGCAAAATGGTCATTTTGCACTTTTACTGTTTCTTACTTCTCGATATCTCTTTCCAGAAATCAGACTCCACAATTGAGTCTGAAATGCTCGAAATAATAAAAATTCACTATTCTTTTATTTTAATCGGAGTCCGTTTGACTACTTTTTGACTTAGGGGCATTTTGATAATTTTTTCTTTAAATTAAATATTATTTTATTACTTGGGGTCAAATTATAATTAATATAAATTTTGTGTAAATGTATAATTTTTAGAAATTCCTATTCCAATTTGGAATAGCCAAACAGTGGATTAACCTAACCCTTGGATAGGCTATCCCTATCCCTATTCCTATTTCAATTTTAATTTCAATTTACTATCTCTATGTCCAAATAGCCCCAATCAACATTTTGCTGCACCGTTTCATGTTCTAACCCAAGCGTAACTGAGCGGGTCAACCCGACCCTGTAATATCCCGACCTAAAATACTAGGTCATATTGGCACGAACTACGAGGCTAAGAAAAAGTGTATAAAGATTTGTTACACACAACAAAATAATTAATCAAATTGTATGATTAATTAATGAAAAGTATAAGAAATATTTATATTAATTATGAATTTTATATTATATGTAATTAAATATGGTTAAGTATACATGCAAGTGGGCATATATACATATACATACATATGTGTATACAAGGCATAATTGTGTAAAGATTTTTACACTTAAGAGAAAAGAATTAATTAATTACTTAAAAATTGATTAATATAAACTACAAGAATACATTTAATTTTGAAAATTTAAATGTAGATAACACACATGTACACACATTTATTGTGTATTGTGTGTGTGTATTGGCAAGTGTATGCAAGAGTATATATATATATATATATATATATATATATGTGTGTGTGTGTGTGTACATAAGAAAATATATATAGTGTATAAATATATATGCATAAAGGTGTGAATAGTGTGTGCAAGTGGGTGTGTGTGCCGGCAGTGTGTGTGTGTGTGTGTGTGTTGTGTTATATATATATATATATATATATATATATATATTATATACAAAATATCAACACATGCATCAATGCAGCCACAAGTGGGCTAATTTGAGAGGGTGATGGGAAGGGAGACCTATAGCTAGAGTGTGTGCTAGCATGTGTGTGTAAGTGAGTGAGCTAGTGTGTGTGTTAGTATAATATGTATATATATACACAAATCTCAAACAAGTTTTAAATGCAAAATCTGAATTGGAAGAAAAGAGATTGAATGGATTAGAAAGGAAGCAGAAGTAAGGGCTAGAAGTAGGGTGGCCGTGAGGTCAAGAGAGAGAGAAGTCGGTTGTTCTCTTTTAAAGCATGCAAACCATGCTTGTTTCTCGTGAAAGAAATCAAAGGGAAGGAAACTAAGGAGCTAAGAAAGAATCAGAAGTGAAGAGGGAGAAAACCAGTGACCAAAAAGGTAAACCCATGAAAACTCTTAAATTTCTCTCTCTAGAAATATGCATGAATAGAAACTATTTGAAGCTTAGTTATGCATGTATAATGTTAGATATGTGTTTTAGAGTTGATTTAACATGAAAACAGGCTATGAAAATACCTAAAAACACGTAACCCAACAGAGGTCGCCATTGAAGACCTTGCTTGAAGCATGTCTGATTTCATCATCACCAAACTGTGTTTGGTGTATAGGGACTTCAAGTAGACATTATAAGCATTCCAAAAACATAAATTCGTGACCAAAAATCACAAGAAATGGCCTCCAAACATTGACTTGCAGGTTACGGGTTTACAACCCAAACCTTTAAACTCGTGATTAAATCCACTCTTATGAATGGAAACTAAATCCCCATGAATAGGGCATCAAAACAAGCTAAACCCCATGAAAAATGATCGAGAAATGAGTGTGAACCGTTGAGTTGCAGTTCTGGTTATCGAAACTTGGACCGAGCAACTGAGCCTAATTCGAGCCTCCAAATCGATGCAAAAATATACCTTAAAGCCTTAGGAGATTATTGGAAGAGAAAACAGACGAAATGGACCCTTAAAACATCACGAAACTGGACTGAAAAAATCTAGGGTTTTGCAGTGAACAAGTGTCGACTTAGTGGGGAAGACGACACTGTTCGGATCGGACTTCGGATTCGGTTACAGGTTCTAGGTCAAACCGGGTCCATCGGATTATGGGTTTAGTAGAATGGCAACGTTTTGTTTAAAACCTTAAAACATTAGGGCTGACGTCATCCTGACGTCAGCATTACGTGTAAAACCGGCTAAACCGGTTGGGTTGCAAGTGAACCGGACCGGTTCACTTCAAATTTGATCGAACCTATGGGTTTATATAAATTAATTAAAAATTTAATAAACCAATACTTTCTATATTTACGGATTGACCCCAGAACTTTTGGACAATCGTACTGTGGCCCAACGGATGAGAATTTTATGCAATTAAGCCCCTGGAAAAAGAATTAAATAATTAAACTAATTAATTTAATTATTTAATAAATAAAACAAAATTACTATTTTGTCCTTGAGTCATATATGAAGCAAATGAAGTCCAAATTAAACATATGAATAGTGTATCCTTACTATTTTGGATATTCTGAGACTAATGGTAGGGTCCTGTTTTATGAGACTGGGGCCCAAAAAATAAAGACACGTAAAGGGGTAAATGACCAAAATACCCCTTGACCAAAATTAACAAGTTATTAGTGTATTCTTACTATATTGGACCTTCTGAGTCCAATGGTGAGGTCCACGACACGAGATGAGGTCCCGAACATAAAGACACGTAAGGGGGGTAAAATGACCAAATTACCCCTAGTACCTCAAAAGCCAAATTGAAACCAGAGAAGGTCTAAGTTGACTTTCTTTGACATCCCGGACTCAATGAATGGAGTCCAAATTATGAAACGAAGTACGAAAAAAATATGACACGTAAAACAGTAAATGACCATTTTGCCCTTTTACATCTAAAAGTCCAAATTAAATTTTAGGAAAGCCTAAACTAACTTTCTTCGACGCTCCGGACTCAATAGTAGAGTCTATTTGACCAAAAGAGATGTCCAAAAATAAAGCGATATTACAATGAATGCATAAATATGTGAAGTAAATAAATTTAAATTAAAGTTTATGGAGCTACCAGAAGAGTATAAATTGAAATGAATTTAATTTCTAACACATTAAATTGTGTCATAGGTTAAGAGTACGAGTTAAGATAAGTACATATGAAATTATGAAATCGTTTTAGGCTCTAATACGATTTAAGCGTAAGTTGAGGAACATTAAGATGATATTACAATGAATGCGAAGTTGATGAGATGTTTATGAATTGTTCTTAGGAAACTACAAGGAAAGTGGGAAAAGCGCATTTTTAGCACTAACCTTAAAGGACCGAGGTGAGTAACCCTACATTCGAAGTGAAGATTTAACTTCACGGATTTCAAAGAAGTTTTGAGTTCAAGTCATGAAAAGTATTTGAATATCGAATTCAGTTTTTATATGCCTTCTATTTTAAATTACTCTGCTCAGATAACATATTTATTTACAGTTCCTTTAAATATGCCTTAGCATGTTTGAGTTTTTATTAAATTGCAAAATCTCTGAGATATATTCTGAATTCGTATATTCTGAGAATTGAAAGTTCTATTATAAAGTTATATACTTTGTGTTTGAATACTCTTAAATAGTATTTATGAGAAGAAGCCATGAGATAAAAGTAGTTTTCTTGAAATACAAGATAACTGTGCATAAGCACGAGACAGGGTATTGGAGTTCGCAAGGGACTCTATTATCTTGTGGAGCCGACAAGCTTTTGGGTTCTACGGAATTCAATGGATTGTCAAATGCCTGGTAGCAGGATCTAATCCCACAGGCAAAGAGATATCTCGACAAGAGTAAAACGGGAGTCTGGTTCGAAACAGATTCCAAGAGTAAAAGTGAGAAGAAAAGATAATTGAAAATGGAAGCAGGTTTTACCCTCATTTTCATATTTACATGTTTGAGTTTATATATACTCTATTTAAAGAAGAACATATTTTTAGCTTGAACACTTTACATGTTTCAAAGCTATGAGTTTTATAGGAATGCATATATTTGTATTCAGAGTTACAAGTTTTATATGAAAAAGCATATGTTAGCTTGAACACTTTACATGTTTCAAAGCTATGAGTTTTATGGAATGCATATATTTGTATTCAAAGTTACAAGTTTTATATGAAAAAGCATATGTTAGCTTGAATACTTTACATGTTTCAAAGCTATGAGTTTTATGAATGCATATATTCTGTGTTCAAAAGATACGAACAATTGACAGTGATTGATTTATAAACCTTTATGAGCTAAAACCACTGTTGATTGAAAACCCCATGACGAATGTTGCAATTGCTCACAAGCTTAGATTAGCTTACCCGGACTTTGTTCGGATCCCCCTTTCAGGTGACTAACAACAGTCGAGTTTTGAAGACGGTGATCTGCCAGCTTATGGAGATATGATTAGATGGTTCTTTTGTGGAGTTATGTAGAGTTATTAGCACTTATGTTTAAGATACAGTACGACAATATGTATAAACCCTACAGGGTAATTAATGTTGATGGTTGTATGATTTAAGTATTTAAAATTTTAGTTATGCTTTGATTGTATAACCATGTATGCTATGTATAGAGCGGTAGTATCGGACGGATGTGCATAATTTAAAATGAGGAAAAGAAAAGAAAATTTTTTTCACTGTTTCCGCTAAAACGCATGTCGCACATCTATTCGATACCGCTGCTTATGTGAGCCTTTGCCCAAGGGTCCTCGGGCCTAAGGGTGGCGGTCGCGATGCGAGATCCGCACAGGGTGGGTTTTGGGTCGTGACAGACCCGACCCGAGCCCATGGCCTAACAAAAACCTCAACACGCAGCAGCGCGCAACACGCATCAGCCGTGCTTCGGCGACGACAGGCCCTTTTTCGATGACTTTTTGACATCTGACCACCGGGGTCCTCTTCTACTCCTCATGGGATTTCCATATCCACCCTCGGAATTCAATTTGCATCAACGAAAGGCCTCGAAAAATGGAGTTGCAGCCAGCTCCGGCGAGCTGCCCAGATTTTTCAACGAGCTGAATTTTCACTTTTTTATGGTTTTTTAGCCTTTGTTTTGACCCCAAATTTTACCTACAAGTTGCTTCACTTATGGGCAATAATTCCCCATTCATAAAACAAGCAAAATCGATCAAAAACTCAATGACTCGAAATTTTTCCTTCAAACTTTAAATTGGTTTTTCTCACCCGTTTCTTCACCAAATGGGCTGCAGTTTTCTTCCTAAATTCACCATTTTTCATGCTCTTTAAAACCATGTAATTCTTTCTAAGCTTTAAGCAATTCTACAAAAAAGCCAGAGATTCAAAACTTGAAATACAGTAAGTTTTCTCACATTTTTCTTTCTATTTCTCCTTCTTTCTTCTTCTGTTTCCTACTTTTGAATGGTTTGGAATCCCTCTAAGATCTCAGCTTCTCCACTTTGTTTCTTTTTTCTTTTTCTTTTTTTTTTTTTTCTGATTTTCTATATAACACCACATATATACATACACACTCAAACCGCCCCCCTTTCACAGTTTCCTCTCTTTCCTTTCTCTTTCCTCCCACTTGCTGCCCCTTTCCTTGACTTTCTTTCTTTATGTTTATATATAATATGTTATATTTATAGCACACTCACTTAAGTATAGGCCTTTAGGGTGTCGGCATACACACACTAAATACACACACACAGAGCCGCCCATTTCTTTTCTTTTTTCCTCTTTCTTTTCTTTCTGCATGCATATACTACACTGCATCTATATATATATTATTATACTTGTATATATATTTATAAATGTATATGTAACTATACTCACATACATATATACATGTATGGTTATATGTATATACATACTGATACTCATATTAAATGGCCTACGCATACATTCAAACGTACACATGCACAAGAATACGTGCATACACACATTACGAGACTTGGTCCTAGGTTGCTCGAGTGTTGCCCAACACTGACTGTACAAAATAAATTGTTCATATTCCATTACCGTTTCAGTCCATATGATATCATGATATAATGCTTTAACAACTCGGGTTACAACTGGTGTTAAACTACTTGATCGGGTTTACCTCGATAAATGTGCCATATCCTGGGTCGAGATATTACATTTTTACCCACTTAAAACTAAGTTTGTCCCCAAACTTAGCAGTTCTAACTCCGATGGTTCCCGTGGTTTCGCTAACATCATGGTATAACTTGAATAGGTGTTTACATTTAACTAAATAAAATTTTTTTGCTGAGAATCATGTTTTACAGTCACATCAGATCATTGTATTACTTTTTCTATATCTTCAAATGCATTCGAAACCCTCACGTGAATCTCAATTCCTTTCTATAGTTCTCCTAGCTCTCCGTAAATTTAAGACATTATTTGGTGAACAAAATCATGAAATTTTTAAACGTAGCTTTAAAACTCTATCCATTAAGTCTACTAATATATCTGTGGTATATATCATTCTAACAATGTCATACGGAACTCGTAGAGTTCTTATCGGTTTCTAAGTGTCATTCCCTCTATAATAGGCCTGCCATTCAACTAGTTGTTCCTTGACCTCAAGTCAACTGTTTAAAAATATCTGTGTCCCTAGTCTGTATTTCATGTGTTCTGTATCAAACATGGTTTAATAATAGTTCCCTTGATGGGCATATAAACAATGAGTCAATTAGTCTAGGTGTCCAGTTTCTACCTTCAGTTAGCAAACATAGGGGACATATTCGAATGTGTAAAAATAACATAAAATGTAAACTGGTCATCAGAAACTAGAAAAGTACCTTTGGCCACTGATGTAGTACTAGAAACTCCGAAATTCTCTGGTTCCTAACTTCCTGAGAGAAGTACTTCCTATCGAAGGCCTCTGTAACTGTTGCCAATCCCTATTAGGTTCCTTGTCTTATAGTATTTTCTACAATTTTATGTATCGTTTCTATTTCATGATCCCCTTAAACAATTTACTACACTTCTAGTCTTTTGTAATTATTTAGATCACATAATTATTTAGCCAGGATTGTTTTTCACTTACTTTCGATTTTCTTGACAGAGTATCATCCTTTATTCATATCAAATCTACTATTCGGATTAGTTGTAAACTCAGTAAGTAGTTTTTTGCTCTGCCATGTGTACAAGTGTTTAAAAAGAAGTGCTAGCCAGTTAATGAATATATAACTCAATATCATATGATAGAAGTTAAATGATAAGGAAATGAATCTGCTATGCTAACAATGTCATACTGCTACAGTCATAAGCTATATCAAGTATGAAATGTAAGCACTCAACTGAAAGCTATAAAGTCTCGTAATCATTCATAATAATATAACATGATTAAGCTATGAAATCAACAATAAAGGATCATGATATCAAAACTGAGATGCACTAGTGGGGTCCAGAAATCTCCCTAAGCTTGTATTCAGTTCCAAACCAGACTATATGAATACTGCTCTATATATAATGTGACCCTACGTCTCATGCCTCGCATAGAAACGTAGTAAATGTTCCACTCGGAACCTGGACCCGAAAGTCATAAATAGAATCAGATGGAGATGTAACTAAGCATAAATCTAGTACTAATAATATATCGGGATCATGCTATCTTTCACAAAGAGTATAGTGGAATCATAACTGGTTCTAGGAAAATCTAACGTAACAATAGTTTTCGAGGCTATGGTTACTAAACTTCTTTGAATATAACTGTCTGGCCTTTACGGCCCTAGGTACAAGTGTACAAAAAGGAATCCATGGACAAGTGTATAATCATGATCGAGATATATATAGAAATCAATAACTGCTTCCCACATGATAGGGAACACTGGTATGTATGGAATACAATAAGTAATATGTACAAGAACTGTTGACATGGCTTGGAAAGTAACACATGCAGAGATTGGATTTTACTTACCTTTTACTGTCTCTAAAATAGAAAGATCTAGACTGCCTTCTCCTTGCCCTTCGGTGTTCGTAGGATTCATAAAATACGTCTCAGTCTATTGCTACATGAATTATGCTATTCATCAAATTTTATGCCTCTATGCTATAAGTTTCTATTTTACTAAAATAGATTTTACTATTGAATCCGGAACATAGAAGAAAGTCGGTTTAGCCTTTCGCAGAACTCAATTCGGAAATCTGTGCTACAAAGGGCAAAATGGTCATTTTGTACTTTTATGTGTCTTTTATTTTTTGGGAGTCCATCTCATAAAATGGACCCCACCATTGGTCTCAGAATGTCCGAAATAGTCAAAATACACTAATTACTTGTTTAATTTGGGCTTCTCATTATTTTATTATTTATTAAATTAATTAAATTTTAATTAATTTAATATTGAATATCTATAATATATATATAGGCACCATGATTCATACGGGCTTGCTTGTCGAAGTGGTTTGAGTGAACCCTTCCTTCTATGTGTCATGAGTTTGAACTGTGGGGGCTGCACCCCCACGCATTTTTTTTTTCCAGTTCCTGAAGCCAAACAATGGCTAGCCCGTAACTGAGGATAAGATATCCTTGTCCTTAATCAATTCCCAATCACATTCCTTAACCTAGCAACCAAACAGACCTTATTCACCTTTTAAATTAAAACAGTCCTAAGCAAAACAATGCAACTTCAGTCTCAAACAACACCAAACGGCGTTGCCTTGGGGAACACTGTTCACTGTTTCCCCCGTTTATCCAGTAGGGTTCCAGTGGGTCTCCGGCGTCATCTCCAACGCCGGCGACCTTGTTCCGACCAGATTTCACTTATTTTAAAATGTAGTTTTTTTCTATTTTTCATGAATGATTCATATCTAGGGTTATTTTTTGATTTGGTCCATTACATCTTCACGAAATGAAGAAGAACAGTGGCTCCGACCAACTGTAATTCTTCAATTTCATGCATGGTCCTTTACTAATTTTACGTTTCCGTTTTCCAATTTTCTTCCTGAACTATAGAGGTTCCTCATAGTTTGTTTCAAGTTTTAAGCATATAAATATGAAAATCTGAATTATTCTTCAAACCTGTAAATAGGGTTTTCTACCTCAGTTCTTAACTATTTTTTTGATTTTTCTTGTAGTTAAATCCTCATTTCATGCTCTATAAAACCCTATAATTCAAACTAACTATCATGCCTTTTAAATTCAAAAGCAGAAATCATGTCACTCACCTATTTTTTTGATTTCTTGGTGCAGTTCCTTCCTCATTTTCTGTTTCCTTTTTGGCTCAATTTCTAAACCCTCTCCTAATGCTCACAACCCTTTCCAATCAATCTTTTCTTTCTAATTTTCTAACCAACTCACCATATATATATATATATATGTATATATAAGCCAAAATCCACCGCCTTGGCTCTCTATCTCGGTTCTTTCCTTGATATTTTTGGCTTTTCTTTTCTATTTCCGTTTTTCCTTTCTTTTCTTTTCCTTGCTTAATATCTTATATATATATATATATATATATATCATATATATGTATATAACACACACAACACACACCAATCGATATACATAGGCACACACCAACCCACTTGCAAGCATGCTTGCTTACAGCTTCACTTTTCTCCTTTTCTTTCTTTTTCTTTCTTTTCTTATACTTGTATTTTAATACATATACATATATATATATAATATACTAAACCATATATATATATATGTATATTTATACACTGATTATACATATATATATATATATATTTATATATATATATATATACATATGTACTAATTTCTGTAAGTGTATACATACACTTAATTTTAACGGACTACACTTATATATAACGCACACATTCATGGGAATACGTTCGTGTTCTGGGTTGCTTGAGCGTCGCCCGGCACTGACTGTATACTTGACACCATTCACATTCCAAAATCGTTCAGTACATATGATATCATGATATAAAGCTTTAACAGCTCGGGTTACAACTGATAGTACACTACTCGTCTCGGTCTACCTCAGTTTATGTGCTAACTCAGGTCAGGGTATTACATTCTTTCCCCCTTAAAATAAGTTTGTCCCCAAACTTAGTACATACTAGGGTGGAAAATATAACTACTAAGATGAAAATAACTGAAGATACTTGTAATTTACTTCTCATATATTTAAATATCATATATCCATCTATTTATAAATCATACTATTTGTCTTGAACTGCATGCCCATATTGTACATAACTTACTACGCTAGCTCGGTCTCTTTTGGTACTATATTTTATCGGCTCGACTGTTCGTACCTGGCTTTGCTAATCTCGTGATTCTTTGAGATCATGACTTCTACTATTTACCTCGGTATTCATACTCATTACTATATACTAAGTACCATGATAGTTTGGTACATTTTGGAATATACTGTTCTTGGTCTGAGTTGGTCTCGATTTACTTTTGGAACTATGCTTATTGACTTTGTCAAATCTCGGTATTATTATTTGACTTTTCAGGACGTAAATAGATTTATTCTATTTTATTTTGGGTCGGGGTATTACATTCTTTCACATCTCTCACCCCACCCTACGCGGATGCCGAAGATGTATGCCAGCTAGCCGCCTTGCCGATTTCCCAACCGACAATGCGACCAACCAAAGGCAAACTTCTGAACCTTACGATGAATTACATTCCAAATGTAGGGTCAAAACAGCGAAAATTAAAACTTTTTTTTATCTCGGGAACGCAACTCATTAATATACCACAATTAGAGGTATGTACCACAGAGCAAGCCTATAATCAGACATATATAACACTAACCACAGAGTACGTCTATATCAGATATATAACACAGAGCATATCAAATTCCTCTAGAATACCAGTACTATGAGCCATATCCCTGGACATCTATTGCATATAAATAAAGTCAACTATATCATCACACTCACCTGAGTAACTAGAGTCAATCCATCAAAACCCAAGTCTTTACATATTATTGCCATCAGATCCTCACTTGGGATTGCCTCTCAGCCCACTAGTGTCATGTCCTTGTGCCTTCTAATCCAATGAAGATATACCCTGAAAAATGTTAAATAAATGGAAGGAGCTTAAACAAGCTCAGTGAGTAACATAGGTTCCTGCCATGGGTTACAAATCCAGTTTATATATACATGTATGCTCAAATGCAGCTTAAATAGAGTAATGTAGCCCATGTAGAACAAATGTAGCTCAATGGATCAAATCAGAACAGAGCCAAGACAGAACAGATAAGAACATAACAGAATTAAACAGATCAGGCAGAACCAACAGAACAGACTAGACAGATCAAATAGAACAGATGCCTAAGTACTAGGATGCTGAGTTCACTACGCCTCATAGCCAGCCATCCAAGTATCAGAGCGGAAACAAAACAGAATTGAGCAGGACAGAAACAGAATGCCAATCATACAGATGGGAAAGGATGCTGAGTTCACCACGCCTCATAGCCAGCCAACCACTCCCTGGCATAAAACCGCTCAATCCTGTAGTGGGCCTAGAGTAGATTCAACATATCAAACATAATCAAATCAGACTCCAAAGCACGGGCAACAGAAAAACAGACCCGAACAGAATCAACAGGATATAACAGAAGGCAAGATAAAACAGAATCATGCCACAAGTAATGCAGTACAACAAGTATGCATGAAAGCATATGCATTAAAACAATACAGTGCATAAAATAGTTTAGCATGTAAAGCAGTATAGTATACGAATCTAGATAGTATTGAAAATATACACCAAGTCAGGAGTCCGAGTTACTCACCTGAATATCATGCCCATCCACAGATATCCTCCAGATGCATCGTTAGCCACGTCCATGCATAACCTGGGCATTATCCTTCTGATGTCCATCATAATTGATTCAACGTCCCAAAAAATCATCCTGTTCCTCATATGTGAACAATTCTAACCTTTGTCTGGTTGCAGTCAGCATTCCACTAGCACTACAATCCTCATTTAACCCTCCAGTTGACTTGGTAGGGTAGTCCCTCTTGTTTCTCCATTCCGAACTCCAACCACGTGAAATTTCTATGGCATCTCTCTTTTCAGTGAAACGTTTCTGGTGATCCCATTGAGACTGTACACTTTCACTCCAACCACCAACCTTTGGAGAATTTGCAATCAAGCGTGAACCAATTTCTTGTGCATCCAGAGTTTGAGGTTGATCTTCAGTCTATGGTTTAGCAGTTGAAGAAAACACACCGGTAGGTTGATCGAGTCGGCCAGCCATTTTAAATCCAGTTTCATCAGCTTCTTCAGCCTTTCTCCCCCAAGTTGTCCAGGATCCTGACTGGTCATGCCTTTTCCCAGAATCCATTGCATCCCACCCGTTGGACCTTAAAGAATCCTCTTGTGCTCTTTCAGACTAGACTTCAGGAGTTGAATCCAATTGACCAGATTGGTTTGACAGATGTTGGCCATCCTTAAACCAGCCAATTACATTTGCTTCTTCAACCTGTTCCCGACGGAGACCATTTTCAATTGTTGCAGGCAATTCAAAACCCATAGTCCCAATCCATCCAAGTGAATATAACCTGTTGCAGGAGCTTCTCCTCTAGAATTATTTTGTGCAAACATTTACGCATCTCCTCATAGAACCTTGATGCATTAGCTTGGCTCATTAGATTAGGTATTTCATTGAGCTTCATAGGTGAATTAGTAACCCAATGAACCTCAACTATACCTCATTGGCCTGCTCCCTTCTCAAAATCCCTTGTAATCTTACAGCTTCAGTTGTAACAGATAATGTTCTTCAGTCTGGGTTGTAAGAATTCCAACTCTCACCATGGACCAGCCTACAGAACAGATGAAAGATCATTGCCATTACTACTGCAAATTTTCTTCTCCTTCAGTTTTTCAGCAACCAAAACGGGTGAGATAGCGACCAAACCTTCTTCACTCCCTGCTGTTGTACGCTGCCTACTGCTGCGCGCTGCTGTTGCTGTCCTCTTTTCCTATGTTGGATCCCTCCAAAATGTCCAAGATTGCTCTCAAGATCCTTATATCTAATGTGAATAATGGAAGGCTTCAAGTTCCCAATTATTGAATGGATCAAAGACCCCCAATTTGATTCTCAATTTTTCGATCCATACCCTCCACCTATACAAGAAATCCAACGCCTGAACTGATTGAAGCAGCCATCCCTTGCTGCGCACTACTTCACTCCACAATTCCGTTCCCCTCTCTGTGCCGCCACACACACGCATATATATATATATGCATACATCCCCCTAAGATCAGCTTCCTTTCATCCTTCGGCTGCACCGCTACTGCTGTTACTGCCACTCTCTCCCTGTTTCAATTTCCCCTCTGCTCCAACGCTACACAAACACATACACACACACACACATCGGATCACCTCCAAACACGGATACAACCGAATCAGCAAATCCAACCCAATCCAATCCAACCGACTCTACTACTGCTCCTCAATTTCCTCTGTTCTAAACTAAAATGGCAGAAACAGGGGAACCCCATAAAATCGCAACCTCACACGCAATCCCGAGCCACAAAATCGTAACATCCACAATTATAATTGTACGTCCGTCCTCCCTCCCACACCGCTTACACAAATATATCTATAACTCTGCACTGCCATAGAATCTTCTTCATTTCCTGTAGGCAACGTCTTATATATATATATATATTAATCTAGAATCCTCTAGCTTTCTTACTTGTGCTTTGGCTGGAAGCTTCCTCCCAATATATACCTCACATGTGTTGCCCCTTCTAGCAGCTTCTACGACTTCCTAGACAGAGCATCGACTCTCTCTTCTTTTCTTTTCATCTTGCCAATTTGTCCAGCTTCTTCAAGAAACTTCTAGAATCCTCTAGCTTTCCTACTTGTGCTTTGGTTGGAAGCTTCCTCCCAATATATACGTCACAATGTGCTGCCCCTTCTAGCAGCTTCTACGACTTCTTGGACAGAGCACCGACTCTCTCTGCTTTTCTTTTCATCTTGCCAATTTGTCCAGCTTCTTCAAGAAGCTTCTTTCCTTTTCCTTATATATATATATATATATATATTGGATGCTCTCATTTTCTTTTCTAATTCTTTCGGTTCCAGTAGCTTCCTTTGAAGCTTCTAATATTATATTATATTATATATATTATGTTGGCCACCTCACATTTATATGTTATGTACAATAGAGATACCAGGGCTGTATTTCGTATATAAATATATTTTTCTACCTTACCGTATTTAATATTTTATAGATATTTTATTCCATAAAATATTACATTATAAAATGCCAGTAAATTTGCCATAAAGTTGAGGCTCAATTATCATAATGATTTATTTTGCCAACCCGTTCGTGTCTCAAATGATATTTATATATATATATATATATATATATTTTATAATTAACTATTCATATAAGTCTCATTTATTTATCCCGGCACTCGGCTGACTGGTTTAATTAATTTCCCAAGCATATGTCATTTTTATAACTACGGTATTAAATCCTGTTATGGCTTACTGTATTTTGAACTATTTTAAATTATTAATGTCACCTAACTTACTTTTCTTAGGTCAAGGTGCCATCTAAGGCATATCGGATTTTCAGGGTATTACACATTCTATCCCCCTTAAACTGAGTTTTGTCCGCAAAACTCGAATGCTCATAATCTAGAAAACTCTAGTCTCATTTTCATCAGTCTTTTGAATATACACTATTCCACTAGAATCTCATTTTGTAATCACTACTTTTAGTCATGTACCCTATTCTCTTTCATATTGTCTTATATTCATATATGAATTCTAACACTGATCATGGTTATACTATATCTTGTATCACGTTCTGTTCTCTATTATACGTTATGTTTTTCTTTAATCATTATTTAACTAACTCCCTTCTTTAGAGGATTTCTTATAACAATACTAGGAGTTTCTATATACTTTGTATCTTTCCTGGGTCATATAATCGCATGATTACTTCTTGTCTAATATTTTATCAAAATGGTTTAAGTTGTCTAAAACTAATCCAGTTCATAATTCCTTATTGTTCGCAGATCTTTTACTTCCTTCTATACTTATAAGCATTCTTGTAGTAGGTTCTACGATTCCATATATCATTTTATTTTACAATTCTCTCAAAATGATTTACTACAGTTTCAGCCTTTTTGCCATCATTTAGATCACATTAATCTCTAAAAGTTACTCAGGATTGTTTATTACTTACTTTCACTTAGCTTGATAGAGTACCATCCTTTATTCATATCAAATCTACTACTCGGATCATTTTCTAAGATTTACCAAATCTTTTCTAACACTTATTCCCTCATATATCTGCCTCTTTTCAAAATCATCACATTGCATAATGTCAAAGTCTAACAATCTCGCTTATTTAGTAAATATCTTCAAAACTCTATTTATCTTTTACTCTATCAAAATCTATCTATAACTTACTTAAGACTTTTCATATTTCTGAATACGTCATCATCTATTTAAGATATCAACTTGTCACGACCCGAAACCCACCCTAAGCGGATTACCGGATCGCGATCGCCGCCCCGAGACCCGAGGGCCCCGAGACAAGGCTCGCATATGCAGCGGTATCGAATAGATGTGCAACATACATTTTGCGGAAGCTGTGAAAAACTTTTTCTTTTCTTTTCTCATTTTTAAATTATGCACATCCGTTCGGTACTGCCGCTCCATACATAGCATACATGGTTACACATTCAGAGTATAACTAAAAACTTAAAGACTTCATACATTCATACCATACATATTCGATTGCCCAGAGGGCTTATTACATGTCCTTACAATGTCTACTAATACAAAAGTACTATTAGAGTTCATAGATTTATCAAAAGAAACTATTTAACCATATCTTCCCAAAATCAGCAGATTCGTCATCGTCGTCCTTAAGTCAAGACTGCTGCTAATTACCTGAAAGGGGGGTCCGAACAAAGTCCGGGTAAGCTAATCTAAGCTTGTGAGCAATTCCAGTATTCGTCATGGGGTTTTCAATTAGCAGTGGTTTAGTACATAAGAGTTTGTAAAATAGTCACCGCCAATTGTTCGTATAATTGAATACAGAATATATGCATTCCTTAAAACATGTAACTTTGAATATTTAAAGCATTCAAGTTAAACTTAAACATATGAACTTTAAAACATATAACATATCATGTATTTCTTAATTAAGAGTATATAAAACTCAAACATATGCATATTGAAAATGAGAGTAAAAACTTGCTTCCATTTTCAAATCATTTGTCATCTTATCACTTCCGTTAATGGAATCCGTTTCGAACCGGACACCCGTTTTACTTATAAATGGAGATATCTCATCTGCCTGGGGGATTAGATCCTGCTACCGGGCATTTTACAGGGCAATTGAGTTCCGTAAAACCCAAAATCCTGCCTATTTTACAGGGCAACTGAAAACTCAGAATCCTGTCGAAGTGCTTATGCACCATTCATCTTATAAAACATTTATCATGTGACTTGTCTCATAGATACTTTTCATAAATTCGTAATAAACATTCGTATACTTGAAATAAGCAAATTCAGAATATTTAACAATAATTGCATTTTAACTAGACATGCTGAAAGTATTTGAAGGAAAAACTGTTGCAGAAACCAATCACTAAGCATGTCACAATGGGGTTATAAAATAGAACAATTAAAAACTGAATCATGTAAATACTGAATTTGAAATTTCAAATGCTTCATATCTTTAAACTTAAAACCTTGTCAAATTCATGGAGTTAAATCTCCAATTCAAACACAGGGTTACTCACCTTGTACTTCTAGTCCTGCTCTATTTGGGCGCTTTTCCCTTGGCTTTCCTTAACCTTTGAAGCCATTCTTGCAACGTTCCGTATCCTCCTGTTTCTTAAGCTGTTTCGCTGCTAGTTGCTCCTTAGTTATAGTCTTGTAAATAAAGGGGCTAACACAGCACACTTCGTTCGTTTTGGAAATCCGAATGTGATTTTGAATCAGCTGGAGCTGTTTTTCTAGTTTCTCCCAGAAAACCTTCTGTTTGGGATCCTTTGCTAGTTGTGCCCTCGTCATCATAGGAGTAACTTCTCGTTCTTGGCTCATTTTTGTGTTTATTAAATTCTCTGTTTAAAAACACAATTTACCTGTGTCAAGAAAACAATTTTCTATAATCATACTCTTCTGGGAGTTCCATTAACTTTAATTTAAAGTTATTTACTTAACATGTTTACGTGTCGTGTCTTCTCGTATTTCATTTCTCGTACTTGCCTCAGTTTAGTACTTTGGCATTTCTTACATTTTTAGTCATCTAACAGATTCTATTTATCAAATTTTATGTCTTTTTATTTTTGACATTTCTTTGGGTCAAATAGACTCTACCATTGAGTCCGGGGTGTCGAAGAAAGTCAGTTTAGGCTTTTCTAACATTTAATTCGGACTATTTCATGTAAAGGGGCAGAATGGTCATTTACCGTTTTACGTGTCATATTTTTCTGTACTTCGTTTCATAATTTGGACTTCCATTTTTGAGTCCGGGATGTCAAAGAAAGTTAATTTAGACCTTCTCTGATTTCATTTTGGCTTTAGGGGTACCAGGGGTATTTTGGTCATTTTACCCCTTTAGGTGTCTTTATTTTTCGGGACCCCGTCTCATGTCGTGGACCTCACCATTGGACTCAGAAGGTCCGAGATAGTAAGAATACACTAATAACTTGTAAATTTTGGGTCAAGGGGTATTTTGGTCATTTATCCCCTTACGTGTTTTTATTTTTTGGGCCTCGTTTTGTAAAACGGACCCTACCATTGATCTCAGAATGTCCAAAATAGTAGAAATACACTATTCATAAGCTTAATTTGGACTTCGTTTGCTATATTTATGACCCAAGGGTAAAATAGTAATTTTATCTTAATTATAAAATAATTAAATAATTATTTAATTATTTAAATATTTTCCCAGGGGTGTATTTGAACAAAATTCTCAAAATCTGGGCTACAGTAGAATTTCCCAAAACAGTTCGGGGTCAATCCGTAAATAACCAAAGGTTTGGTTTATTTTATTTTTAAAATAAATTAAAAACCAAAGGGTTCGGTCCAGTTTTAAATGAACCAGTCCGGTTCAGTTGCAAACCAACCGGTTTAGCCGGTCTGCTTACATGTGGCTGACGTCATGATGACGTCAGCCCTATATCTCATTTAAATTAACCGACATTCCAAAACGATGCCGTTCTAATTAATCGGTGGCAAGCCCAGAGGCTGCCACCTGTCCGAGTCGACTCAGCCCCATTTCCAAAAACGAGTTGACTCGTCTTCATCTTCCCCACGAGACCCCCTCTGAAACCCTAATTCCAGTTTTCCTTTTTCTTCTATTTCGTGACGTTTTTCTCTTCCATTTTCTCTATTTTCTTTTCCAAACATCTTCTAACATCTTAATATACATTTTAGCATTGATTTGAAGCTTCGAATATGGTTAAATCATTGGGTTTAAACCATGATAACCCGAACTGTAAAACCTATGGTTCATGCTTATTTCTTAACCATTTTTTATGAGGTTTGGCTTGTTGTGATCCCCTCTTCATGGGGATTCAATTTTCATTTAGAGAAATGGCTTAAATCATAAGTTTAGAGGTTTGGGGTGTAAACCCGTAACCTGCACCTTGACATTTGAGGGTCGATTTTCGAGCTTTAAGGTCGCGCACGTGGGTTTTTCACATGCTTGTAGGGTCTACTAGAGGTCCTTATACACCAAACCAAGTTTGGTTTCCCTCGGATCAGACCTGCTTCATGCAAGGTCATCAATGGAGGATGCTTCTGGGTTAGGTGTTTTTAGGTGTTTTAAAGCTTAAATTTCATGCTTATTACACTTCTAAACATGTATATAACATATCCTACATATATAAACAACTTAAAACAGTTCTTATCAATCAAACTTTTAGAGTGAGGAAAAATGTAAAAATTGGAACTTTACCTATTTACACTTGCTTTCTCCTTTGTTCTACCTCCAATTCTCTCTCTATTCTCCTTACTTCTTCTTCCTTTGGTTTCTTTTGCAAGAAGAAAGCATGGTTTGCATGCTTGGCTATTTAAAGAGAAGGTGACCGACCCTTCTCTCTCCTCCATTCTCTCTCTCTCTCTCTCTCTCTCTCTCTCTCTCTCTCTCTCTCTTTCTCTGATTTCTAGCCCTACACTAGACTTCCCATCTCATAAATTATACTTTTCTCTTTTCTTCTTTGCATTTAATTTTCATAAGATATTTTACATATATTATATACATATATATACATATACACATATATACAAGACACACACACACACACCAGCCGACACACACACACATTCACATACTATTCAACTTTTCCACTTTTCATTTTTTTAACATTTTCATATTTCATTCATTTAATATATACATATATATATACATATATATACATTTAACTAATACATATAAATATCCATTCCTATAATTAATTAATTAATGTAATAATTAATTAATTATATATATATAATTTCCTTTCCTCAGTAATACGTGTCATGTGACCCGGTATCCCGAGTCGGGATATTACACAACTCCTCTTGTACTTATCTACTAAGGTTCCTTCAGACCATCTCTCATCTCTTGATTCCTTGTTATATCAATTTCCTTTCAAAGTGTAAGTATTCTAATTTACTGTTACCTATCACAAATACTGCCTTTCAAGGCATTACTCCTCTTTCTAGATGTTACTATAAATTCTACTATCTTTCAAGGGTATTTGTAACACCCCGACCCTGATTAAGTAATGATTAGTTACTAATCATTTATCTGAACCAAACATAAAGAATAATTAAGAAGCTAACCTAATTAGGAGTTGACCTAGAAGAAACGGCGTCGAAAAATAAGTTACAGAATAAAAGTTAAGTAGGAAATAGTGAAACTGCATTAATGCGCAGCCAAACAGGGCCTAAGCCCGAAATATGGAAAAGGGACCAAAAAAATGTGGCCAAGAGGATTTGATCCCTTGACCAAACTGGGCAGAATTTGTTTTACCAAAAAATTACCATCTAGGCTAGGAGCACTTTTGTGTGTATATGTGCAAAGATATATATTTAAATACCATTCAGATTTGACCATTTCCCAAAGTGGCCAATGGACAAGCATGCAACACATCAGCATGCATCACCCTATGCTATAGCCCATCATGCCTATCCCACCATGATTACATCTCCTCCCAACCAAATTGCATGCAAACCCATCATGCACTTGGGGGAGATGAAACATCAAGAGAAAATCTGATTATTGATATACAATCTCCATATATGCATGGAGGAAAAATCAGAACTGTAGAGAGACTTGTAATGCTGATTTTATAGAGAGAGAAAGTGGGTTAGAGAGAGGAAGTTAGAGAGAGAAAGCTTGAGTTATGGGAATCCATTGAAGGGGCTAAGGACTGGGAACTGAAGGGCTGCACCACTAGACCGGACCTGCTCCATTGGGAGGCTTCTGACTGAAACAAACCCTAGGAGACCACTGTGTACAAGGTAAGAAATTCAAAATTTTCTGAGCATTTTTCTCTTTGGATTTCGGCTACTGTTTTATTTCTTTTGGGACTGTTAATGCATGTAAAGAGATTTAACAATGAAAACTGGGTTGGTTGTGAACCTTTTGGACCAACAGAACTGCCCAAACCACCAACCCGTAGGCAAACCACCATGGATAACCTGAACTGAGGTGGGTCTGGTCCGACTTGCACCAAATCGGTTTTGGTTGCTTTGGACATGAAATAGACCTCCCTAGGATCACAAAAACCCTAGGCCGCGACCTCAAAACCTCGACCTTGACCCCCAAACCGTGAGTTGCAGGTCGCGGGCTTCAAACCCAACCCTACCAAAACCGCAACCAAACTGAGGTATGAGGATGGGGATCGAAACCCCATCACCCGTAGGCCACAACACAAGAAACCCCGACTAATTTGAGCCGAAAACGAGCCCTTACGAACCAGTTGCAGGTTTCGGGCACCACCTTGAAACAGAGCCATTGAGCTCGATTTGAAGCTCTAAACCGATGCTAAACGATTGAAGGAACCACCAGGGGTCGATTAGGATGAGAACCCGTGAAAATGGATGCACAAAACCCCACGAAATCGAAGGAGAAATTTCTAAAATTTCTAGGGCAACTGTAGCCCTAGACGGGTGGGGACGATGAACAGTAACCGGGTCTTCGGGTCGGGCCCCGACCCGAATAAAAACGGATAAAACCCACTAAACCAAACTGTGTCATTTTGATGACTGATTCTAAATTTTTAAATTTTAGGGCTGACGTCAACCTGACGTCAGCACATTACCCTGAACCGGTCAGAACCGGATTGGATCGCTCTGGTTCAGTTGAATATGGACTGAACCCCTTGGTTCAGTTTAAACTTTCTGGAAATTACATAAAGACCCCAACAGTTTTAGGAAATTTAACTCTGGCCCAATTTTTGGAATTTTATTTCATTTATACCCCTGATAAGTTAATAAATAATAAATTAAATTATTTAATTAATTTATTAATTAAATAAAAATGACCAAATTACCCCTAGGTCATAAATAAGTCAAACGGAGTCCGAATAAATCAAATGAATAGTGTATTTTCACTATTTCAAGCATTCTGGACTCAATGGCAGAGTCCGATTCGAAAAACCAAGTCCCGAAAAATACAAACACGTAGGTATAAATGACTGTATTGCCCCCAATATGCCCGACGTCCAAATAAGGCGAGTTATTAGTGCATTCTTATTATCTCGACACTTCTGAGATCAACGGTGAGGTCTGGTTCACGAGACGGGACTCCGATAAATATGACGCGCGAAATGAACAAACTACCCCTAAGGTACCCGAAGCCCAAACGAAACTAAAAGATAGTCTATTTTGACTATGTCGGACATTCCAAACCCAACGGTGAAGTCCATAACACCAAAATAGGTACTGAAAATTTAGTCACGTGAAAAATAAAACTCATCAAGTCACCACAAGTTGACTAGTAAGATCAATCCTAGGAAGTTAGGATACGTCAGGCCTAAAATTAAATGAAAGAGCATGAATAGGTAACGATTTAAGGTAAATGTGAAGTTAACGAGTTCTTTATAATTTTCTTAGGAAACACAAAGGGAAGGGAAAAGCCCACCAGTAGTGCAAACCCGGGGAATCAAGGTGAGTAACCTCACATTTGAAGTGGAGATTTAATTCCACGGATTTGAATGATGTTTTAAATATCAAATTCTGTCTTTACACAATTCCGTTTTAAATATTCTGTTACGACATGCTTCCTGAATAATTTACTACTGTTCCTTGAGATATACTTCAGCATGCTTAAAAATTCCGATTTCAAATGTTATTATATATCCTGAATTTACATGTTTCACGTATTTCAATACCCTATCATGAGATTATGAACTGTATGTTTTGAATGCTTTTAAATGCATCCACACGAAGGAATTATGGGTCAAATGCTTTTAAATGCAAGATAAATTGTGCATAAGCACCACAGATTTCTATCGGGTTTCTTAGGAACCCAACTACGATACGAATAAATGCCAGGTAGCAGGATCAAATCCCCCAGGCATATGAGACATCTCCACGAAAAGTAAAATGGGAATCTGGTTCGAAACGGATTCTGTTAATGAAAGTGATAAGGTGTGTGTTGAAAATGGAAGTAGGCTTTTTCCTCATTTTCACCATGCATATTTACATGATTTGAAATTCATATACTTTATTTCGAAAGTACAAGTTAGCTTGAATACCTTAATGATTCAAAGCCATTGTTTAAAGAATGCATGTACTCTATGTTCCAAGTATACGAGCAATTGGTAGTGAGTATTTTACAAAATTCTCACGTGCGAAACCACTACCAATTGAAACCCATGACAGATGTTAGAATTACTCACTGGGCTTCTCGAAGCTCACCCCATTCCCTAACATTTTTCAGGTGATGACGATGGGTGGACCCTTGCCCAATTTGGGGAGAAATGATAGGCAGCTCCATTAGGATTCTGGAGATATTTTTGGGAAGTATTAGGGCCTATGGTTGGTCGAATTTTGATGTCGTACTTTTGGACAATTATGTATTTAAGCCCAAGAGGCAACCAAATATGTACTTAAACCTTTGAGGTATTCGAATATGTATCATGTATAAGACTTTAAGTTTTAGTATGCTCTGATGTGATTATTCATGTGTACCGCTATGAAGAGCGACAGTACCGGACAGCTGTGCGAAAGTTTTTAAACAGATTTTTTTTTAAAAAAAAAGAAAAGGAAAAGGGTTTTCACGCTTCCGCAAATCAAGGCCGCACCGCTATCTGATACCATCGCCTATGTTTTGCCTTGCCCTCAAGCTCCCGGGCCTGAAGGCGGCGGTCGCGATCCGAGATCCGCTCAGGGTGGGTTTCGGGTCGTGACAGTATTACCATTCCATTTAGATATTATTGTCAAATTCACTACTTTTCAAACTGACACATTTTCTAACTTTATGTTATCTTCTATCTTTCAATGCGAACTAACAATTTTTCTTGTTCATTATGGAATGTAATTCAACTTTCACTAATTCTCACAATATAGGACAATCATCTAATCATAAACATCAAGTTCATATTCTATAAACAATAATTCAATTTTTAACAGTTCCCTCGATACAAAACAATCATCAAACCGTTACTCAATAGATATCAAGTACATGCTTTCATAATATAGAATAATCATCAGGGACTACAAATTTTAATATCACTATGGTTCCTTCCAAGTTTTCTTAAGTATAACTACTATCTCTCCTTCAAGCCTCGTTCTTCTGTCTATATCTTTTATCGAAACCTCTTTCAGTGTTAAAATCTTAAGCATCTTCATCATTTACCTTTACATACACTACTACTTTTAAGGATCACTATTTACTTGCTCATCTTAGTTGTTCAAGAATCATCAATTCCCATCATAACATATAGTTTCTTTCCCACAACTAGTTAACCCTTAGTCTCTTAACTTGCCTTCATCTTCTAGCAGTCACAAATCATTTAATTGTTTTTAATTATCAATTTCTTCCTCAGATCAGCAAATAACTATATACTTATGATCTATATCTCATATACTCTATGTATATCATTCATTACTAATGATTTTCCCCAATGTATAACATTCCTTTCTAATGACTCTTCGAAGAGTCGCTAATTATTCCATATCGTTTGTCAAATAATCATTCATATCTATAACAGTATGTAGTTTAATCTAAAGATTATAAATTGTTGCATTTAAATCTACTATTGCTCTTTGAAGTTTATCACTCACTTACTCATTTAACTGATCGATGTCTTTAAAATTCTACGAGAGAACAGTATGCCGTTCTAATACTCTTATATCTATGTTACTCATTCTACTTGTTTCATGCATAACATCCATCATCAATCATTCTCTTTGTGGAAATTGAACAGTTAACATATAACTTAGGAGTTCTGTTTCTATGTTCAACTAGCAATTCAATTTCTAAATCAATCTAGTAGAAAATGCGAAAAGCAAAATCAATACATAAAGCTAGCATGCGGTCATGTCGCAACTAACTAGTAACAATACCTGGAGCTACTAAAGTGGTACCCTACATGCCTCCCATAACTGTAGGGAAATCATGTACTGAGCATTTCTGCTCCTTGTCTCGTGTTTGGGATCTAGTCATCATAGGTGATAGGGAAACTATAGTATGGGCTGTGGATCCCTCCTCTTGAGAACCCTTCCTGACACTCTTCTGGGGGTATTTCACAGCAAAATGTCCAGGCTGCTTGTAGTGGTGGCAGAGATTAGTGCCCTTGAGGCAAATCCCTTTGTGGTACCTATGACAATTAGAACACTTGGCCCTATTTTGGCTGGCCCTTACTTTTCTCGATCCTGCCCCAAGTCTAGAGAATGAGGGTCCTTGCCCTTTGTGTCTGTCCTCTCTAAATCGTTGATTCTGAGGTAATAGCTCAACGATTCTTTCCACTAGTCGTTCTATTCTCTCTAATCTAGCCATATTATCCAAATCTCCCTGGATACTCCTTGTGATTACCATTGTTTCAAAAACTAATAATCAGTTTCATATATTTAAAAGTCTAATATCGCATGCCAGTTTCTATCTACTGACTCTACTTGGACATTTGTTATACTAGTACCTTAGTCTATCTCCCATGAACCATTATGCAACCTAGGATGCTCTGATACCAAGTTGTCATGTCTCGAGACCCACTCTATGCGGATCTCGAATCGCGAATCCCAACCCGACTTTGGGTGCCGAACTAGGACTGTCTCAACTTGCTACACAATCAGTGCTACTAACATGCAACAACTAAATAGCGGAAGACTTAAACAAATAAATAAATAAATAAAAGCTGCATGTTGTATATATAAGGTTCTCAAAATGCGGAATACAAAATTCTTAAACAACTGTTCATCCCCAAGACGTGGATGACATGGGAGAGCTACAAGACTATCTGTACTAAATATTACACTACAACTTCAAAAGAAATGTCCACCTCTAGCTATTGGGCTCTATGGTCTGTTCTTGATATTTATGCCTGCAAAATATTGTGTAGTATCTGTATAAGCCATGCAAACTCAATAAGTAGTCCTTTGCTCTGCCATGTGTACAAGTGTATAAAAAGAAGTGCTAGCCAATCAATGAATATATAACTCAATACCAAAGGATAGAAGTTAAATGTACAGTCATGAGCTATATCAAGTATGAAATGTAAGCACTCAACTAAAAGCTGTAAAGTCTCAAGATCATTTATAATAATATAACATGATCAAGCTATGAAATCAACAATAAAGGATCGTGATATCAAAACTGAGATGCACTAGTGGGGCCCGAAAATCTCCCTGAGATCATATTCAGTTCCAAACCAGGCTATATGAATACTGCTTTGTATATAATGTGACCCTACGTCCCATGCCTCGCATTGCAATATAGTAAATGTTCTACTCGAAACCTGGACTCGGAGGTAATAAATAGCATTAGATGGAGATGTGACTGAGCAAAAATCTAGTACTAATAATATATCAGGATCATGCTATCTTCCACGAAGAGTATAGTGGAATCATAATTGGTTCTACGCAAATCTGACATAACGATAGTTTTTGAGGCTATGGTTACTAGACTGCTGCGAATATAACTGTCTAGCTCTTACGGCCCTAGGTACAAGTGTACAAAAAGGAATCCATTCACAAGTGTACAATTATGATCGAGATATATATAGAAATCAATAACTGTTTCCCATATAATAGGGCAATATCAATGTGGCTAAATTAACACTGGTATGTATGGAATACAATAAGCAATATGTACAACAACTATTGACATGGATTGGAAAGTAACATATGCAAACATCGAATTTTACTTACCTTTTACTGTCTCTAAAATATAAGGATCTAGACTGCCTTCTCCTTGCCCTTCAGTGTTCGTAAGATTCATAAAATACATCTCAGTCTATCGCTACATGAATTATGCTATTCATCAAATTTTATGCCTCTATGCTATAAGTTTCTCTTTTACTAAAATATACTTTACTATTGAATCTGGAACGTCGAAGAAATTCGGTTTAGGCTTTCACAGAACTCAATTTGGACATCAGTGCTAAAAAGGGCAAAATGGTCATTTTACACTTTTACGTGTCTTTTATTTTTTGGGACCCCGTCTCATAAAACGGATCCCACCATTGGTCTCAGAATGTCCGAGATAGTCAAAATATACTAATTACTTGTTTAATTTGGGCTTTGCATTATTTTATTATTTATTAAATTAATTAAATATTGAATATCTATAATATATATATATATATATATTCAGGCACCATGATTCACACGGGCTTGCTTGTCCAAGTGGTTTGAGTGAACCCTTCCTTCTATACAGTCATGAGTTCAAACTATGGGGGTACAGCCCCCACGCATTTTTTTTCTCCATTTCTTGAAGCCAAACAACAGCTAGCCCGTAACTGAGGATAGGATATCCTTGTCCTTAATCAATTCCCAATCAAATTCCTTAACCTAGCAACCAAACAGACCTTATTCACCTTTTAAATTAAAATAGTCCTATGCAAAATGACGCAGCTTCAGTCTCAAACAACACCAAACAACGTCACCTTGGGGAACATGGTTCACTGTCTCCCCCGTTTATCCGGTAGAGTTCCGGTGGGTTTTCGGCATCTTCTCCAGCGCCGACGACACTGTTTTGACCAGATTTCACTTCTTTTAAAATGTAGTTTTTTTTCTATTTTTGATGAGCGATTCCTATCTAGGGTTATTTTTCGATTTGGTCCATTACATCTTCACGAAATGAAGAATAATAGTAGCTCCGGCCACCTGTAATTCTTCAATTTTGTGCATGGTCCTTCATTGATTTTACCTTTCCCTTTTCCAGTTTTCTTCCTGAACTATAGAAGATTAGTTCCTCATAGTTTTTTTTCAAGTTCTAAGCATATAAATATGAAAATCTGAATTATTCTTCAAACCTGTAAATAGGATTTTCTACCTCAGTTCTTAACTATTTTTTTTTATTTTTCTTGCAGTTAAATCCTCATTTCATGCTCTATAAAACCCTGCAATTCAAACTAACTATCATGCCTTTTAAATTCAAAAACAGAAATCATGTCACTCACCTATTTTTTTGATTTCTTAATGCAGTTCCTTCCTCCTTTTCTATTTCCTTTTTGGCACAATTTCTGAACCCTCTCCCAATGCTCACAGCCCTTCCAATCAATCTTTTCCTTCTGATTTTCTAACCAACGCACCATATATATATATATATATATATATATGTCACATCCTGCACCCCACCCTACGCAGATGCTGAAGACGTGATGCCAGTTAGCCGCCTTGCCAGTCTCTGACCGACAATGCAACCAACCAAAGGCAATCTTCTGAACCTTACAATGAATTGCATTCAAATGTAGGGTCAGAACAGCGAAAATTAAAACCTTTTTATCTCAGGAATGCAACTCAACTATATACCTCATAAGTATATACCACAGAGCAAGTCTATAACCAAACAACTAATAACTCTAACCACAGAGCACATTAATAACATCTATATAACACAGAGCATATCAAATTCCTCCAGAGTACCATTACCATGAGCCATGTCCCTACATATCTCTTGTACATGGATAAGTCTACTATATCATTACACTCACCTGAATAGCTAGAGTCAACCCATCAGAACCCAAGTCTCCATATTTTATTGCCATCAGATCTTCACCTGGGAATGCCTTTCAGTCTACAAGTATCATCTCCTTGTGCCTTCTAATCCAATGGAGATACAACCTGAAAAATGTTAAATAAATGGAATGAGCTTAAACAAGCTCAGTGAGTAACATAGGTTCCTGCCATGGGTTTCAAAACTAGTTCATATATATATATATATATATATATATATATGCATGCTCAAATGTAACTCAGATAGAATAATGCAGCTCAAGTAGAACAGATACAGCTCAAATAGAACGGATATAGCTCGAAGTGCCTGTGGGATGGCATTACTTCCCATCCACCCCCTTACATGGAGGGCCTCATATCGCACACCTCTGGCTGAGGTCGGTATCAGAGCGGAACAGATAGCTCAAATCGAACGTATACAACTCAAATAGAATGGATACAGCTCAAAGTGCCTGAACCTTCCCCAGTAATGTGGGATGCCGCACAAGATAATACGTCAGTCACCCACCCCACACATGGAGGCCCATGTCCCCACAGCACACTACCGGGTTGGTATCATAGCGGAACAGATAGGATTGAGCGGATGCTGAGTTCTGGGCGTCCCGCAGAGCCAGCCATCCATCTATTGATATACTCAATCCCAAGGGGCCCAAGACTCAACATGAGGAGATAAACATGAATCAGACTCCAATAGCGTAGACAAGTTAGAACAATAGACTCCAACAAAATCAGAACATTAGATATCAAGAAGCAGGATAGAATCATGCCAAATGTAGTACAATACAAGGAATATGCATAAAAGCAAGTGCATTAAAACAATGCAGTTTATAAAACAGTTCAGCATATGAAGCAGTTTAGTATACAGAAAATATACACCAAGTCAGGAGTCCGAGTTACTCACCAATTTATGCCTATCTCCATTCACAGATATCCTCCAGATGTGTCGTTAGCTACGTCCATACATATCCTGAATAATCATCATCCTAAATAATCATTATTAATTACAACAGATCCAAATTTAACCATTCATATATTATTCATCATCTTAAGTGTCTATAGTATCACCTAAGATAGTCTAATGGCCTATTGTCCTCTCATTGGGTTTCAACTGCGACTATTATATTCTTTAATTAAGCTTAGTAGCTATCAAGATTATGAGCTAAGTCTTTTGGACTCTAATCATTATCTATCAAGTACTTATTTAATCTTTACGCAAAGCATTGCAATCTTGCCGAGTATAAAACTAAATTTATCATTACATTTGGACCTCAGATTTAAAATAAATTCCATATTTAAATATTTGCTGGCTGCTCGTAAATCTTGGATTTAATATCAATTCCATGCCCCTCAGTTTGACTCTTTGGACTAAGCCCAATACCAATGCTACGGTTGTTACCCATTCTTTATTTATTCTAGATCAATTCATATTTGGGCGTGATCTGATTGGAACTCTGTACAGCACTACATCTCACACATACTGTCACCCAATGGCTAAAATTATATTCACATCAATAGCTAAAAGTATATTCAAATCAATAGCTGGCAGCCACTAGTTCTCTTATCTATAGTAAGATATTGCTGGGACTCAATTCGAATACCTTAGTTTGATCTTGTTATAATTGTAGAATCAATTAATCACATTTCTTCCTAATCTCCCCTGGTAGCCGCACATTGTCATGGTAAAACATAATCCCATTAAAGATTGTAAATTCAAAGGATAAAAGGATAGGAGTTATACCTGCCTTGGATCTGAAATCTCCCCATCATCAACAAGATCTAGCCCATCAAATTGAAGGGCATGTGCTATCGCACCCTTGCGGCACTAACATCAGCTTTTCTCATCTCCCATGATGAATTGCTACTTGGAAAAGAATCAAGAAATGCCTTATACGCAGAATTCGACATGGCAGTTGCAGCCAACACACCAACAGGTTCGCCACTCAATTTAATCTATCAACAAAAGCCTTAACTCCACCTAGTTAAATCCATTGGCTTCCCCTGGATAAATCAGCCCAGACCTCCTGCCTCGTCATCATCTTGATTTGGTTACCATCCAATCCCCACACCTAACCTGTAAAATCCTCACCCGTTTGAGCTGAATAATTTAGCACAGGTTTAGTACCACCTGGTTTATTAAAGTCCGAAGGTCCGTGAATTGATGGAACACACATTCCTCCATATCCCCGTTGTAACCGCTACCTGCAACAGCCTCCATTTCCCCTGTTTTCTTACCAACCAAAACAAACAATAACAGCAGCACTAAAACCACATAAAAGTCCCAAATTCAGGTATAAAAATTTGTTGCTTCTAATCTGAAATCAACATGAACTGCGCAATATGGAGATCAACTAGTATCACAGAGCAATATCAGAGCATTAGGTTATGAATTAAGGACCACAGAGTACCTGAGCCATAAATACTGAGTTCCACTTTTAGAGATCTGACGTGGAATTGTAAAGGTCTTCATAATAGACAATAGGCCTGTAATTTAGAGGTATCTGAGGATTGGAATTTTCTGAATCTGATCTGAACTGGTGTGATTTGAGGTTGCAGACTCATGATACTTGGAGACATGTCCATAGGAATGATTATGGACATAGCAACCAAAAGGAAAATGACGGTATGTCTGTTAACTCTAGCAATGATGCTTGTGACTAGGGATATTAGATGAATCACTTGTGGGATCATATGTGATTAAGTGATCTTAGTAAATGATTTCTGCCTATTTGAGGATGATCGCCTGGTTGATCTGATGTAATATGGGTCCGATGATCAAATCTTGAAGAGATTATACCATTATGGTTGTACAATCTGACCAAATGGGAAATTCCTGTATCTGACATAGAATCTGTGTGAAACTGATATAAAATATCTTCCCGATAGAGAACAATATTTGGAATGACATGATGATCCGATAGACGAATTAGAAAGGGAGACTATGACGATAGGACCTCCTAGATAAGACCAAACAAGTTTTGAGGACAAAACTTTTCTGAAGAGGGGTAGGATGTAACACCCCGATCCCGTGAAATTAATAATTAATTAATAATTATTAATTAATACTGACTTACAGAATGATTTAGGGAATTAATCATTGTAACACCCCGATCCCGTGAAATTAATAATTAATTAATAACTATTAATTAATACCGACTTACAGAATGATTTAGGGAATTAATCATAATCCCGACGGTCGCCATAGACCGATTAAATAAAGAAAATGTCTGGAGGGAAGGGTATAATACCCGAACCCAAATTGCTGGTTAAATCGATAAAATAATGCCGTTTTAACACCAACAGAACCCGAATTAGCTAACCCGGGAAATTCTGAATGATTAATAAATGACACGGAACCTCTGACACTAAAGAATACTGAAATACGGAAGCTCTCGGAAGAAACCGCATCGAAAAAGGAGCTACGGAATGAAAGTTATGTAGCAAACATTGAAAATTGAATTACTGTGCAACCAAACGTGGCCTTAACCGAAAATATGGAAAAAATGGCCAAATGGGAGGCCAAGGGAATTGAACCCTTGACCTTTGAGTAAAAAGAAACCTCACCCAAAAATTACCAACTGGGCTACTATTATCTTGGTGTCCATATATACAACAGAAATGTATATAACACTGAATTATCCTAATCTGCCACCAAAACTGGCCAATGGCCATCCATGCAACACCACACCCTTGCATCACCCCTATGCTCCCTAACTCATCATCACCCTACTTCAGCCATGATGACCTCTCCTCCAACCAAAATACATGCAGATTCATCATGAGGTTGGGAGATGTATTGCATTACAAGTCTCCACATGTGTATTGAGGATGGAGAAATTAGAAATGGGTGTGACTGATATGATCTGTGAGAAGGAGAGGGCCATGGCCATGGGTGAAGAGGGTCCATGGTGTATGTGCATGTTTATCCATTGGTGATGCACAAAGGAGGGGGGGAACACTGAAGGGACTGTGAGCATTCTACCTGGACCGAGGCACCACCCAAGATCAAAGCTGAACCATGGGTGCAGCAGTGCCAATCAAAGAGGTAAACACCAAACTGTTCTGAATTTCGTTTGTATTCTTTTGCTACTGTTTTAAGAATTTGAGCCATATAAACTATATATACAATCTCCTGAGAGGCCTAGGGACTGATCTGAGCTAAGTGGGAGTGTCGAATAGGGTAGGAAACACCAAACCGAGCCCAAGCAGCCATGGATGACCACGAATATGCAGGTCTGAATCAGCTGCAATCAAACTGATTTATGACACACAGGACCTGATCTAGACATCCTAAGGGTCCTAAAACCACTGTTCCGCGACCCTAGAACGCTGATTTAAACCCCCAAACCGTGAGTCACAGTCACGGGTTTGAGACCCAACACCACTGAAACCGTGACCAAACCGAGATATGAAGACGGGGACTGAAACGCCATGACCTGTAGGTCACAACGCAACAAACCCCGTGAGGTTTGGACCAAAAATGGACGCCCTAGAATCAGTTGCAGGTCTGCGCAATAATGGAGTGGACCGAGCTCCACCCATAGACTCGAGGCACCAAACCGACGCCAAAATGTTGGCTTCACCTCCAGAGAGTGTTTGGGACCAAAACAGGTCGAAAGTCGTGCTTGAAATGGCACGAAAATGGAGAAAAACCGAACTGTAGATTAGGGCGACACTGTTGGAAGAAACGGGGAAGATGGAGTCGACTCGGCCGAGTTGGCCGAGTCATGCCCAACCGACTCATACACGTGGCAACGCATGAGCGTGCCACTGCTTAATTGAAACTACACCGTTTTGGGCTTACTTGATTTGTTTTAAATCAAATTCGGCCTGTTTGGGTATGGTGATAACGAATTAAAATTGGGAACTAGATAATCTAACCGTGGATAGGGGCCAAATTGGGGATAAAGGGGATATGTAATTCCGGTTCTCTGGCCTAACTGAACCAGTTGGTTTTTGGAGGTTTTGGACTGGTTCAATTTTTGAACCCAAAAACCAAAGGGTTTGAACCCTAATTTAATGAAATTATATTTTGACCCTGAAACTTTCTGAAAATTATGGATCTGCCCCAAAAGTTTTGAATATTGCACAGTGGCCCAGGTTTTGGGAAAATTATACATTTAAGCCCTTGCCAAATTAATTAAATAATAAAATAATTATTTAATTATTTTATTAATTAGGTAAAATTACGATTTTACCCCTGGACATTAATCATGTCAAACGGAGTCCAAATAAAGCAAATAAATAGTGTATTTTCACTATTTCAAGTATTCTGGACTCAATGGTACAGTCCAAATTGGGAAATTATGTACCGAAAAATACAGACACGTAGGTGTAAATTACTGTACTGCCCCTGATGGTACCCGAACCCAAATAAAAATAAAAGACAGTCTATTTTGACTATGTCGGGCGTTCTGAACTCAACGGTGAGGTCCGTTTAACGAACTGAAGTCCCGAAAAATACAGACACATAAAGTGTAAATGACCATACTGCCCTTGATGCTTCCCAGGGTCAATTGAACATAACAGATAGTCCAACTTAATTATGTCGAACACTCTGGACCCAATGGTGAGGTCCATTTTATGAACTGACGTGCCGAAAAATATGACACGTGAAATTACCAAATTACCCCTGATACTGTACGAAGCCCAAATGAAGTCCGATTGGGACGAAATTGATAGCGATAGAAGCCCAGATACTGGTGAGACTGTAAACATGATTAAATAATGATTCGGAGTCAGAATCTTACAAAACGTAAAATGACCAAAATACCCCTGAGCACAGTAAGTGCAAAGTAGAGGTCAAATAAAGGTCAAACTGATCTGATAAATTATCATAGGGATAATTATGAACACTGAAGGGCTAAATAAGACTCCGGGACAGTAATGCGTAAAACGAGAAATGACCGATGTGTCTCGATGATCAAAAGCAGATACCAAACGAAGTCCAAAGGACTTAAGAATTTACATATGAGATATATGGGACATTCTGAGGACCACGACAGGGTCCGGGGCAAGAATGACAAAATTACCATTTTGCCCCTATGGTTAAAACAAGAACCTAACTGATACCGATTGGAGTCTAAAAGACGTAGAACTTTATATTTAAGATATAAAGACTATTCGGAGGGCCTTGACAGGGCCCGGGGCAAGAGTGATAAAATGACCGTTTTGCCCCTAAGGCTGAAGAAGTAACTGACTGATAACGATTGAAGTCTAAATGACTTGGGTTATAATCCTGATGACTGCTGAGCCTAATTTAAGAATAAAATAGCCCCGGATGAAACCCGATGAGAGGGCGATAGGCTACTAGGCTACCTTAGGTAAACCGATAGATACCTAAGATGACAAATGAGACCTGAATGGATGAGTTCTTATCTGTATATGATTGATGATTATTGTTCAGGATATACATGGAGATGCCTGACGTATCTGGAGGTTATCGGATTGTTTGCGCACGGAGATAACCGTAACAGTTTGTGAGTAACCTGGAACTTCTGACTTGGTGTATAAGTACACCGTCTAGTTACTGTATTTTGATTTACTGTACTGTTTTGTATACTGTACTGTCTGAATGCATACTTTTCATACTGCATTACACGTAACCTGATTTTGTACTGTCCTGTTCTCCTGTTCAGTTCGGGTCTGTCTTGTTCTGTTGTATGGTCTGTCATGGTTTTATTCTGTACTGTTGCGTCTTGTGAGTAAACCTGACTCCTGAATTGGTGTATAAGTTCTGTCTAGATACTGTACTTTGAAGCACTGTACTGTTTTGAACGTTATACTGTTTAAAAAAAGCATATATTTAAAGTAGCATATGCCTTGTCCTGATTGATATTGTACCAGTTTGTTCCGTCCTGTTCAATTCCGATATGTCTTGTTCTGATAGATGTATTGTTCCGTTTGTTCCGACATGTTCAGTTCCGATATGACTTGTCCTGATTGATATTGTTTCATTTTGTTCCGTCATGTTCAGTTCCGATATGACTTGTCCTGATTGATATTGTTTCGTTTGTTTCCGTCATGTTCAGTTCCGATATGACTTGTCCTGATTGATATTGTTTCATTTTGTTCCGTCATATTCAGTTCCGATATGACTTGTCCTGATTGATATTGTTTCATTTTGTTCCGTCATATTCAGTTTCGATATGACTTGTCCTGATTGATATTGTATCGTTTGTTTCCGTCATATTCAGTTCCGATATGACTTGTCCTGATTGATATCGTTTCATTTTGTTCCGTCATATTCAGTTCCGATATGACTTGTCCTGATTGATATCGTTTCATTTTGTTCCGTCATGTTCAGTTCCGATATGACTTGTCCTGATTGATATTGTTTCGTTTGTTTCCGTCATGTTCAGTTCCGATATGACTTGTCCTGATTGATATTGTTTCATTTTGTTCCGTCATATTCAGTTTCGATATGACTTGTCCTGATTGATATTGTATCGTTTGTTTCCGTCATATTCAGTTCCGATATGACTTGTCCTAATTGATATCGTTTCATTTTGTTCCGTCATATTCAGTTCCGATATGACTTGTCCTGATTGATATCGTTTCATTTTGTTCCGTCATGTTCAGTTCCGATATGACTTGTCCTGATTGATATTGTTTCGTTTTGTTCCGACATGTTCAGTTCCGATATGACTTGTCCTGATTGATATTGTTTCGTTTTGTTCCGACATGTTCAGTTCCGATATGACTTGTCCTGATTGATATTGTTTCGTTTTGTTCCGTCATGTTTAGTTCCGATATGACTTGTCCTGATTGATATCGTTTCGTTTTATTCCGACATGTTCAGTTCCGATATGACTTGTCCTGATTGATATTGTTTCATTTTGTTCCGTCATGTTCAGTTCCGATATGTCTTATCCAGACTGATATTGTTTCGTTTTGTTCCGTCATGTTTAGTTTCGATATGACTTGTCCTGATTGATATTATTTCGTTTGTTTCCGTCATATTCAGTTCCGATATGACTTGTCCTGATTGATATTGTTTCGTTTGTTTCCGTCATATTCAGTTCCGATATGACTTGTCCTGATTGATATTGTTTCGTTTTGTTCCGTCATGTTCAGTTCCGATATGACTTGACCTGATTGATATCGTACCGTTTTGATCCGCCATGTTCAGTTTCAATATGTCTTGTTCTGATTGATGTATTGCTCTGCTTTGTTCCGTTATGATCCGTCCCGTTATGCCTCTGTCCTTGATTTCGCCTGTGACTTGAACTAGTGTTTTGTTCCGTCTGATCCCGTTATGTACCGTCCGTTAATCATCTGTCTGTCTTGATTGATATATGGTCCAGTTCCGTTATGATCTGTCTGAATTCTTGACTTGGTTTAAAAGTTACTGCATAGATACTGTATTTTGATGCACTGTACGGTTTTAAAAGTTAAACTGTCTGAAGCATGTTTTTAAATGCAAACTTTTATACTGTATTGTACGCGGCATGATTTTGTCCCGTCCTACTATTATTTTGTTCGGTCTGTCTTGTTCCATTTTATGGTCTATCTGATTTTGTTCTGCTATGATGTGTCTGACTCTGGGTACCATTCTGATTATGAGCGGTCTGGCATAAGTAGGCTTGATTACGCGCCTAACTGATATATTATTGTTATGCCCTGTTATGATCCGCCCAGTACTGATCTGTTCTGATATTTGAATTAATTGCCTATACTCTCATTGATATTGGCATCATGCACTGTTCCGTTTGTTCTAATTTGTTGTTCCGTTTAGTTCAGTCCTGTTTTATTCTACTGAAACTGCATTTAAAGTAGATTTATAAAATTGCCATTTCAGAAACAACTGAACTACCCTTGTGCCTTGTAAACAAGAAATGGTTTTGAAACCCTTGACAGGGAACCTGTGTTACTCATTGGGCTTTTCGAAGCTCACCCCGTTCCCTAACATTTTTCAGGAATGATATATGTTGGATCTAATGGCACTGATTTGTGGAGACTGGATTACTGAGGATTGAATCTGTTTAATCAGGTGAGTGATGTACTATGACTGACTTGATTGATATGTACTGAATATAGTATGGCTCATGGATTTAGATGGTACTCTAGAGATTATAGTTCTGCTCTGTTGTTATATGTCGGATTATAGATATGCTCTGAGGTTAGAATTGTTAGCTGTTGGATTTTAGACTTGCTCTGTGTGATACATATCCTACGGTGGATACATGAGTTGCATTCCCTGGACAAAAAAAAAAAGTTTTAAATTCCGCTGCATCTGACCCTACAGTCGGAGTGCAATTCACTAGAAAGTTCAGAAATTGCCTTCGGTTGGTCGCGTGGCGGCTGACTGGCATCACGTCCTCAACATCCGCGTAGGGTGGGGTTCGGGATGTGACAAATTCACATTTGGACATGATCTAATTTGGAACTCTTGTACAGAACATAATGCCGCCCAATGGCTAAAATTATACTCAAATTAATAGCTGAACTGTACTTGATTTAATGACTGAACTATATTTAAGTCAAGGGCTAAACTAAATTCAACTCCTCACATATTCCAGTTTTCCAACAGACCTTATGACTAAAATGTAATTCCATTAGAGATAGTAAATTCAGAAAATAAGTTTCATACCTGCTGGTTCTACTGTCCGGATCACACTCCACCATTATCCCTATTCACTTCCTTACTCCTACTGCAGCTTCTGCCTCGGAAGAACAATCGCCAACACAACTGGGTTGTTCCACCTATTTTCCATAATTTTCGGGCTCCATGAAACGATCGAGAAATAAATAAGAATTCAGATCTTCATCTTTAGCTCCAGGCGTTGACTCAGAATCACCTAAAATAATCCCTCATGCACCAAAATAATGCAGCTCAAAGGTTTTATTAATAGCCCTTTCTGTTGCTTCAGTCATGCTAATATATTGCCTAATAACGTCCTTCAGCTGAACAGATATTGGTGATTTTGTTGTCACAAAGCACCTTCATACGAAGTGGAATTTTATTTGATCAAGGCATGATGAGTGACCAGAGATGACTCATCCTTAATTACAGACCAAGTATCAATATTTTGAGAGAGTGTTTTGGCCCCCAGCGTCAAAACCTTTATTGCTTACAAATTCTGCAAGTCAGGATTCTATTTATAAATGGGATCCAACTCAAAAAGTATAGATCTGCCAAAATGTTGAGCCCACCATTCAGCACCAACTTCCGTAAGCCAGCCACATAAGAAATCCTCTATTTTCTCACTAAATAAAATAGACAGTAACAGCAATACTAAATCTCGTTAAAATCCCAATTTAGGCTTCAATTTCTAGCTTTCCTTTCCTTCAATTTTCTCAGTAACCAAAACGGGTGAGATAGCGACAGAACCTTTTTCACTCCTTACTGCTGCGCGTTGCTGTTGCGCGTTGCTGCTGCCGTTCCCTTCTCCTATGTTGGATCCTTCCAAAATGTCCTGGATTGCTCCCAAGATCCTCATATCTGATGTGAATAATGGAAGGCTTCAAATTTCCAATTATTGAATGGATCAAAGACCCCAATTTGATTCTAAATTTCTGACCCATAACCTCCACCTGTACAAAAAAACTCAACACATGAACTGATTGAAGCAGTCATCCTTTCCTGCGTACTGATTTACTCCACCCCCCAAACATGGATACAATTGAATCAGCAAATCCAACCCAATCCACTACAGCCGCAACATCATCATCGCCCCAATAGAGCAGCTCACTCCTCCAAATCCCCGTTGCAACCGCTGCCTGCAACAACCTCCATTTCCTATGTTTTCTTACCAACAAAACAACAGCCACAGCAGCACTAAACTACATAAAAAAAATCCCAAATTCAAGTATAGAAATCTGCTGTTTCAAATTTGACATCCACACGAACTAGCCCATCAAATTGGAAGGCAAGTGCTGCCGCACCGCTGCTGCTGCAGCTCCCTCTCTGCTACATTTCCATCTCCAATTTTCGTACCGAGACATATCAATCTCCCTCTCTATATATATACACACACACATATATCTAAGAGAAGGATAGTCCAGAAGTGGCGGTTGCCTCTCGAATTTTCTCTTCCTCGATTTCCGCTTCTAATAGCTTCGTTCCTTTCTTTTCTTTTATTTTTCTTTTCTCGGTTTCCAGTAGCTTCCATTGAAGCTTCTACATATAATATAATCATAATATTATATTATATTATATTATATATATATATATAATATCTCTCAATTCCATAAAATATTAATTTATGGAATGCCGGTAAATTTGTCACAAGGTTGGGACTCAATTATCATATTTATTTATTTATTGATTTTGAGTCCGGTAGTGTCTTTTATCATTTTATTACAATTATATAAAATATAATTTCTATATATTTTATATATACACTATTTCTATTTATCCGTTTCGGCACTCGATCGACTGGGTTAATTAATTTCCCAAGCATTTATTATTTTCAGTGGTCTGGATTAATTTTATATTTTCTAATAATTAATCCAATCATGGTTTACGGAATTTTGGGTTATCTCGAATTATCAATGTCACTGAACCCACTTTTATTAGGTCAGAATATAATCTGGGTCATGTCAAATTTTGGGGTATTACAGAGGCTCTCTGACGATCAAGTCAGTAAAGAGAAAATAAATATAATGTATATGTGTGAATAAGAATGATTGTGTGTTTGAATATACCTGGTCCCTTTATTTATAGGGGTTGAGAGTCTTTAATTTTGGCAATTTCCCATACCGAATAGAATTCCTTACTTGCTCGACAAGGTTAAGGATTAGGTGTTAATCCTCCTAGTTGGGATAGGATTCCTTTCCAATCTAAAAGACTTGCCCTTCAAGATATATTTATTGCAGGTAGCTAACATTGGGGGTACACATGTCACATCCATAGTGGTGGGATATTTTTTACCATATCAGTTAGCCCTCCTCCCCCCTCCCTCCACAACTTCATGAGCCTTGCCTCTTGGTTATTAGGGTCAAGAAGTAGTAATATTGATATAGACTGATAGAATCTTGAGTTTGAAAGAGTTACACCGAAATCTTTTAGAAACGTTGGTGAACTAGTATGTATTTTTTCTTTTCATTCTTGTACTTAACCAATTTTCTTTTATTCTGTAGGCAACTCATGCAATGGATGCCATTGTGGACAGCCCTGTAATATGGAGCAAATCGACAAACTCCAGGGCGTACTGGATGAGCTCTGTCTTTAGTTGGGCAATGCCCAATTTGTGGCCTCCGGTGCTGAAAAGAACGTGGAGGAGGCTACCAATGCCTACTTCATTCTTTAGTTAGAAATGAATGCTCTAGTTGAAGACCTAGAGGCAACCAAGAAGAGATTGGCGGAGTTCGAAGTTGAAGCTGCTCAAAAGTTGGTTGAGAGTGTGGAAACGGACATGGCTCAGACCGAGAAGGATCTGAAGGCTGAGGTGGGCAGGCTGGGGGGAGAATTTACTGACTACTGTTGCCGTATGTACAAGAAGAAGCTCTTCAAGCTCCACCCCAATCTCGGTGTTGCTGGACTGCATAAGGTTCTTGTAATATCCTGACTCGAGATACAACACGTATAAGAGGTAAACCCGAATAGTAGTGTAACACCAGTTGTAACCCGAGCTGTTTAAGCTCTATATTATGGAACTATATGATTTTGGAATATGAATGGTTTGTTTTGTATAGCCAATGCCGGGCGACACCCGAGCATCCTAGGACCAAGCATCGTAATACGTGCATGCACGCATTTTCATGCACGTGCATACTTCACAGACGCGTAGTATATCTAAAATAAGTGCATGTATATGCCACTAGATATATGTATATATATGTATAGATAAGGATGTATATATATATATATATGTATAATGAGATGTAATGTATGAAAATATATATATATATATATATATATATACGGTATTAAGTATAGGTATATATGTATATTTAACATGTAAAAAGAAAAGGGAAGGGAAGGAAAGTGTGCTATGTGCATGCTATGTTTGTGTGCTGTGAGGTGTGTGGCTGAAAGGAAGGCAACAAGGTTGCCGACCTTGGTGCAAGTGGTAATGCACGTGTAAAATATATATATATATATATATATATATATTGTGAAGTGGTGCGTGGATGGTGTAGGGTGAATGGATGGTAAAAGAGGAGTCAAATAAAGCTACAAGAAAGGTAGGAAGAGGGGGAAAAGGTGGCTGCAAGTGGGGGGGCAACCGAGTGCAATTTTACTATAAATAGAGTTGGCCATTTAGAGAAAATGAGTAACAATTGAAGGAAACCAAGAAGCAGAGAGTGATCCTGAGATTCAGAAGTGAAGAAGAGAAAGAACAACCAAAAGAAAAGGAGGGGGAAACTGAGAGCCAAAAGCTCACACGGGTAAGTGTAGTTTAGTTTCTGTTTTCATGATTTAGGCATATTCGTTTAGTTTTAAAGGTAGGGTTCGAACAAGCATGGAATGAAGAAAATTCTACAAAAAGAATCACTCAAATTGGTTTAGTAATGAGCTAGAAAAGGGCAGTTGCAAGTTTGAATGATAATTCAAATTTCATGGATTTTGTGCTTAAAACTTTAGTTTGAGTTTGGGAAAATAATCCTCAGTGATGCAAAAAACATTTAGGGCTGAAATGGGGTGAACACAGTGCTCTAGAAGGCACGAAAATAGAAGGGTAGACTCGGTCGGAAAATTGATCGGAGATGTTTGACTCATTATTCGTGAGGATTGGGAGGTTTTTAATGGGAATTGAGGGTAGATTTAAGATCCTTGTGAGAAGGGTGAGAAAACTACATTGAAACTGTGGCAAAATGTGATCGGAGCTAGGTTGTCATCACTGGAGAAGGTGACGGAGCCCTACTGTGCTTCATCGAAAAGTCGTGGGGAAGGTGATGAATAAGATTGGTTAGACGGCACCGTTTTATTAGGAATTGGGGCGAAGTTGCGTCATTTAGATTAAGTGAGTTTTTATTTAAAAGAAAAAGGGGTTGTTTGGTCACGGGTGTAAGGAAGAAATTGGATTTAAAATGGGTATCCTATACGCGTTTAGGGCTTAGCCATTGTTTGGTTTAAAGAAAATGAGAAAAAAATAACGGGGGTTGCTGCCCCCGAGACTCGAACGGGGAACCAAGGGTAAGGGAGTGATGCGTGTAACCAAGTTAACAGGGAAACCCGTGTCAACTATATCAAACAAAAATATATATGTAATATAACTAATATATAAAATTAAATAAAAAGGAAAAGGGACTGCGCCTTATAAGATTCGAACCCAGGACCTTAAGTATGAAACCCCCTAACCCAAGCCAATTGACAGGCACGCCCATGCTATCTTAATGCGCATAAATATATATATATATATATTATTAATTAAATTAATTATATTAAATAATCGCGAAATAGTCCGATGTCCAAATTAAACAAGTTATTAGTGTACTTTGACTATCTCAGACCTTCTGAGTCCAATGGTGAGGTCCATGTCACAAGACAAGGTCTCAAAAAATAAAGACCCGTAGAAATAGTAAATGACCAAAATACCCCTACTACTACCCGAACCCAAATGGAATTCCGTGAAAGCCTAAACCGACTTTCGTCGGCATTCTGGACTCAATGGTAGAGTCTAAATTAGTATTAGAGATACTTATGATAGCAAGGCATAAAATTTGATGAATAGCATTAATTCTGAGACGAATCTATTGACATATAGGGAACTCGAAAGGGAAAGGCAAACTCACGGAATACTGACCTAGGACTGTATTTAGAGGTAAGTAAATTCACTTTCTCTTCCATGTGGTATCTCCAAGCCAAGTTTATTCTATTTACTGCCAAACTTGTACTCTTGAACGTCCTGATATTATTGTTTTCCACAATGTGATATTGTTATATCTTATGGACATTGATTGACTGCTATATCATTGTTATCATGCTACACCATGCCTTGAAAGACCTACTATTTTTTTTCACTATATACGTGATATTCCATTTTTATACTCTTATGGAATCACTTATGATCATGACATGTTTATGTATACTGGATTTGTGCTCAGTCACAATATCCATCTGATGCTTTCTAATACACTAGAGACCTACGGGTCAAGACCATGAACAGACATATGGCAATACATTAGAATTCACTAGGGGGTATGCTAGGCCCCAAAAGACCGAGAGTGTGCCAAGCCCTGACACAGAATAAATGCATCTCTTATTTGATTGTTTGACTACGACTGTTGAGTTACACTATCCCTTATGATTATCTTGTATTGGGAGACATCTCCTTCTTGATTTGATTGTGATCGATTTATTATGGTAGTACATTCTTGTAGTTATATTATCATTGAGAGTTCCATGTTGATGTTATATCCATTACTCCTGATTTTACAGTGTGACCATTGTTCATTGGCCATTATGGCAATTGTTCTTATTGGCTATCACAGCATCTCTTTTCTTATAATTAGATATCATATTCTTATTCATGGATTCATATTCTTTTATGATCACCAATACCAGTGTCAGAGATCTGTTTTTACTTGCTGAGCTTTTGTAGCTCATTCCATCTTACTTACCACTTTTTAGGTAGTGATGCTATAAGACCCCAGTAGGAATCTGAGAGCGTTGGAGGACATTTTTGAGGAATGCACCAGTTTATGTTTAGTTCTCCCATGTATTCACCACCCACGAGTGTTGGTTATGTTAGTTTTGTATTAACAGTTGTAAACCATATTATGTATTGAAAAGACTTCCGCTGATTTTACCATTGATAATACTTTCGCTTATTATTGTTTTAAAATTTTAGTACATTGCATATTAGTACTATGATATAGGAATGAAAAATGTAGGGACGGCCTTAGGGTCGGCCCTGCGACACGAGATCTGCATAGGGTGAGTTTCGGGTCGTGACAGCTTGGTATCAGAGCTATAGGTTTGATTGTGAGTCATGGGAGATAGGACTAAACTTAGAATTTATAGATAAGATTGACGTTTATTTTATAGAGCGGATCAGAGCTATAAGTTATAAAAGAATGCTAGCCAGTCCATGAATATATCTCAATATGAGATGATAGAAGTCAAATGATATAGGAATGAATCTGTTATGCTAGCAATGTCATACTGCTACAGTCATAAACTATATCAAGTATGAAATGTAAGCACTCAACTAAAAGATGTAAAATCTCATGATCATTCAATAACAATATAACATGATCAAGCTATGAATATCAACAATAAAGATGGTGATAACAACTAAAACTGAGATGCATTGGTGGGGCTCAAAAATCCCCTTGAGCTAGTATTCAGATTCGCTCGGGCTGTATGAATATCGCTCTGTGTACACTGTAACTCTACGTCCCATGCCTCACATAGCAACGTAGTAGATGTTCCACTTGGAACCTGGACCCGAAGGTCATAAATAGCATTACAATGGAAATGTGACTGAGCACAAATCTGGCACTAATAATATATCAGAATCATGTTATCTTCCATGAAGAGTATAGTGGAATCATAACTGATTCTAGGCAATCTGACGTAACAATAGTTTTCGAGGCTATGGTTACTAGACTACTTAGAATAAAACTGTCTGGCCCTTGCGGCCCTAGGTACAAGTGTACATAAAGGAATCAGTGCACAAGTGTACAATCATGATCGAGATATATATTGAAATCAATAACTATCTCCCACATGATAGGGCAATATCAATGTGGCTAAAAAATACTGGAATGTATATATAGAGTACAATAGGCAATATATATACAAGAACTATGACATGGCTTGGAATGTAACACATGCAGAGATCGAATTTTACTTACCTCTTACTATTTATAAAATAGAAGGATCTAGACTGCCTTCTCTTTGCCCTTCTGTGTTCCTAAAATTCATGAAACACGTCTCAGTTTATCGCTACCTGGACTATGTTATTCATCAAATTTTATGCCTTTATATCCTAAGTTCCTCTTTTAAAAACATAAACTCTACCATTGAGTCTGAAATGTCGAAGAAAGTCAGTTTAGGCTTTTGCGGAACTCAATTTCGACATCTATGCTAAAAATGGCAAAATAGTCATTTTGCACTTTTACGGGCCTTTTATTTTTTGGGACCCCGTCTCACGACACGGACCTCACCATTGGTCTTAGGAGTTCCAAGATAGTCAAAGTACACTAATAACTTGTTTAATTTGGACTTCGGACTATTTTGCTATATTTAAATTAAATTAATTAATTTAATGTTATAATTATAATATATATATATATATATATATATTGGTGCATAAAGACACACAGGCATGCCTGTCAGAAATGGTTTGGGCTTTGGGCTTCCTTCTATATGGTCCTGTGTTCGATTCTCAAGGGCTGTGCCCCTTTTGATATTTTTTCTATTTTTATTTCATATCTATTTTATATATATATATATATATATTGTGGCGGAATAATGAACACGGGCTTGCCTGTCTCACATGGTTTGGGCTTGGGTTATCTTCCTTAAGATCTGGGGTTCGACTCGCAGGGGCTGCACCCCTACGCATTTTGTTTCTCAACTGTTGGGACCCAAACAGCAAATAAAGGCCCAATTCGAGGATAGGTTATCCTATCCTTAATTAATTTCCAATTTAATTTCCTAAATAAATAACCAAACAGGCCTAATCTCACTTTAATTTAAAACCCTCATTTCAAAACGACGCAGTATAACCTATATATAATATCAAACGACACCGCTTTGCGGAGACACTATTCATCGTCTCCCCGACTTTTCGGTAGGGCAACACTAGAGTTCCGCTGCCATCTCCGGCGACGGTGACCCTTTTTCGACCGTTTTTCATTTATTTTTAAATGCAGTTTTATGCTATTTTTCTTGTAGATTTCATTTCCACTTCCATTTTTCCATTTAGGTTAACAGAAACCCTCGAATAGAATGTTTCCAATGGGAATCGATTTTCTGGTGACCCCCATTTCTTCATGATTTCCTCACTGTTTTGCATCTAAACTTGTTCTAATAATTTCCTACATCTTATAGGATCACATCTAGGCCATTTAAACAACATTTCATGCACAAAATATTAATGAACCTGAAACACCCTAAAACTTGCAACTGTTGCTTTCCATCTCATTTTTGAATCATCTTAAATGTTTTTTCTTGCTTTTTAATCTACAGTTCATGCTTAATATGGTCCTATAATTCAAACTAAACATCATGCTTTAAAAATTGAAAAAGAAAACTCTATGAACTCACATAATTTATGTTTTCTTGGTGCGGTTCCTTCTTCTTCCTCTCTGTTTAAGCTTCTGAACTACTTCTGAATCTCTCCCAACACTCACAATTCTCACTTAGCCTTTCTTTTCTGTCTTTTCTCTCTATTTTCTTATCTCACGCAACACCTATATATATATATATATATATATATATATATATTACATACCCAGTCCACTGCCCAAGTCCCATCTTACTCTTGGTTCTCCCCCTTTTGTCACGACCTGAAACCCACCCTGTGCAGATTTCGAAATCGCGACCGCCACCTTCAGGCCTGGGGGCCTTAGGGTGAGGCTCACATACATAAGCAGCGGTATCGGATGGCGGTGCGACCCGTGATTACGGAAGCGTGAAAATTTTTTTCTTTTCTTTTCTTATTTTAAAATTTCACACATCCATCCGATACTGCCGCTCTTCACATTGGTACACATGGTTATACATTCAAAGCATAATAAAAACTCTAAGGATTTTATACATAATACATATCCAGTTGTCCCTCAGGATTTAGTTACATAACATCTTGCATTCACTATAAATCAAGTGACGAACTATAAATCCATAATACACCCGTTAACTGTTAATACAAAAATGACCAATATATGGCCCTACTACTTCCACGTTAATCCTGTAATAAACTTCCTATGCCCTTCCACAAAATGGACAAGGCTTTCACATCTTCATCACAAAATAGGGCCAGGATCACCTCTGTTACCTGAAGGGGGGTCGGATGCAAATCCGGTAAGCTAATGTAAGCTTGTGAGTAATTCCAGCATTTGTCATGGGGTTTTCAATTGGCATTGGTTTAGCACATGAGAGTTTGTAAGACAATCACTACCAATTGCTCGTATACTTTGAACACATAATATATGCATTCCTTTAAAACATAAAGCTTTGCAACATTTAAAGTATTCAAGCTAAACACGTACTTCTTCACATAAACTATATGAACTTCAAAACATGTACATATGCATAGTGAAAATGAGGGCAAGACCTGCTTCCATTTTCAACACACACCTTATCACTTCCATTAGGGGATTCCATTTCGAACCAGATTCCCGTTTTACTTTACGTGGAGACATCTCATATGCCTGGGGGATTAGATCCTACTACTTGGCATTTTTTCGTATCGTGGTTGAGTTCTGAAGAAACCCAATAAATCCGTGGTGCTTATGCACAGTTTTTCTTGCATTTAAAAACATTTAACACATGACTTCTTCACAGAGACGCTTTTATGAACATTCAAAACATGATGTTCATGACTTCATGATAAAATCTTCAAATACTTGGAGTATGCAAATTCAGAACACTTTACATAATTTTGGCATTTAAAACTTAGACATGCTGAAATATATTTTTAGGGAAACTGTAGTAAAAACCATTCACTAAGCATATCACAATTGGGTTTATAAGAACAGAATAATTTAAAACTGAAATAATGTAAATACTGAATTTGGGATTCAATACCTCATATCTTTTGAACTTAAAACTTCTTCAAATCTGTGGAGTTATATCTCCACTTCAAATACAAGGTTACTCACCTAGATCCTTAGGGTTAGTGCTAATAATGCACTTTCCCACTTTCCTTATAGTTTCTAAGAATAATTCATAAATAGTCTCATTAACATCACATTCACTGCAATATCACCTATTGATGCTTCTTAACTTATGCTTCGATCATATTAAATCCTACAATGATTTATGGATATTCCATAAATTTCATGTGTACTTAATTTAACTCGTAATCTTAACCTATAACACAATTTAATGTGTTAGGAATTTATTTCATTTTAAACTATACTTTTCTAGTAGCTCCATTAATTTTAAGTTTGATTTATTTACTTCACATGTTTGAGTGTCATGTCTTTCCATATTTTATTTCGAAATACGAACCTTACCATTTAGTTCAGTACATCGGGCCACGTTCTAGTTTACAGTCACATGACTTATGCTATTCATTAAATTTAATGTCTCTTTATTATAAGTACTTCTTTTGGTCAAATAAACTCTACCATTGAGTCTGAAATGTCGAAGAAATTCGGTTTAGGCTTTCGAAGAATTCAATTCGGACTTCTGTACCAAAAAGGGCAAAACGGTCATTTTGTACTTTTACGGGTTCTTACTTCTCGAGACCCCTTTTTGTAAAGTAGAGTCCACAATTGAGTTCGGAATGCTCGAAATAATAAAAATTCACTATTAGTTTATTCTAATCGGAGTCCGTTTGACTGCTTTTTGACTTAGGGGTATTTTGGTAATTTCATTTATTTTTTAATTAATTAAATTAATATTTAATTAATTATTTATTTTATTCTGTGGGTCCATTCATAATAACCAAAAGTTTAGGGCCCAAGTACAATTTCTAAGACTTTCGGGTTAAATCAGAATTTCTGATTTTATTATTCTTAATCAGAATAACCAAACAGTGACTAATCCTCAAAACTGGAATGGAATATCCCTACCCCCAATCTAATTCCCAATTTAATTTCTTACTCCTATCACCAAACACTCCTAATTTAATTTAAAACCCTTTTAAACATAAGCCAATACTGCGCCGTTTTGACATATCCGTTTCTGTTTCGGTCGGGTCCCGACCCAGATCTGATCCATGACCCAAACCCAAGCCCAAGCAGGACCCTTCTTCTCCAGCGATACGTCGGTGGTCTTCTCCGGTGACGGCCAAATTTTCCAATCACTTTTCAACATGAAATTTATGCAGTTTTCTTCCTCTCTCCTTCTAGATCACCATAATACAATTAGTTTTCCACAAAAACCTTTATAGGTCCACGAATATGTCTAAACAGTAGCTCCGTTCTTCTTCCAATTAGTTTCTGCACCTTATAGGAATCATTACACATCATTTAATCCAAGTTTTAAGCCTGAAAATTCTAAAACCGAATTATCTCCAAAAACCTGCAATTGCCTTGTTCTAGTTCATTTCTAGGCCTTTTTCCTCGGTTCTTTTTGCAATATTTTTCATTTTCCATGCGCTTCTAGGTTATCCATTTTAATTTATCATTCATGCTTTAAATTTCATAAAACAGAAATGAAAACTCACTCACTTGTTTGAAGTTAACTCACGTTTTCCCTTCTGTTCTTCACTTCCTCCACTTCTGAATTCCTTCTAACGCTTTGCTCCTTTTCTTTTCTGCTTTTTCCTTAAACCTTACGCATGCACTGCATCCACCTATTTTAAATCCACTCCACCGCCCTCTCTCTCTCTCATATGATCTTTCTCACTATGACCTCACAGCCTCTATCCTTGACTTATTCACTGTCCTATTAAATTTCTCTCTTTCCATTTCAACCTTTACATTAAATGGTGTTGATATTTTGTATCATATATATATATATATATATATAATACATATACTTTACAGCACACAAACACACTTTCGCACTCTAATGTGTGTTGCCGACACTCACACGTACACTTCACAATTCTGCACCCACACACTTTTGTATTTATAATTGAATTTATACATATGTATGTATACTTGTTCATATGTATGTATGTATATATATATATATTCGATTGCATGTGTATTTTGCATGAGTGTATTTTGATGTGTGTATTTTGCATGTGTTAATATACACATATAATTATATGTATATTACTATATACTTGCAACACATATCATAAATAGGTATTGGAATGTACTTATTTGTATATTTCCCGACCCTTGGCCCTTTTGTAGTTAGTTTTTAAGCTACCGTTTAAAAATCTCGTAATGCCTGCCATATTACCTGATATTTCGGGGCAGGGTGTTACACCTTTCCTCTCTCTTCCCATCTTTTTCTGACTTCTTTTCTATTTTCTTTCTTTTCCCCTTACTTTGCATTTAATGTTTGGTTATATATTGTGTTATATATACATATTATAATACACACACACAACACACACTGCCGACACACACAAGCACATTCACACACTGCTTGCTTGCTGCCTGCTTCTTTCTTTTATTTCTTTTCTTTTCTTTCTTGTATTTTATTTATAATACATATATATATATACATATATAACATACTATGCATATATGTACTCATATATTAGTTTTTGATCGCACGTACATACACTAATACTATATGGGCTACGCATATGCGTATACGTATGCATGCATGGGTTTGCGTGTGTGCACGCATTACGAGGTGTAATTCTGGATTGCTTGGGCATTGCCCGGCACTGATTGTATAACTAACATCGTTCACATTCCAAAATCGTACAGTATGTGTGATATCATAACATAGAGCCAAAACAGCTCGAGTTACAATTGATAATACACTACCCGACCCGGTCTACCTCGATATACGTGCTAACTCGGGTCAGGGTATTATATATGTAATATAACTAATATATAAAATAAAATAAAAAGGAAAAGGGACTATGCCCTATAAGATTTGAACCCAGGACCTTAAATATGAAACCCCCCAACCCTACCCAATTGACAGGCACGCCCGTGCTGTCTTAATGGGCATAAATAAATAAATATATATATATAAATTATATTAAATAAAATTAATTAAATTAAATAATAGCAAAATAGTTTGATGTCCAAATTAAACAAGTTATTAGTGTATTTTCACTATCTTGGACCTTCTGAGTCCAATGGTGAGGTCTGTGTCGCGAGACGGGGTTCCAAAAAATAAAGACCCGTAAAAACACTAAATGACCAAAATACCCCTACTGCTACCCAAACCCAAATGGAATTCCGCGAAAGCCTAAACCGACTTTCTTTGGCATTCCGGACTCAGTGGTAGAGTCTAAATTAGTATTAGAGATACTTATGATAGCAAGGCATAAAATTTGATGAATAACATTAATTTTGAGACAAATCTATTGACATATAGGGAACTCGAAAGGGAAAGGCAAACTCACGGAATACTGACCTAGGACTGCATTTAGAGGTAAGTAAATTCACTTTCTCTTCCATGTGGTATCTCCAAGCCAAGTTTATTCTATTTACTGCCAAACTTGTACTCTTGAACGTACCTGATATTATTGTTTTCCATAATGTGATATTGTTATATCTTATGGACATTGATTGACTGCTATATCATTGTTATCATGCTACACCATGCCTTGAAAGGCCTACTATTTTGTTTTCACTATATACATGATATTCCATTTTTATACTCTTATGGAATCACTTATGATCATGACATGTTTATGTATACCGGATTTGTGCTCAGTCACAATATCCATCTGATGCTTTCTGATACACTGGAGACCCACGAGTCAAGTCCGTGAACGGACATATGTTAATACATTGGAATTCATTAGGGGGTATGCCGGGCTCCAAAAGACTGAGGGTGTGCCAAGCCCTGACACAGAATAAATGCATCTCTTATTTGATTGTTTAACTACGACTGTTGAGTTACACTATCCCTTATGATTATCTTGTATTGGGAGACATCTCCTTATTGATTTGATTGTGATCGATTTATTGTGGCAGTACATTCTTGTTGTTATATTATCATTGAGAGTTCCATGTTGACATTATATCCATTACTCCTGATTTTACATTGTGACCATTATTCACTGGCCATTATGGCAATTGTTCTTATTGGCTATCACAACATCTCTTTTCTTATGATTGGCTATCATATTCTTATTCATGGATTCATATTCTTTTATGATCACCAATACCTGTGTCGGAGATCTGTACTTACTTGCTAAGCTTTTGTAGCTCATTCCATTTTACTTACCACTTTTCAGGTAGTGATGCTGCAAGACCCTAGTAGGAGTGTGAGAGCGTTGGAGGACATTTTTAAGGAATGTACCAGTTTATGTTTAGTTCTCCCATATATTCACCACCCACAAGTGCTGGTTATCTTAGTTTTGTATTAGCAGTTGTAAACCATATTATGTATTGAAAAGACTTCTGCTAATTTTATAATTGACAATACTTCCACTTATTATTGTTTTAAAATTTTAGTACATTGCATATTAGTACTATGATACAGGAATGGAAAATGTAGGGACGACCTTAGGGTCGGCCCCGCGAAACGAGATCCGCATAGGGTGGGTTTCAGGTCATGACAGTTCTGGTTTTCGAGGCTGAGATAATGGAATCCGAGGCTGAGATGATGGAAGAGGATGAGGAAGATGTTGGTGTAATACCCCAAAAATTTGATATGACTAAAATAGTAACCGAGCTCATATAAATGGAATAAATTATCAAAAAATATGAAATTAATCCAAAAACACCAAAGATGGTGCATGCCTTGGAAATTGACAACCGATCAACCGAGTCAAAATCAATATGAGACTTATGAAAATGATGTGAATATGGAATAAGGCACTAACGGGGACCCAAAATTGGTAAAATAAGTAATGATGATACCGAGCCCTGAGTTAATACTAAATCTACCGGTATTCCTTAAATTAATATTTTATGGAGTATGCACACATTGGCGGTCAAAATACAAGTATGTATATTGAATATATTCATGTATATATATATATATATATATTTATATATAAGTGTGTATATACAGTATCTTGTATATAATGAATATATATATATATATATGCGTGTATATATTACGATATATATGCATGCAACAATGCTTTATATATATATATATGTATATATACTTTTATATATATATATATATATATAAATGTGTATACATTATTATGTATATACGGCATATGTGCGTGTATATATATATGGAATATATATGCAACAAATAAAATACACACCTTCTTATATATATATAAGTGTGTGTGTGTGTACGGTGTGTATATATATATATGTATATATATATATATAGTGATACATGGGACCATATGAAGCAATACATGAGTGCATGAGTATACATAAGGCCATGATAACTTAAACCCAAGTAAATGCCCATTAGGTATCCTAAGTCCATCTCAGCCTGTCAAAGGCCCATTAACCTCAGCCCATACAAGGACATAACATATATATATATAAATAGAAAAAAAAATAATAAATATGTTCATAGAAAATTTCTAGAATGCTTCTAGAAAGGGGCTGAAAAGTGGTAAAAGAATATATATATATATAGATACATATACATATAGTGTGAGCACTCCAATCTCGCAACAGAGGCCTCTCTATCAATTTAATCCAAGCTGAAGATCAGCTCAGACAACTTCGCTCTCGAAGAAAAAACGATTCGAAGGCCAATGCGCGCGTCGTCGAGATCTTCGCGAGCCACCGGCACGCGTGGTAGCAAGAAGAGAGGTGGCTCTTGCAGTAGATCGATAGAAGTGCAGAGGAAATCACGCACTTGCGAGTGAAGGTGTAGAGTCCCAAAGTTGAATCTTGTGCTATCTTCATACTCTTTATCTTACTCTTTCTCCCGCAGTACAAACTGTGTATATATGGTGAGCACAAGTTCTACAACATTCCCTCTATCCAAAGTTGAAATCCCTGTTTCGTACTCGCTAAGAAGAACAAACATCTTACCCTCATCAATACCACCTCCTTCTGGCCAACGCGGAACCCATTTCTCTCTTTTTAAAAGTTACAAAACATCAAAAGTTTCTCTCTCTAAATCAAATGGCTTCACCATTACTTCTTGTCTCAGTGATTACTCAATTGATGATCCAGCTAAAGAGAAAGGTCCCCAGGTTGAAGTTAAAACTTGCATGTGGAAATTGAGGGGTTGTTGGTCTCCAAGCAGCGGTTATGGAGCCTTAGATCTGTAAGGGCATTGCCATCTTAAATATATCTCTTTGTATGCTTTATATTAAGCGACCTTGGTATGGAAGACCTTTGATTAAATCATTCTAGAGTTTGCTGAGGAATATTACTCTGGGCAAAAAAATTTATAGAATTTTTGTGACACCAAAGTTAGTGAAGAATATTCTTTGTCAGTGTTATCATGACAGCTGCCAGGTGACAGATGAATTAGTTCAGATAATCCTTCTTCCAGGACTTGAGCCTGGTGCCGCTGATGTGTTTCTTGACTTCATTTGTTATTCAGAGGGCCCTTTTCCTAAGGAACTACTGCCTCAAGTGAAGTGCCCAGTTTTGGTAGCATGGGCCAACAAGGATCCATGGGAACCCATTGAGCTTAGAAGAGCCTATGGCAATTTTGATTCTGTAGAAGACTTTGTTGTCCTCTCCAATGTTGGTCATTGCCCTCACGATGAGGCACCACATCTTGTGAACCCACTTGTTGAGTCATTTGTGGCACGCTATGCGACACCAAAAGCAAGTTTTCCAACAAAAGCCATCTGATCCGTTGAGGATATGCATGGACGTGGCTAACGACGTATCTGGAGGATATCTGTGAATGGAGATAAGCATATAGTCAGTGAGTAACTCGGACCCCTGACTTGGTGTATATTTACTGTACTATCTAGATTCATATACTGTACTCTTTATACACTGTACTGTTTTAATGCATATACTTTCATGCATACTTTTTGTACTGCATTACATGTGGCATGATTCTATTTTGTCCTGCCTTTTGATATATCCTGTTCCGATTCTGTTCGGGTCTATTCTGTTCTGTTATATGCCATTCGAAGTCTGTTTCGATTCTATTTTGTTATGTTGTGTCTTACTCTTAGGCCCACTATAAGATTGAGCGGTTTGATTTATGCGAGAGCATGACCCAGGGGGTAGAGGCCTCACGAGTAGTCCGCTTATGGGTAGCTAGGAAAGGCTTGTATGTATGATTGGCACTCTGTTCTGTTTCTATCCTGCTCAATTCTGTCTTGTTCCGTTCTGACCTAATCCCAGAGGCTAGAGGCCCCATGAGTAATCCGCTTATGGGCAGCTGAGAGAGGTTCAGACACATTTGATGATATGCCTTTGACTGATTGATATTTAGTTCAGTTCTGTTTTGTTATGTTCTGATGTGTTCTGTTTTAGCTTTGTTCTGATCTGTTGTATCTATTCTATTCTGTTCTGTTTTGATCTCATCTGTTTGTTCTACTTGAGCTGCATTTGATCATGCATTTTATTTGATATCATGTATATATGAACTTGTTTTGAAACCCATGGCAGGAACCTATGTTACTCACTGAGCTTGTTTTAAGCTCATTCTATTTGTCTAACATTTTTCAGGATTTATCCCCATTGGATGAGAAGGCACAAAGATATGACACTAGTAGGCTAAGAGGCATTCTAAGTAAGGATTTGATTAACACTATTTGTGGAGACTTGGATTCTTGTGGATTGATTCAGGCTATTCAAGTGAGTGACATGATATGATTAAATTCACTGATATGCTATTGATATAGTTGAGACATGGCTCATGTATGTTGGTACTCTAGAGTTATCAGATGCCTGGTTATAGACGTGCTCTCTGATATATTACTCTGTGGTATATAGATGGGTTGCATTTCCGAGATGGGAAAAATTTTAAATTCTGCTGCTCTGACCCTACATTTGGAAGGCAATTCATCGTTAAGTTCAGATGTTTACCTTTGGTTGGTTGCATTGTGGTAGGGGGAACGGCAAGGCGGTAACTGGCATCACATCTTCGGTATCCGCGTAGTGTGGGGGTGCGGGATGTGACAGAGTGGTATTAGAGCTAAGGTTTATAAATATTGGAGATCCACTGGTACCACATAGTGCTATTTTAGCAAAAGGTTAAGGTTACGTGTACAAGATGAGAACTTGAGGCCAATAAGGTGTGAAATGGTTTGGGAGTCAGTGTCCACATTAGAGCACTAAGTCATGGATTAAGCACTATAGATTACCTGAGCCATGGATAAGTCCCACTTTTGGAGATTAGACATGGAATTGTGGAGGTCTTTGTGAAAGACGATGAATCTGTGATTCTAAAATGTCTATGGACTAGGGATCCACATTCTTATTGGAGTCATAACGACATTAAATGATAAGAGACACTAGGACATGTCGATAATGACATGAATGATTGTGAATATACGATTGGGAGGACAATGACTATAGGTCAGCTAACTCTGGTATTGATCATTATGATTGTGGATATCAAAAGGATTATTTGTGGACTCAAATGCGATTGAATGATCTCAGTAGATGATTTCTACTCGTTTGAGGATAATCGCCAAATCTAATTTAATGTGAACTGGATCTTATATCACATCTTGGTGACAATATATATTTTGGGGATTTTCAATCAGACTTATTGCGAATTTTCTGGATCTGATCTGAATTTGTGTCACATCCCGAACCCCACCCTACGCGGATGTCGAGGACGTGACTGCCAGTCGGTCACGACGCGACCAACCAAAGGCAAATTCTGAACCTTCCGACGAATTGCACTCCAACTGTAGGGTCAGATGCAGCGGAATTTAAAACTTTTTCTTTGTGTCACGGGAATGCAACTCACTTATCCACCATAAAGGTATGTACCACAGAGCAAGTCTAAATCCAAAACAGTTAACAGTTCTAAGTCCAGAGCATATCTAAAATCAAGCATATAACAACAGAGCAGATCTAATATCTCTAGAGTACCATTAGTTCCATGAGCCATGTCTATCTAGTATATATCAGTCAAGTCAGTCATAACATACCACTCACCGGAATAACCAGGTTCAATCCACAATAAACTAGTCTCTACAATTCAGTGCCGTCAGATCCTTACTTGCGATGCCACTTGGCCTATTCACGTCATGTCATAGTACCTTCTAATCCAATGGAGGTAATTCCTGAAAAACGTCAGAATAATGGGGTGAGCTTAAATAAGCCCAGTGAGTAACACAGATTCCCTATCATGGGTTTCAAAACCAGTTTTGTGCTCCCAAGGCACATGGATAATTTAGTCATTTCAAAAATAACTATTTTTATAAATCCATTTCATAAGCAGTCTAGTACAATAAAACAGAATCGAACAGATAATACAAACGGATCGGAACATGACATAACCAATCGGTCAGAACAATAACTATTGCTAATATATCGGTCAAGACACAGACTCTTCATTAACGGAACGAATCATAACGGAACTGAGTGGGAACAATAAGTCAGTCAAGACAGGGCATATTATCAATGGCTAGAACATAACGGAGTTGAACAAGATCAATCAAGACAAGGCATACCAATAACAGGACGGAAACATAACGGAACTAGACCATTTATCAATCAGGCCAGACACATCATCAACGGACGGAACATGTCGAAACCGGACGGAACATATCAATCGAGGCAGACATAACATTAACGGACGGAATATAACGGAATCGGACGGTAACAATACATCAGTCAAGCAAAGGCATATCGCGAACGGATAAAATTATAACGGAACTAAACGGAAACAATACACTAATCAAGACACAGGCAAATCATGAGCAGGACACAACATAACGGAACTGGGTAGAAACAATATAACAATCAAGTCAGGGACACATCACTGTCGGAACTAATCATAACTGGACTGAACAATATTTCAATCAAGACAGACGTATCATCAACGGACAATACACAACGGAACTGGACCATATATCAATCAAGGCAGACACATTATCAATGAACGGAACATAACAGAATCGAACAGAACAAAACATTAGTCAAAGCAAAGACATATCATCAACGGACAAATCATAACGGAACTGGACCATATATCAATCAAGACGGACTTAACATCATTAACGGACGGAACATGTCAGAACCGGACGGAACGTATCAATCGAGGCAGACATATCATTAACGGACAGCACATAACCGAACTGAACGAAATTCCTAATTCGAAGGACACAAGCACATCACGTGGAATGTGGTACAAAAGGCGTACATTAAGTACATACATTTAAACAATATAGCATTCAGACAGTATACTACACAAAGCTGTACGATACAACAAAAATGTTGTTCTTTGCCTATATCACATGGTTTATTTAATCATTTCGGAAATAATGGTTCAATATATCCATTTTATCTCAACAGTTCAAAACGGGCAAAACAGTACGGAATGCTAGCACAGGGATCAGTAATATAGTCAATTATTTAAAAAGACTAAAACCATGTCATAAGTGATATAGTACGGAAAGGCATGCATTTAAATAATTGCACTTAAATAATTGCATTCAAATCAGATCAGTAAATCAAGGGACAGTATCAAAATAGTGTCAGAAGTTACTCACAAACTTTACGCTTATTTCCTTGCATAAATAATCCGATAACCTCCAGGTACGTCAGGCATCTCCATGTATATCCTGAATAATAATCATCAATCACAGACAGATCAGAACTCATCCATTCAGGTCTCATTCGTCATCTTAGGTATCTATCGGATTACCTAAGATAGCCTAGTAGCCTATCGCCCTTCCATTGGGTCTCACTCGAGGCTATTTCTTTCTTTAATTAGGCTTAGCAGTTATTAGGATTATATCCTAAGTCATTTAGACTTCAATTGTTATCAGTCAGGCACTCATTCAACCTTAGGGGCAAAATGGTAATTTTACCATTCTTGTCCCGGACCCTGTCGTGGTCTTCGGAATAGTCTTTATATCTTAAGTACAAAGTTTTACGTCCTTTGGACTCCAATCGGTATCAGTTAGGTTCTCATTTTAACCATAGGGCAAAATGGTAATTTTGCCATTCTTATCCCGGACCCTGTTATGGTCCTCAGAATATCCCATATATCGTATATACGAAGTTTTAAGTCTTTTAGACTTTAATCGGTATCAGTTGGGTACTTATTTAGTCTTAGGGGCAAAATGGTAATTTTGTCATTTTCGCCCGGGACCCTATCATGGTCCTCAGAACGTCCCATATATCTCATATATAAATTTGTAAGTCCCTTGGACTTCATTTGGTATCTGTTTTAGATCGTCGGGACACATCGGTCATTTCTCGTTTTACGCGTTGATTGTCTCGGAGTCTTATTTAGCCCTTCAGTGTTCATAATTATCCCTATGATAATTTATCAGATCAGTTTGACCTTTATTCGACCTCTACTTTGCACTTACAGTGCTCAGGGGTATTTTGGTCATTTTACGTTTTGTGTAATTCTGACCCCGATTCGTCATCTAATCAAGTATACAGTCTCACCAGTGTCTGGGCTCCTACCGGTATCAGTTTCGTCCCAATCGAACTTTGTTTAGGTCTCGTACGGTATTAGGGGTAATTTGGTAATTTCATGTGTCGTATTTTTCGGCACATCAGTTCATAAAATGGACCTCACCATTGGGTCCAGAGTGTCCAACATAGTGAAATTGGACTGTCTGTTATGTTTAATCGGCCCTGGGTATCATTAAGGGCAATTCAGTCATTTACACTTTATGTGTCTGTATTTTTCGGGACCTCAGTTCATTAAACGGACCTCACCATTGAGTTCAGAATGCCCGAGATAGTCAAAATAGACTGTCTGATATTTTTATTTGGGTCTGGGTGCCATCAGGGGCAGTTCGGTCATTTATCACTTACGGGTCTGTATTTTTCGGGACTGTATTTCCAAAATCGGACTGTACCATTGAGTCCAGAATATTTGAAATAGTGAAAATATACTATTTATTTACTTAATTTGGACTCCGTTTGACATATTTAATGTCTAGGGGTAAAATTGAAATTTTACCTATTTAATAAAATAATTAAATAATTATTTTATTAGTTAATTAATTACCAGGGGCTTAAGTGAAGAAATTTTCCAAAGGTCTGGGCCACTGTGCAATATTCAGAACTGTTGGGGCAAATCCGTAATTTTCAGAAATCATTTGGGGTTAAAACATAATTTCATAATTTAGGGGTTCAAACCCAAGGGTTCAATGGTTCACCAAGTGAACCGGTCCAAAATCATCAAGAACCAACCGGTTCAGTTCCTTCAGGAAAACCGGGATAGCATATCCCTGTTAACCCCAATTTCTCTCTTATCCGTATTCAGGTTATGCCCAAACCAAATTCCCAAATTTTCGAATTTATTAACCGTGTTGCCAAACGGTCCGAATTTAATTTTTTTAAAACACATCAGTTAGCCAAACGGTGCCGTTCCAATTAATTCGGTGGCATCCCTCTTCGCTCAACACGTGTCCGAGTTGGCCCGGTTGGCTCGGCTCAAGGCAGCGAGTCAACTCGGTCGTCTTCTTCATCAAATTACCCTCGGTTGCCCTAGTTTCTGCAGATTTCTTCTTCGTGCTATTTCAAGCACGTTTTTCAACCTGTTTTGATCCCAACCGGTCTCTGGAAGTGAAGCCAACATTTTGGCATCGGTTTGGTGCCTCGAGTCTACGGGTGGAGCTCGGTCCACTCCATTATTGCGCAGACCTGCAACTGGTTCTAGGGCGTCCATTTTTGGTCCAAACCTCACGGGGTTTGTTGCGTTGTGACCTACAGGTCATAGCATTTCATTCCCCGTCATCATATCTCAGTTTGGTCACGATTTCAGGGGTGTTGGGTGTCAAACCCATGACTGCAACTCACGGTTTGGGGGTTTAAATCAGTGATCTAGGGTCGCGGGTTTGTGTAATTGGGACCCTCTCAGTGTCTAGATTAGTTCTAGACCATCAGAACTCGGTTTTAGGGAGGTCGAATCAGACCTGCTACAGGGAAGCTCTATCCATGGCGGTTTCACTCACGGGTTGGGGTTCTAGGATATTCCGACCCTTCTCAGTTGTTCTAGAACAGTTCTAAGCCTCACAGTAACTTGTATATACAGTTTTCATGGATCTAATTTCATCAAAACAATACCAGTAATTCAAACAGAAATTTTTAGCAGTTTTTGGGTTTACCTTTTAAACAGTGGTTGACCCTTTTTCCATGGCTCGTTTGTGTCCTTTGGCACCTCCGTAGCCTCAGTTCCCTTCCTTCTTGTGCATCTCATGAAGACACACACACATGCACACACCATGCTTGATCTCACATGGATTTTCTCTCTTGGTCTCTCACCCAAGACTACATGCAGGCTCTCTAAGCTTCTAACAGACCTACCCCTCTATAACAGTTCTGATTTTTGAAGATCTCAAGGTGAGTCCATGTATATATACTAATATACACATTTATACCTATACATCTCCATATATATAGATATATATACACATCAGAGAATCAGTAGGATCATGGGGATGATGTGGGCTGAGGGAAGCTGATTTAATCCATCATATGGGATTTGCATGTAACCTCATTGGTTGCTTTGGGTGGCAAGTTAGGGCAATACAGAGACATATACAAATAAGTTGCATATATATGCACAAAGTAGTGGGTAGCCTAACTGGTAAGTTTTTGGGAAGAATTTATTCTCTCAAAGGTCAAGGGTTCAATTCCCTTGGCCTCCCATTTGGCCCCTTTCTCATTATTTTTGGTTAAGGCCACGTTTGGCTGCGCAGTAATTCAGTTTCTGATGTTTGCCTCATAACTTTCATTCCGTAACTACTTTTTCGATGCGGTTTGTTCCGAGAGTTTCATATTTCAGTTATCTACAGTGTCAGAGGTTCCGTGTCATTTATTAGTCTTTCGGAATTTCCGTGGTTAATTAATTCGAATTCCGTCAGTGTTAAATTGACATTATCTCACCTAATTAATGGAGAATTAGGTTCGGGTATTATACCCTATTCCCGAACATGTTTTGTCATTCTATTGGTCTAGTGTGACCACCGGGAGATTAAGGTTAATTTCCTTAATTATTCCCTGAGCCGGTATTAATTAATAATTAATTATTTAATTATTAATTATACAGAGTCGGGGTGTTACAATTTGTATGATTGAGGATTATCGACTAGTGCCAATTGGAGACATGTTTGTATAAGTGCTCGAGGTTACAGTTTATAGCGTCACAAGGCATTAGACTCCCTCATAGATAAATCTAACTGATAGATAATTGATTTCCCTTTAAGGCAAGGTGAGTTTTGGGGACAAAACTCTTTTCAATGAGGGGAAAGTGTAATACCCCAAAAATTTGATATGACTAAAACAGCAACCGAGCTTATATGAATGGGATAAATTATCAGAAAATATGAAATTAATCCAAAAATGTCAAAGATGGTGCATTCTTAGGAAATTGACAATCGGTCAACTGAGTCAAAATCAATATGAGACCTATAGAAATGATGTGAATATGGAATAAGGCACTAACAGGGACAAAAAATCGGTAAAATGAGTAATGATGATACTGAGCCCCGGGTTAATACTAAATCTACCAGTATTCCTTAAATTAATATTTTATGTAGTATACACACATTGGCGGTCAAAATACAAGTATGTATATTGAATATATATATATATATATTTATATATAAGTGTGTATATATGGGTTCATGTATATATAAAAAATATATATATATACGTATATATATACGGTGTATACGCATGCAACAATGCTTTATATATGTATATATACCTTTATACATATATATATATATGTATACAATATTATGTATATACAGCATATGTGTGTGTGTGTGTGTGTGTGTATATATATATATATACCGTACACTCACACACACTTATATATATATATATATATACACGAAGGTGTGTATTTTATTTGTATATATATGTGTGTGAGTGTACGGTGTATATATATATATATATATATAGTGATACATGGGACCATATGAAGCAATACATGAGTGCATGAATATACATAAGCCTATGATAACTTAAACCTAAATAAATGCCCATTAGGTATCCCAAGTCCATCTCAGCCCATCAAAGGCCTATTAACCTCCGCCCATACAAGGACATAACATATGTATATAAAAAAATAGAAAACAATAAAAATAAATAATAAATATGTTGGTAGGAAATTTCTGGAATACTTCTAAAAAGGGGCAGAAAAGTGGTAAAATAATATATATATATATACATATAGTCTCAGCACTCTAATCTCGCAACTGAGGCCTCTCTATCAATTTAATCAAAGCTGAAGATCAGTTCAAACAACTTTGCTTTCGGAGAAAAGAGGATTCGAAGGCCAATGCGCTCGTCGTCGACATTTTCGTGAGCCACCGACACCTGTGGCAGCAAGATGAGAGGCGGCTCTTGTAGTAGATCGACGAAAGGGTAGAGGAAATCACGCACTTGCGAGCGAAGGTGTGGAGTCCCAAATTGGAATCTTATCCTGTCTTCGTACTCTTTATCTTAGTCTTTCTCCCGTAGTGCAAACTGTGTATGTATGGTGAGCACAAGTTCTACAACATTCCCTGTATCCAAACTTGACCTCCCTATTTCGTACCCGCTAAGAAGAACAAACATCTTACCCTCATCAATACCACCTTTTTCTAGCCAACGCCGAACCCATCTCTCTCTTTCTAAAAGTTACAAAACATCAAAACTTTCTCGCTTTAAATCAAATGGTTTCACCATTAATTCTCGTCTCAGTGATAACTCAATTGATGATCCAGCCAAAGAAAAAGGTCCCCAAGTTGAAGTTAAAACTTGCATGTGGAAATTGAGGGGTTGTTGCTCTCTACGCAGCGGTTATGGAGCCGCAGATCTGTAAAGGCATTGTCATCTTAAATATATCTCTTCGTATACTTCATATTAAGAAGCAGCCTTGGTATGGAAGACCTTTGATTAAATCATTCCAGAGTTTGCTGAGGAATACTACTCTGGGCAAAAAATTTTATAGAACTGTTGTGACACCAGAGTCAATGAAGACTATTCTTCGCCAGTGTTATCATGACAGCTGCTAGGTGACAGATGAATTAGTTCAGATAATCCTTCTTCCAGGACTAGAGCCCAGTGCCGCTAATGTGTTTCTTGAGTTCATTTGTTATTTAGAGGGCCCTCTTCTTGAGGAACTACTGCCTCTAGTGAAGTGCCCAGTTTTGGTAGCATGGGCCAACAAGGATCCATGGGAACCCATTGAGCTTGGAAGAGCCTATGGCAATTTTGATTCTGTAGAAGACTTTGTTATCCTCCGCAATGTTGGTCATTGCCCTCAAGATGAGGCACCACATCTTGTGAACCCACTTGTTGAGTCATTTGTGGCACACAATGCGACACCAAAAGCAAGTTTTCCAATGAAAGCCATATGATCCACTGAGGATATGCATAAACGTGGCTAACGACGTATCTGGAGGATATCTGTGAATGGAGATAGGCATATAGTCAGCGAGTAACTCGGACCCTTGACTTGGTGTATATTTATTGTACTATCTAGATTCATATATTGAACTGTTTCATATACTGTACTGTTTATACACTGTACTATTTTAATGCATACTTTTTGTACTGCATTACATGTGGCGTGATTCTATTCTGTCCTGCCTTTTGATATATCCTGTTTTGATTCTGTTCGGGTCTGTTCTGTTTTGTTATACGCCATGCAGAGTCTGTTCTGATTATGTATTGTTATGTTGTGTCTTACTCTTGGGCCCACTACAAGATTGAGTGGTTTGATTTATGCCAGAGCATGACCCAGAGGGTAGAGGCCCCACGAGTAGTCCACTTAGGGGCAGCTGGGAAAGGCTTGTATGTATGATTGGCACTGTGTTCTGTTTTTGTCCGGCTCAATTCTGTCCCATCCCATTCTGATCTGATCCCAAAGGGTAGAGGCCCCATGAGTAGTCCGCTTATGGGCAACTAAGAAAGGTTCAGACATATTTGATGATATGCCTTTGACTGATTGATATTCTGTCAGTTCTGTTATGATCTGTTCTGTTCTAACTCTATTCTGATTTGTTTTGTCTGTTCTGTTCTGTTCTGTTCTATTTTGATCTGATCTGTTTGTTCTACTTAAGCTGCATTTGATCATGCATTTTATTTGATATCATGTATATATGAACTAGTTTTGAAACTCATGGCAGGAACCTATGTTACTCACTGAGCTTGTTTAAGCTCATTCTATTTGTCTAACATTTTTTAGCATTTATCTCTGTTGGATTATAAGGCACAAAGATATGACACTAGTAGGCCGAGAGGCATTCCAAGTAAGGATTTGATTAGCACTATTTGTGGAGACTTGGATTCTTATGGACTAACTCAGGCTATTCAAGTGAGTGACATGATATGATTAAATTCACTGATACACTATAGATGCAGTTGAGACATGGCTCATGTATGTTGGTATTCTAGAGTTATTAGATGTCTGGTTATAGACGTGCTCTCTAGTATATTACTCTGTGGTATATAGATGAGTTGCATTCCCGAGATGAGAAAAGTTTTAAATTTTGCTACTTTTACCCTACATTTGGAATGCAATTCATCATTAAGTTCAGATGTTTGCCTTTGGTTAGTCGCATTATCGGTAGGGAGACCGGCAAGGCGACTAACTGGCATCACATCTTGATGGGCACCATGGTGGACTGAGTCTTAAAGATCCTTTACAAGTTACAGATGGGCCAATCACAAGGTCAAGAGCTAAGAAGTTAAGTGCACAAAACGCTAATTGGATGATTTTCGTACAGTTTCGATATCGCTTCATAATCTGGGTATAACTCTGTCATCCGAGCTCCGATTGAGATGATTCAAGATGATATGGAAAGCCAAGGAATAGTTCTACAACTTTCATGTTTTGAGTTTTATGAGCTACAGGCTGCATCAAGGTTGAAATTGGATTTGAAGTTGCTGTACCTACACTGATGACGTTTTTGGCTGTGCGAAATTCTAACTTAATTAGTGGATTTCTTTTATTATTTTTAGTCGGCAGTCTAGGATGTTTTGGGCCTAAAAATGTTTAGCCCATGTATTTTATTTAATGTAGGCCTTATTTGGCCCTAGGGTTTCGTAGAATGTTTTAAAAATAACTTGTAGCCACATTTGGCTGACAGACGATTATTCAGTAAAATTGTGAGAGTATTTTCTTTACGGTTCTTTGAAGAACTATCTGAACTTATCGGGATTTCCCATGGCGTTCACGAACGACTTATCAAACGGATTTCCACCACCGTTTGTGGTGTCTTCCTTATACCGAGGTTCTTGTTTCGCACTAAACAACTGGTTGAGGTCATATATACCGAGGTTCTTGTTTGTCGTAAACAATGGGTCGAGGTCTTCCATTCAGATCTGATTGTAGAACGATCTTGGATTCTCCTTTTCGTTATCGGGTCTCGTTATTTCTTGGCGAGTTTCACATCATTTGGTATCAGAACTCAGACTACAAATCAGGTCTAATCTATCCTTTTTAATTCGTGCATTAGATTGTTACCCTTGAAAAAAAAAAAATTTACTCCCAAGCCGCAACAAGCCACACCTGTCACGACCCGAAACCCACCCTATGCGGATTACCGGATCGCGACCGCCGCCCCGAGGCCCGAAGGCCTCGAGACAAGGCTCGCATAGGTAGCGGTATCGAATAGATGTGCTTCATGTGGTTGCGGAAGCGTGAAAATCTTTTTTTTTTTTTTTGATTTGCACATCCGTCCGATACTGCCGCTCTTCACATTTCGGTATACATGTATAATCATACATACAGAGCATAACTAAAACTTAAAAGACTTTATAATTACAATCTTAGTTCAACTGCCCCGTGGGGCTTAATACATATCCTTAGACTGTCTGGAAATACAAAATATACTAATCAAAGTTCATGTGATTTTTCCCAAAAGAACTACTTAAGCAAATCTTCCCAAAAGCTAGGTTCATCCTTAATGTCTTCAAAAATTCGATCTGCCATTAATCACCTGAAAGGGGGGGGGGGCGGATAAAATCCGGGTAAGCTAATCAAAGCTTGTGAGTAATTCCTGTATTCGTCATGGGGTTTTCAACTGGTAGTGGTTTTAGCACATGAGGGTTTATGAAATACTCACTACCAATTGCTTGTACATTTTAGAACACAGAGTATATGCATTCTTAAAACAATAGCTTTGAACAATTAAAGTATTCAAGCTAAACACACATTTTCTTCAAATAGAGCATATGCAATTTAAAAGCATATAAACATGTGAAATAGAATAGGGATAATGCCTACTTCTATTTTCAAAATCACTTGTCGTCTTTTCTCTTTTATTAGGCGGAATCTGTTTCGAACCAGACTCCCATTTTACTGCCAATACTGTCGATGGAGATATCTCATTTGCCTGAGGGATTAGATCCTTCTACCGGGCATGTACTGTTGAATCCCGAAGGATTTCAACCATCATATAGGGTGGTACTTAGTACCGTTTATCTTATAAAACATTTGTCACATGACTTCTTCAATAGATATTTTTCATGAACATTTAAAGCATGACATGTACAAATTCTACAATAAAGCTTCAAATACACGTGATAATCAAATTCAGAATATTAAAGAGGTTTGCAATTGATTTAGACATGCTGATGTATTTTCAAGAAAAGAGCTGAATTTGAAACATTTAATAAGCATGCCGTAACAGAATATTTTAAAAGAACGGAATCATATATAGACTGAATTTGATATTCAAAGGCTGCAATGACTTGTGCTTAAAACTTCTTCAAATATATGGAGTTAAATCTCCAGTTCAAATACAGGGTTACTCACCTTGGTCCGTTTAGGGTTAGCTCTACAAATGCGCTTTCCCACTGCCTCCGTAGTTCCTAATAACAATTCATAACAATCTCATCAACTTCACCTTTACTACAATATCACCTATCGATGCTTCTTAACTTATGCTTCGATCGTATTTTATCCTAACCGATTTACTTGTCAAGTTAACGCGTCGTGTCTTCTCGTACTTTATTTCCCGTACTTGCCTTAGTTTGATACTTCGGCAATATCTCAGTTATAGTCATCTGACAGATGCTATCCATCAAATTTTACGTCTTTTTATTTAGACACTTCTTTTGGCCGAATGGACTTTACCATCGAATCCGGAGCGTCGAAGAAAGTCAGTTTAGGCTTTCTTAGAATTTAATTCGGACTTTTATACATAAAAGGGCAGAATGGTCATTTACCGTTTTACGTGTCACATTTTCCGTACTTCGTTTCGTAATTTGGACTCCATTATTGAGTCCTGGATGTCAAAGAAAGTCAATTTAGGCCTTCTCCGGTTTCATTTTGGCTTTAAGAGTACCAGGGGTAATTTGGTCATTTTACCCCTTTGCAGGTCTCCAATTTTTCGGGACCTCATCTCATGTCGTGGACCTCACCATTGGACTTAGAGGGTCCGAGATAGTAAAAGTACACTAACAATTTGTTAATTTTGGACAAGGGGTATTTTGGTCGTTTACCCCTTCATGCGTCTTCATTTTTCGGGACCCAGCCTCGAAAAATGGACCCTACCATCAGTCTTAGAATGTTTGAAATAGTAAAAATTCACTATTTATTTATTAAATTTGGACTTCGTTTGACTTGTTTAGGGAGAAGGGCATTTTGGTCATTTTTGACATAATTAAGGGTCTCAAATTTTTCGGGACTCCATCTCATGTCGAGGACCTCACCAATGGACTCAGAAGGTCCGAGATAGTAAGAATATACTAATAACTTGTTGATTTTGGTCAAGGGGTATTTTAGTCATTTACCTCTTTACGTGTCTTTATTTTTCGGGCCCTGTCTCGTAAAACGGACCCTACCATTAGTCTCAGAATATTTGAAATAGTAAAAATTCACTATTCATACGTCTGATTTGGACTTTATTTGCCCTATTAATGACCCAAGGGCATAATAGAAATTTTCTTTTATTTATTAAATAATTAAATTAATTATTTAATTATTTAATTATTTTTCCAGGGGCTTAATTGCATAATTTTTCCAAAAATTGGGCCACAGTGTAAATCCGTAGAATTTCTGGGGTCAAACCGTAATTAAGAAAAGGTTTGGTTTATTTGGTTTTAATTAAATAAGAAAACCAGTGGGTTCAGTCATATTTAAAGTGAACCGGTCCGGTTTTAATTGAACCAATCCGGTTTGGTTGGTTTGAAACGTAATGCTGACGTCATGATGACGTCAGCCCTAACTATTTTAAATTTAAAATTTTAAATCTCCAAACGTCATCGTTTAGATAAACTCATAACCGGATTTGACCCGAACCCGTAGACCGACCCGTAGACCGACCCGACCCGAACAGTGTCGTCTTCCCCATGAGGGTCGACACTGTTCATCCGAAAACCCTAATTTTTTCCAGTTTCTTTCTCTTCAATTTCGTGGATTCTGGTTCATCAAATCCCTACTGTTTTTATCTTAAAATGTTCCTAAACCATAAACAATTATTTTGGCATCCTTTTTAGGCATCAAACTGGTCCAACGAGCTCGGTTCAAGCCTTGATAATCCGACCTGAAAGTCGGTTGTATACGCTCATTTCTGAGCCAAATTCGATGAGACTTGTCCTGTTGTGCTCCCCTCTTCATGGGGCTTCACTTTCCATTCATCAAAGTGGATTTAATCTCATGTTTTTGAGATTTGTTTTTAGAACCCGAACTTGTAACTCGATATTTGGGCTCCGGTTCTTTTGGGTTTTGGTCGTGGCCATAGGTTTTTGGCACTCTAGGAAAGTCTAGTTGAGGGCCCTATGAACCAAACTTGCTTTGGCAACGGTCGATTCAGGCCCAGTTATTCATGTGTTACAGTTCAGAAATTTTTTCTTGCCTACTGTAACTCAAGTTTTCTCGCTCGGTTTTCCATGATTTTACACCATTCTTCTTGCAAAATAAAGCCCATTCTACATAGATTAAGACCCTACGTTCATATGCTAAAATGTGAAAGAAATCGAATTAAATTTCGGTTGGGAACATACCTGTTTAAACGGGCTGTTCCCAGTTTCCTTCTCCTTCTTCGGTTTCCACTTCACCTTCTTACTTCAACTTCCTTTTTCCTTCTTCCAGATCTCTCTCTCTCTCTCTCTCTCTCTCTCTCTCTCTCTCTCTCTCTTTCTTTGCTTGGACGAATGGTGTGTGTGTGGTGTATGAAATGTGCATATGTGTATATGACAATTGCTTGGTCATTGTCCTTTCTGATCTTCCCACCTACTGGTTTACCTTGCTTGTGGCAGCATCCCTAAGGGTGTCCTCCTACTGTTTTGGGGCAGGTCAATTGTGTGGCCGTGTGTGTGTGTGTTGTTTTGGATTTGTATATATATATATATATATATATATACCAAGTATTTGCACCACACATTCACACTTCTCTCAACCACTCACTGCTCATACCATGCCCACCACTGTTTTCTTTTTCTTTTCTCCCCCAAATCATCCATTCTTTATTTATTCATATATATATAATTACATATATGCATACATGCTTAGTTACATATACACATTTCCCCTCACTAATATTATATATTATATACTTTTAAAACCTTATATCCAATAAGAACTTTTCTTATATTTAATTTAAATAATTAATTTAATAATTATTTAATTTTCTTAAGCACAAGATTTACACAATTTTCTTAACCTCGTAAAACGTGCCGCATGACCCGACATTCTCGGGTCGGGGTATTACAACACCCCTTTTCTTTTATTTCTTTTTCTCGTTCTGTTTCGCGCACCGCTGCACCGCTGCTCTGTCCTTTTCTTGTGGTTCTTTTAACAGGAAAAAAAAAGGAGAGTATTAAAAAAAAAAAAAAGAATTCACAAAACAAAATATATATATATATATATATATTCCCTTTGATGCAGTTGACGATTCGTGGTCGAATCTTTTTGAGGAGAGGGGGAATGATGGGCACCATGGCGGGCCGAGTCTTAAAGATTCGAGGACGAATCCTTTTGAAGAGAGGGGGAATGATGGGCACCATGGTGGATCGAGTCTTAAAGATCCTTTACAAGTTACAGATGGGCCAATCACAAGGTCAAGAGCTAAGAAGTTAAGTGCACAAAACGCTAATTGGGTGATTTTCGTACAGTTTCGATGTCGCTTCATAATCTGGGTATAACTCTCTCATCTGTGCTCCGATTGAGATGATTCAAGATGCTATGGAACGCCAAGGAATATTTCTACAACTTTCAAGTTTTGTGTTTTTCGAGATACGGCATGCATCATGGTCGAAATTGGATTTGAAGTTGTTGTACCTACACTGATGACGTTTTTGGCTGTGCGAAATTCTAACTTAATTAGTGGATTTCTTTTATTATTTTTAGTCGGTAGCTTAGGATGTTTTGGGCCTAAAAATTTTTAACCCATGTCTTTTATTTAATGTAGGCCTTATTCGGCCCTAGGGTTTTGTAGAATGTTTTAAAAATAACTTGTAGCCGTATTTGGCAGACAGACGATTATTCAGTAAAATTGTGAGAGTATTTTCTCTACGGTTCTTTGAAGAAATATCTTAACTAATCGGGATTTCCCGTGGCGTTCACGAACGACTTATCAAACGGATCTCCACCATCGTTTGTGGCGTCTTCCTTATACCGAGGTTCTTGTTTCGAACTAAGCAACGGGTTGAGGTCATATATACCGAGGTTCCTGTTTGTCGTAAACAATGGGTCGAGGTCTTCCATTCAGATCTGATTGTAGAACGATCTTGGATTCTCCTTTTTGTTATCAAGTCTCGTTATTTCTTGGCGAGGTGCACATCATATCTTCGGCATCTGCGTAGGGTGAGGTGCAGGATGTGACAGAGTGGTATTAGAGCTAAGGTTTATAAATATTGGAGATCCATTGGTACCACAGAGTGATATTTTAGCAAAAGGTTACGGTTACCTGTACAAGATGAGAACTTGAGGCCAATAAGGTGTGAAATGGTTTGGGAGTCAGTGTCCACATTAGAGCACTAAGTCATGGATTAAGCACTATAGATTACCTGAGCCATGGATAAGTCCCACTTTTGGAGATTAGACATGGAATTATGGTGGTCTTCGTGAAAGATAATGAATCTATGATTCTAAAATGTCTATGGACTAAGGATCCACATTCTTATTGGAGTCATAGCGACATTAAATGATAAGAGACACTAGGACATGTCGATAATGACACGAATGATTGTGAATATACAATTGGGAGGAAAACGAATATAGGTCAGCTAACTCTGGTATTGATCATTATGATTGTGGATATCAAAAGGATTATTTGTGGACTCAAATAAGATTGAATGATCTCAGTAGATGATTTCTACTCGTTTGAGGATAATCGCCAAATCTGATTTAATGTGACTAGATCTTATATCACATCTTGGTGACAGTATATATTTTGGGGATTGTCAATCAGATTTATTGGGAATTTTCTGGATCTGATCTGAATTTGTATGATTGAGGATTATCGACTAGTGCCAATTGGAGACATGTCAGTATAAGTGCTCGAGGTTATAGTTTATAGTGTCACAAGGCATTAGACTCCTTCATAGATAAATCTAATTGATAGATAATTGATTTCCCTTTAAGGCAAGGTGAGTTTTGGACAAAACTCTTTTCAAGGAGGGGAAAGTGTAATACCCCGAAAATTTGATATGACTAAAACAGTAATTGAGCTCATATGAATGGGATAAATTATCAAAAAATATGAAATTAATCCTAAAACACCAAAGATGGTGCATGCTCGGAAAATTAACAACCGGTCCACCGAGTCAAAATCATTATGAGACTTATAGAAATGATGTGAATTTGGAATAAGGCACTAACGGGTACCCAAAATCGGTAAAATGAGTAATGATGATACCGAGCCAAGGGTTAATACTAAATCTACCGGTATTCCTTAAATTAATATTTTTTGGAGTATACACACATTGGCGGTCAAAATACAAGTATGTATATTGAATATATATATATATATATATGTGTGTATATACAGTACCATGTATATATGGAATATATATGCGTATATATATACAGTATATAAACATGCAACAATGCTTTATATATGTATACATACCTTTATACACACATATATATATATATATGTATACAGTATTATGTATATACGGCATATGTGCGCGCGCGTGTGTATATATATATATACAGAATATACATATGCAACAAATAAAATACACACCTTCGTGTATATATATATATATATATATATATAAGTGTGTGTGAGTGTACGGTGTATATATATATATATATGTATATATAATGATACATGGGACCATCTGAAGCAATACATGAGTGCATGAATTATACATAATCCTATGATAACTTAAACCTAAATAAATCCCATTAGGTATCCTAAGTCCATCTCAGCCTATCTGTAACACCCTGACCCGGGTTAGCACATAGAACGAGGTAGACCGGATCAGGTAGTGTGCCATCAGTTGTAAACCGAGCTGTTTTAGCTTTATATCGGGATATTATATACACTGTACAATTTTGGAATGTAAATAGAATCAATTATATAGTCAGGGTCGGGCGACGCTCAAGCAACCAAGAACCATGCCTCGAAATGCATACACGCACGCATCCCATGCATGCATACGTACACACATAAGCATAGCCCATAAAATATAAAGGTATGTATACGCACTTAAAAAATTTAATTAGATGCATATATGAGTATATATATATATGTATATATGTATACATATATGGTTATATATATATAAACTTTATATATATATATATAATCGTATATGTATAGATATGTACTCTATCAGGCTTTATCACAAAGTGTCTGCCTAATGACTCCCTCACAGCCCAACAATGCCCAGTTACGGAAGATGAAATCCAAGATGCTCTCTTCAGCCTCCATCCTAATAAAGCTCTAGGGCCTGATGGTTTCAATGGTTATTTTTTCCAAAAAGCTTGGAGCATCGTCAAACCTAAGGTCATTGCTGCTATCTCTGAATTTTTTACTTCAAGAACTATTCTAAAAGAGATCCAAGCCATTGCCATTTCCCTTATTCCCAAAGTCCCTAATCCCTCCACCATTCATGACTATCGCCCTATTTCTTGCTGTAACACTATTTACAAAGCCATCTCCAAAATCCTTGCCAATCGCCTTAAGAAAGTCCTTCCTAACCTCATTGATCAGTCTCAATCCACCTTTATTGAAGGAAGGAAAATCAGTGATAACATCCTTCTTGCACAAGAACTCATGCATAACTACCACAAGAACTCCGGCTCTCCTCGTTGTACAATGAAAGTTGATCTTAAGAAGGCCTTTGACTCGGTGAGATGGGAGTTTATTATTGATTCTCTGAGCATTATGGGATTTCCTCAGCCTTTTATTGATTGAAGGTTTCTTTCCTGGAGCTAAAGGGCTAAGGCAAGGGGATCCCCTATCCCCCTACCTATTTGTCCTTGCTATGGAAGTTATCTCCTTAATTCTCTGTCGGAATTCAACTGTCCCTCAATTTAAGCATCATTGGAGATGCCATAAAACCAAGCTGACCCATCTTTGCTTTGCGGATGATATTATGCTTTTTTGTTATGGGGATCTCCGTTTAGCCTTTATTCTCAAGGAAGGGCTTGACACGTTTGCTTCTTTCTCTAGCCTTCTTCACATTGCCTCCAAAAGTCATATTTTCCTTACTGGCATAGATTGCAATACCAAGCAACATATCATTGACCACATTGGGTTCCCTGAAAGATCCCTTCCTATCCCCTACCTTGGAGTTTCTTTGATCTCAACTAAGCTAAAAGCCAAAGATTGCAAAGGCCTGGTTGACAGTATCCTTGGCAAAATTACTCATTGGTATACTAATGCCCTTTCCTATGTAGGTCAGCTCCAGCTAATCAAATCTGTGCTTTTAGCATCTAGGTTTTCTGGTCTTCTCATTTCATCCTCCCTAAGAAGGTGATTAATCAAGTTGAGCAAGCTATGAGATCTTTCCTTTAGAGTGGCAACCCTTTCATTCTGACTGGATCTAAAGTAGCATGGGATGATATAACTCGCCTTAGAAATGAAAGGGGGCTTGGGATAAAGAAGCTCATTAATTGGAATCAAGTAGCTCTAGGGAAGCTTATTTGGGCATTGTTCCAAAACCCCTCCAATCCCCCTTGGGTTCTTTGGATTCACAACAATATTTTGAAAGGTAAAAGTTTTTGGGAGGTCAAATGTCCCCATTCTTGTTCATGGGCTTGGAGGAAAATGCTTAAATTCATACCCCTATTCAAGCCTTTCATCAGAATTTCTATTGGTAATAGCCTCTTTGTTTATCTTTGGTTTGACTATTGGCTCCCTTCTGGTTCCATATATGATAACATGGAGGAACGGGTTATTTATGATTCAGGCCTTGGGAGAGATGCTAAGGTTGGTTCCATCATTATGGATCATCAGTGGAGTTGGCCCATAGCTAACTCTCCTCATTTGCTTGAGCTAAAAAATGGCATGCCCAACATCCTTCATCCTTCCCCCCATAGGGATGACAAGGCTATCTGGTTGCCCTCTTCCAATGGGGAATTCTCCATCAGGTTCCTTGGTGGAAGCTGGTTTGGCACTCTAAATCTATTCCCCGTGCTAGTTTTATTCTCTGGATGGCAATTCGTAACAGTCTCCGGACCAAGGATCGCCTATTCTATTCTCACCAAGGTCACGGCCACAAATGTCTTTTTTGTTTGCGAGAAGATGAGAGTCACAATCACCTTTTCTTCTCTTGTCCTTTTACATCCAACATATGGTCCCATATGCTCTCTAAAAGTGGCTTTCAATGCCCTTTTGGGGATTGGTAACAGATCGTTATTTAGGCTACCAATACTTTTAAAGGCAAGGGATTCTCTTTAACAGTAGGAAAGCTCACCTTGACTTGCACAGTCTATACTATTTGGAGGGAAAGAATAGTAGAGTGTTCTCCATCTTAAAGAAAAATTCCCAGGCTATCATAACTCAAACTCAGGAAATGATACATGGCAAGTTCACTACCTCTAAAAGGGTTGCAAATACGAACACTAATAGACATCTTCAATGTAGTTGGTCTCTCCCAAGTAGCATTTTTAATGTGTAATGATCTTGTATTGTATTGATTTTGTTGCTTGGGGTGAGTGCTCTTCTGCCTGTAGAAGCAATGTGTAATGTCTTGTATTATATTGGCTTCTGTAGCTTAGGGACAGGAGCTCTTCTGCCTGTAGAAGCTCTTCCTTCCTTTTAGCTTGTTCGAGGGTATGCCCTCTTTATCTTGTTTTTTTCTTTCTATTCCTTAACAAAATTTACTTACCAAAAAAAGGGGGGGGGGGGAGACACAGCCATGCATACTGCATGTGCTATGTGAGAAAATAGTGTGTTTAAGTATGTGTGTAAGTGTATGTATATTACATACATGGGTTATATGTATGTATGTATGTATGTATGTATATATGTATATGTATATAAAGAGATACATGCATACATACACATATGCAGCCACAAGTGGGCTGATTCGAGAGGAGTAATGGGAAGGGACTGCTGCTAGAGTGTGGGCTAGTGTGTGTGTGTGCGTGTGTGTGTAAGTGAGTGGGTTTAGTATGTGTTTTAGTATAATATACATATATATACACAAAATATCAACCAAGGAATTTAATGAAAAGCTGAAATGAAAAAGAGAAATTTAATAGATCAGAAGAAAGAAGTCAGGAAATGGGGAGAAAAAAGGGGAAACCATGGGCTGCGTGAGTAAGAAGATAAGTGGTTTTGGTTATGGTTATATATGGGGTTGCTTAGGCTAGACAGAATCTGAGAAAGGGGGAAGGAAAAACAAGAAGCTGGGAACAGTTAGAGGGATTCAGAGGATCCAAAAGAAAGGAAAATCAGAAGAAGAAGGTCACTGTTAAGAGGTAAATAAGACATGGAAATTTGGCCTTAAAGGAGCCCAAAACACCAAGCCGTACACCATGACAGCCATGGATATGCCTTGGTTAGAGCAGGTCTGAACCAATAATAGCCAAACCAAGTATGGCTTATTAGGACCTTAACTAGATCCCCAAAGTGTTTTAAAAACCCTAAGACTTGACCTTGAGACTAAAAGGAAACTCTAGAAATTGGAGTTGCAAGTACAGGTTTTAAAACCCAACCTCACAAACTCAATGTAAAATCCATTTTTGAGAATGAAGACTTGAACCCCATGAAGAATGGGTCACAGCAGAAGAAACCTGATGGATTTTGGCGCAAAAATGAGTCTGTATGGCTGAGTTACAGGTCATTGCCTCAACCTCCCAAATGCGATCATGAGCTCAATTCGAAACTCCAAGTGAATGCCAAGGTCTTGCTAAGACACACAGGGACTGATAGCACATAAAAACAGAGAGATTTAATCTCTCAAAATCCACGAAATTAGAAGTTTGGATTTGCAAGAATTAGGGCAACAGGAGTTCGAGCGTGTGGAAAAAAAAGACCCCGCTGAGCCTAACTCGTGAGTTGACTCAACCGATTCCTGATCGAGTTAGGTTAGGGCTGTGTCGACTCAGACACGTGTCACGCTATGGGGTTAACCACTGCATAAGTGGGACGACGCCGTTTAGGCTTAAGGGTTTTTAAGTTTTAAAAATCAGGATTTGGACTGTTTGGTTACACAATTTTGGGCCAATTTAATAAACCTGTACATGAATAAGATAGCCTGTCCGTATTTTAAGAGGTTATCCACTGTTTGGCTTAGATTAAATCAAAAAACATAAAGGGGCCGCAGCCTCTAGGGATTCGAACGCCCCACCTCGCAACCCTAAACCAACACCGAAACCACTTGGACAGGCAAGCCCATAGGTATAACTGTGGCAAATATATATATATATATATATAATATAAAAGTAAAATTCGGGAAAAAAAAATATGGAAAGGCGCGCAGCTCTTGTGACTCTAACACGTAACCTTTTAAACCCAAACCCTTATTCTTACCAATTAGACAGGCAAGCCCGTGAGGTTTTTGGGCATATAATAAATATATATATATATATATATATATTATGTAAATGTAATAATTAATTAAATAAATTAAATAATGGTAAAATGACCCGATGTCCAAATTAAATATGTGAATAGTGTATTTTAGCTATTTCGGACATTCTAAAACCAATCGTGAGGTCCGTTTTGTGAGACGAGACCCCTGAAAAATGAAGACATGTAAAAGTATAAAATGACCAAATTGCCCCTAGAGCTAATGGAAGTCCAAGAGGGTCTAAGTTGACTTTCTTTGACGTTCCGGACACAATGGTGGAGTCTATTTGACCAAAAGATATACTTATAATAAAGAGATATAAAATTTGATGAATAGCATAAATTCATGTAGGCAAACTAAAATGCTTTCCGTTGTTCTGGGCTCAATAGTGGGATCCGTATTTTGAAATAAAGTACGAAAAGACATGACACGTGAACAGGTGAAGTAATAAAAGCAACTCTAAAATTAAATGACGCTACCAGAAGAGTATACTTTAAGGTTATAACGCCTAAGATTAAAAATTAAGATTGAATATGATTTTAGCATAAGTTAAGAAGTATCAATAAGTAATATTGCAGTGAATATGAAATTAATGAGACTATTTATGAATTGTTCTTAGGAACTACAGAGGAAGTTGGAAAGTGCATTATTAGCACTAACCCTAAAGGACAGAGGTGAGTAACCCTGTATTTGAAATGGAGATTTAACTACATGGATTTGAAGAAGTTTTAAGTTTAAAATATCTGAGCATTTGAATATCAAATTCAGTATTACATGATTCCCGTTGTAAAATATTATGTTCTTATAAACCCTATTGTGACATGCCCTAGCGAATGGTTTCTACTGCAGTTTCTCTTTAAAATATATTTTAGCATGTCTAAGTTTAAAATGCCAAATCTCTTTAAATATTCTGAATTTGCATATTCCAAGTATTTGAAGACTCTATTAAAGAGGTTATGTGTTACATGTTTTAAAATGCAACTACAGGGAGGCCATGTTTTAATGCTTTTAATATAGCATCTATTTATAAATGTTTTACACCTTTTGTTGCCACTGGTAAAGCAAGATGAAGTGTGCATAAGCACTAAGAATGATTTTGGGTTCTTCCGGAACTCAATTGACATGATGAAAATGATTTTGGGTTCTTCGGAATTCAATTGACATGATGAAAATGATTTTGGGTTCTTCGAAATTCAATTGACATGATGTATGCCAGGTAGCAGGATCTAATCCCCCAGGCAAGAGATTCCCCATTGTAGATGTAAAACTGGAATCTGGTTCGAAATGGATTCTACTAATGAAAGTGACAAGATGATATGTTTGAAAATGAAAGCAGGTTTTACTCTCATTTTACTATGCATATCTACATGTTTTGAAGTGCATATACTCTATTTGAAGAAGTACATGTTTATCTTGAATACTTTAAATGTTTCAAAGCTATCTATTTTAAAGAATGTATATATTCTGTATTTGAAGTATACGAGCAATTGGCGGTGATTGTTTTATAAAATCTCTTATACTAACCACTGCCAATTGAAAACCCATGAAAAATGCTGGAATTACTCAAAAGCTTAGATTAGTTTACCCGGATTTTTATCCGACCCCTTTTAGGTGACTGACAGCAGTCTTGACTTTGTGATGTTGATGATTAGAGCTTTGCCCATTTTGAGGAAAGGCGTAAGCATCTATTTGCAGGACTAGCAGTCTTTTTAGAAAGCACTATAAAATTTTCGTAGTCACATTTTGTATTAGAAGATAGTAAAACTGTTATGTATTAAGCCCCACGGGGTAGCTAAACATGTATTAATTATAAAATCTTTAAGTTTTTATTATGTTCTGAATGTATAATCATGTGTACCATTTTGAAGAGTGGCAATACCGGGCGGATGTGTAGAAAATTAAAATATGAAAAGAAAAGAAAAAGTTTTTTCATGCTTCCGCAAACACAGGCCGCACCGCCGTCCGGCATCGTTGCTTATGTCAGCTTCGCCCTGAGGCCCCTGGGTCAAAAGGTGGTGGTCGCGATTCAGGATTAGCACAGGGTGGATTTCGGGTCGTGACACCATCAAAGGCCCATTAACCTCAGCCCATACAAGGACGTAACATATATATATATATATATAAAACAATAAAAATAAAAAATAAATATGTTGGTAGGAAATTTCTAGAATGCTTCTAGAAAGGGGATGAAAAGTAAAAAAATAATATATATATATACACACAAACATATAGTGTCAGCACTCCAATCTTGCAACAGAGGCCTCTATCAATTTAATCCAAGCTGAAGATCAGCTCAAACAACTTCGCTTTCGGAGAAAAGAGGATTCGAAGGCCAATGCGCGCGTCGTCGACATCTTCATGAGCCACCGACACATGTGGCAGTAAGAAAAGAGGTGGCTCTTGCAGTAGATCGACGAAAGCGCAAAGGAAATCACACACTTATGAGCAAAGGTGTGAAGTCTCAAAGTTGAATCTTGTGCTGTCTTCATACTCTTTATCTTACCCTTTCTCTTGTTGTATAAACTGTCACATCCCGAACCCCACCCTACGCAGATGTCGAGGGCGTGATGCCAGTCAGCCGCCTTGCCAGTTTGCCGACCGACAACGTGACCAACCAAAGGCAACTTCTGAACTGACCGACGAATTGCATTCCGACTGTAGGGTCAGATGCAGCGGAATTTAAAACTTTTTGTCACGGGAATGCAACTCATGTACCTACCGTAAGGGTATGTACCACAGAGCAAGTCTAAAAATCGAACAAGCTAATAATTCCAACCTCAGGGCATATCTATAATCAGGCATATAACAACAGAGTAGATCTAATATCTCTAGAGTACCATTTTTTTCCATGAGCCATGTCTATATCTAGTGCATATCAATCAAGTCAGCGGTATCATATCACTCACCTGAATAACCAGATTCGATCCACAATAATCCAGTCTCCACGAATCAGTGCTGTCAGATCCTTTACTTGAATGCCACTCGGCCTATCATGTCATATCATAGTGCCTTCTAGTCCAATGACGATAATTCCTGAAAAATGTTAGGGAATGGGGTGAGCTTAAATAAGCCCAGTGAGTAACACAAGTTCCCTGTCATGGGTTTCAAAACCAGTTATTGCTTATGAAGCACATGGGATAGTTCAGTCATTTTAGAAATAGCAGTTTCATAAATGCATTTTAAGCAGAATAAAACAGAACCGAACTAAATAGAACAAACAGATCAGGACAATACAGAAAATACCAGATCAAAACAGAACAGAACGGAACATAACAAAACATAACATATCAAATTAGAACAGATGGAAACAGAACATAGCAAATCAGAACCGAATAGAACGGAACAGAACACAACAAGTCAGAACCGAATAGAACAGAACAGAGCGAAAACAATATATAAATCAAAGATACAGGCATATCAGCAACAGAACGGGACATAACGGAACTAAGCGGAAACAACATGTCAATCAGAGGCAAAGGCATATCATCAACATAACGGAACAAGACAAATCTGAGCGGAAACAATATATCAATCGGTGAGATAGGCTTATCATCAACGGAACGGAACGAGACAGGTCTGAGCGAAAACAATATATCAATCGGTGAGACAGGCTTATCATCATCAGAACGGAACAGGATAGAACTGAGAGGAAACAATTTATCAATCGGAAACAAGTAAATCGTCAATGGGACGGAACATAACGGAACGGAGCAGAAACAATATCTCAATCAGAAATACAGGTAAATCATCAACGGAGCGGGACAGAACATAACGGAATGGAGCAGAAACAATATTTCAATCGGAACAAAGCATATCATTAACAGAACGGGACAAAACACGACAGGAAATGAGCAGAAATAATATTTTAATCAGAAACAAAGCATATCATTAACGGAACGGGACAGAACACGATGGAACGGAGCAGAAATAATATTTTAATCGGAACAAAGCATATCATTAACGGAACGGGACAGAACACGACGGAACGGAGCAGAAACAATATTTTAATCAGAAACAAAGTATATCATTAACGGAACGGGACAGAACACAACGGAAAGGAGCAGAAACAATATTTTAATAAGAAACAAAGCATATCATTAATGGAACGGAACATAACGGAACTGAACGGAACAATATATTATTAGAGACACGACATATAAATCAAATAACAAAACAGATAAGTATTGAGCGGAACAGAACAGAACAGAACAGAACAGAAACAAAGCATATCATTAACGGAACAGGACAAAACACGACGGAACGGAGCAGAAACAATATTTTAATCAGAAACAAAGCATATCATTAACGGAACGGAACATAACGGAACTGAACGGAACAATATATTCATTAGAGACAAGGCATATAAATCAAATAACAGAACAGATCAGTATTGAGCGGAACAGAACAGAACAGAATAGCACATGATGCCAATCAGGCACATAATCAAGTATATTCGAGCTTCCCTAGCTGCCCATCGCGGACTACTCGTGGGGCCTCTACCCTCTGGGTACCGCGTTGGCCCACTTATGCCATATCACTCAAAACTGGAGTGGGTCCAAAAGTAAGACACAACTTAACAAACAGAATCAAAACAGATCATATAACAGAACAGAACAGACCCGAACAGGATAGAAAAGCAGGACATAACAAAATCATGCCGCGTGTAATGCTAGTACAAGGAGTATGTATTTAAGTATATGCATTTAAATAGTGTAGCATATAAAACGATACAGTGAATCAAAATACAGTATCTAGACAGTGTAACTTATACACCAAGTCAGAAGTTCCAAGTTACTCACAAACTGTTCGCTTATCTCCTTGTACAGCTAATCTGATAATCGTCTCAAGCACAACCTTGTATATCCTGAATAATCATCATCAATCACAGACAGATCAGAATCTAACCATTCATGTCTTATTCATCGTCTTAGGCGTCTATCGGATTACCTAAGATAGCCTAATAGCCTATTGTCCTTTCATTGGGTTTCAACCGAGGCTATTTCATTCTTTAATTAGGCTTAATAGTCATCAGGATTATAATCTAAGTCATTTAGACTTCAATTGTTATCAGTTAAGTACTTATTTAACTTTAGGGGCAAGATGGTAGTTTCACCATTCTTGTCCCGGACTCTGTCGTGGTCTTCAGAATATCCCATATATCTTATATATGAAGTTCTAAGTCTTTTAGACTTAAATCGTTATTAGTTAAGTACTTATTTATCCTTAGGGGCAAAATGGTCATTTTATCATTCTTGCCCCGGACCCAATCGTGGTCCTCAGAATGTCCCATATATCTTGTATATAATTTTCTAAGTCCGTTGGACTTCATTTGATATCTGCTTTAGATCATCGGGACACATCAGTCATTTCTCATTTTACACGTTGACTGTTCCGGAGTCTTATTTAGCCTTTCGATGTTCATAATTATGCTTATGATAATTTATCAGATCAGATTGACCTTTATTCGGCCTCTACTCTGCACTTACCGTGCTCAAGGGTATTTTGGTCATTTACAGTCTTGTGAGATTCTAACCCCGAATCATAATTTAATCATGTATACAGTTTCATGAGTATTTGGGCTTCTATCGGTATCAGTTTCATCCCAATCGGACTTTATTTAGGTTTCATATAGCATCAGGGGCATTTTGGTAATTTTATATTTCCTGATGTTCTGACCCCGAATCATAATTTAATCATATATATGAGTCCACCAGTATTTGGGCATCTATTGGTATCAATTTTGTCCTAATCGGACTTCATTTGGGCTTCGTACAGTATCAGGGGTAATTTGGTAATTTGGTAATTTCACATGTTGTATAACCGAACTTTTTGGGACCTCAGTTCATAAAATGGACCTCACCATTAGGTCCAGAGTGTCCGACATAGTTAAATTGGACTATCTTTTATGTTTAGTCGGTCCTGGGTATCACTAGGGGCAGTTCAGTCAGTTACCATTTGTGTGTCCGTATTTTTCGGAACTTGGTTTCACAAATCGGACTTCGCCGTTGAGTCCAGAATGTCCAACATAATCAAAATGGACTATCTTTTATTTTTATTTGGGCCTAGGTATCATCAGGTACGGTATAGTCATTTACCACTTACGTGTCTGTATTTTTCGGGACTTAATTTTCAAATCGGACTCCACCATTGAGTCCGGAGTGCCCGAAATAGTAGAAATATACTATTCATTTATTTTATTTGGACTCCGTTTAACGTATTTAATGTCCAAGGGTAAAATAGTAATTTTACCTAATTAATAAAATAATTAAAAATAATTATTTAATTATTTTTTCAGGGGTGTATTTGCAATAATCTTTAAAAGTCTAGGCCAGAATACAAATACTCAGAACTGTTAGGGCCATAACTAATTTCGAAAAGTTGTGGGGTTCAAAACAGAATTTCCTAAAGATAAAGGTTCAACAACCGGTTTTAGGGTTCAATTTGTTGAACCCGTCCAAAAACTCTAAAACCAACCGGTTCACTTTCCTTCAGAAAACCGGAATATGTTATCCCTTCTGTAACACCCCAGACTTAATCTCTGATTAATTAATGTAATATCCCGACCCGGGATACGTCACGTATACCGAGGTAGGTCGGTTAAACCATGTAACTTGAACGGTAAGAAATGTATATCATGGTATTTCACGGAAATGAATGACTAGAAATGGAAAATGATTGAATGTATAAACCGTGCCGGGCAACACCCGAGCACCTCGGGATATTGCATCGTAAAGCGTGCACGCACGTATTTTCATGCATGCCCATGTTTCACAGACACATAGTACACCGGAAATTAGTGTATGCGTACATGCCTAGAGTTTAAGTATATACGTATATAATGGGCGTATAGGTACGTATAAAATACGTATAATTATGGGCTATGCATGTACATATATATATTATATAATGTATTATATTATATATATATATATGTGTATATTAAATTAAAGTAAAAAGGGGAAAGAAAAGAAAAGTGGGCAAAGGCTGTTACCAGCCGTGCAAGTGTGTGTGAGTGGGTGAAGATGTATTATATATCTATATATGTATCAAAAAGGTGTGTGTGGACGGTTGTATGTGTGTATGTAATAACTTGAGTGTCTAACACTCAATAGGGAGTGGTGGTGGCAGAAGTAGGTGTTGGAGTGTGTAAGAAGGTCACAGGGCATGGTGAGGTCTGACCACACAGAGAGAGAGAGAGAGAGAGAGAGAGAGAGAGAGAAAGGAAAGGCTTATTAGATGCATGTGGTTTCTCACTCTCGGGAGAAAAAGAAATCAAAGGAAAAGTCAGGAACTGAAGGGGAGAAGAAGAGAGGAAGATTGATTCAGAAACAGAAGGGCTTGAAGGGGGTCACCGTGAGCAAACAGGAAAACCAAGGTGAGCCACTGTTTCTGTTTCAAAGTTTTATAGCATGATTCGAATTATTTTGAATGTAGGGTCTAAATCAGCATGAAATATGGGATTTATTGCAAAAAGAATGAGGTTAAATGGTTAAGAAACCTGGTAGAAAAATGGAGTTGCAGGCCTGAGGATAATTTCGGGTTTCATGAAAAATCTTGGTTAAAGCTTGTTTTGAGTCTTGAAAAATGATCTATAAAGGTGCAGAAAACATTTAGAATGAAAATGGGGAAAAAAAACCGTGGCTTGGAAGTCACAAAAATGGAAATGAAGATCTGGCCGGAAAACCGGCCGAAGCTATTATTCCCTATATTCGTGGGGATTGGAAGGGGTTCAATGGAAACGGAGAGTGGATTTGGAATCCTTGAGAGAAGGGTGAGAGAACGACATTTAATTTGGGGCAAACCGAGATCGGAATCCGATCACCGTCGTCAGAGAAGGCGACGGAAACCTACTGTTGCTCCACCGGAAAAACGGGGAAGACAACACTGTTGTCTCGGGTTAAGACGAACCGAGTCCGGGCCGGGTCGGGTTGAGATCCGACCGACCGCAAAAACGGAGCCAACACTGCGTCGTTTTATGTTTGAAATTTAAATGAATTGGGCTTGTTTGGCTATGGAGATAGGAAATGGAAATTGGGTTTGGGCTTATTCCAACCACGGATAAGGATAGGGACTGGGTTATTGGAATCCGGTTCTTGAAATTAACTGAACCGTTTGGTTCAAGGGAGGACCGGACCGGTTTAGGGTTCCTAGCCGTGAGCCCACTGGTTCAGACCGAAACTTAAGGAAATTCCACTTTGACCCCAAATGTTTTAAGAAATCCCACTAAGGCCCAAACAGGAAATTAATAAAATATTAATTTTACAAAAAATACCCCTATTTCAAATGTGGGTCAAACGAAGTCCAAACGGGGTAAATGAATAGTCAAAATTTATTATGTCGGACGTTCTGAGTCCAATGGTGGGGTCCGTTTTATGAGACGGGACCTCGAAGGATAAAATACCGTAAAAGTGTAAAATGACCATTTTGCCCTTTTTAGTACAAAAGTCCAAATGGAATTCCGCGAAAGCCTAAACCGACTTTCTTCGGCATTCCAGGACTCAATGGTAAAGTCTAAATTAGTATTTGAAATACTTATGATGGAAAGGCATAAAATTTGATGAATAGAATCTATTCTAAAACGTATTCATTGATATATAGGGAACTCGAAAGGTAAGGGTACAGTCACGGATTCCTGATCTAGAATCACGATAGAGGTAAGTGGATCACTCTCTCTTACATGTGGTGTTTCCACAAGCCAAGTTTATTCTTATACTACCAAACTCGTACTCTTAAATGTATTGATATCCTTGTGTTCCACAATTCGATATTTTCTATCTTGTGGACATTTGATTGACTGATGTATCATTGTTATCATGTTTCACTGTGCTTTGAAAGCACCTCATGTTATTGCTATCCACAATGTGATATTGTTCTATCTTGTGGACATTGATTGACTGTTGTATCATTGTTATCATGTTGAACCATGCCTTGAAAGGCGTACTGTTATGTTTTCATTGGATCTATGATATTCCATTTTATACTTCTATGGAATCACGAATGATCATGATGTGTTATGAATACCGGATTTGTGCTCAGTCACAACATCCATCCGATGCTTCTGTATTGACTGGAGACCTAAGGGTCAAGTCCATGAATGGACAGGTGGCAGGAATGAATTCCTCGAAGGCTTTCCACCGGCAATTGACTGGCATGTTCATTGGCATCTCATTGCATTTTCACTGGCATTGCATTGCAAATTCACTGGCATGTTACAGAATAAAAGCATCTCTTATGACTGACAGAACTTGATTGTTGAATGACACTATTCCTTATGATTCTTCAAGTCTTGAAGGACTTGCATTGATTGGTTTAATTGTGATTGGTTCATTGTGGCAGTACTTCATTGTTGTTATATTATCATTGAATTCCTTCATATTGATATTATACCCAATACTCCTGATTGTGTATTGTGATTACTGTTCATTGGCCCTCGTGGCAATAGTTTCCATTGGCCGTCGTGGCAATTGTTTCCATTGGCTATCACAGCATCTTATTCTTATGATTGGCTATCATAATCTTATTCATGGATTCATTGATCATCGATACCAGTGTTGGAGATTTGCATTTACTTACTGAGCTTTGTAGCTCATTCCACCCCTCTTACCCCCATTTCAGGTGATGACGCTGCGAGACCCCAGTAGGAGTCTGAGAGCGTAGGGGGACATTTTGAAGTACGGTATCAGTCTATGTTAGTTCTCACATGTATTCACCACCCCCGGGTGCTGGTTACGTTTAGTTCTCATTTTGTCTTATGTAGAACTATGTCATGTATTTAAAAGACTTCCGCTGGATTACTGTAATTGATAAAGACTTCCGCTGTTCATTGTATAAAGTTTTTAGTACATTGCATATTAGTACTATGATACAGGAATGGAAAAAGTAGGGACGGCCTTCGGGTCGGCCCCGCGACACGAGATCCGCATAGGGTGGGTTTCGGGTCGTGACAATTAATGTAAACCTTTTTTGAAATTTGATGTGGCATTTGACTAGTTTAATTTTAATTTTTAACACTAGCAAAACCCATGTTAGCTAATTTCAAAATTCTGATAAAATGATCACTAACACTAGACCCTTGGCCACTGAAGCTAACCTAACTAGGAATTGACCGGAAGAAACCGCGTCGAAAAATAATCAGTGGAAAGGGAGTTATGAGGGAAATAGCCAAAACTGATTTTTGCCCAACCAAACAGGGCATAAGCTAAATGGGGAGGAAAATGCCCAACATGTGGCCAAAGGGATTTGATCCCTTGACCAAAATGGGCAGAATTTTGTGTACCAAAAAAAATACCAACTAGGCTAGGGGCATCTTTGTGTACAAATATACAAAGATATATATATATATATAAGTACAACTCTGATTTGGCCACCTCCTAAGTGACCAATAACCAAGCATGCTACACATCAGCATGCATCACCCCTATGCCCCATAGACCATCATGCCTCTCTCACCCCATGATTACATCTCCTCCCAACCAAAATGCATGCAAATCCATCATGCACTTAGGGAGATGAAACATCAAGTAAAAATCTGATTTACATGATCTCCATATATGCATTTGAGGGAAAAACAGATCTGTAAATAACCTGTAAACTGATATTGAGAGAAATCCTGTATACTGATTTTTAAAGAGAGAAAGTGGGTTAGAGAGAGGAAGTTAGAGAGATATAGCTTGAATGTGGGGCTTGGCCATTGAAGGAGCAATAGAAGGGAGCTAAGGACTGGGAGTGCACGGAGGGATCAAAGCCAACTTGTTGAAGTTTCTGTTTGAACACAAACCAGCGAGGAGACCACTATACAAGGTAAGCAATCCAAAATTTTGAGAAATTCTCTTTGGAAATTCCGGCTACTGTTTTGCTGTTTTGGAACTATTATTGCATGTATCATGTTTAGACCATAAAATCTGGATCGATTGTGAACATTTGGACCATCAGAACTGCCCCAAACCACGGAAACAGTGAAATCTGTAACACCCCGACTTTGTGTAATTAATAATTAGTTATTAATTATTAATTAATACTGTCTTATAGAATGATCTAGGGAATTAATCATAATCCCGGCGGTCATGATAGACCGATAAAATAATAAATATGTCTGGAGGAAAAGGGTAAAATACCCAAACCCAATTACTGATTAATTCGGCGAAATAACACCGCTTTAACACTAACGAAATCCGAATTAGCTAACCCGAAAAATCCCGAATGTTTAATAAATGACACGGAACCTCTGACACTGAAGATAACTGAAATATGAAACTCCTGAAACAAACCGTGTCGAAAAAGGAGTTACGGAATGAAAGTTATGAAGGAAATACTGAAACTGAATTTCTGCGCAACCAAACGTGGCCTTAACCGAAAATATGGGAAAAATGGCCAAATGGGAGGCCAAGGGAATTGAACCCTTGACCTTTGAGTGAAAAGAAACCTCATCCAAAAAAATAACCAACTGGGCTAGTGGCATCTTTGTGACCATATATACAATGAAATGTATATACATACAAATCTGAATAGGCCACCTCCCAAGTGACCAATGAACAAGCATGCAACACATCAGCATGCATCACCCTATGCCCCCTAGGCTATCATGCCTACACATCACATGATGACCCCTCCCCCAACCCAAATGCATGCAAGCCAATGATGGTATATCTCACAAATCAATAACCATTTCATATGTGATATATGGTGAGGGTGAGATCAGAAATTTAGGGGTTTGATATACTGATACAGAGAAGGTGATAAGGTGAGAACTGATCTGTTAAGAGAGAGAAGCCATGTGAGGTCAAACATGGTGTGGTGTGTACAACTTGGTGTAAACATGCATGTGTATGTCCTCAATGCGATGCAAAAAGAGGAGGACTGAGGGCACGACTGTACTGGAAGGTCCCAGAAACTGGATCCGAACCATGGAGAGGAACAGTGGTCGTTTTATGAGGTAAACACAAAAAACTGTTAAAATTTTTTGTTTGGATTTTTACTACGGTTTTGACTTTATTGAGCCATATAGACTGCATATGTGAGCTTCTGTGAGACTTTAGAACTGTTCCGAATTGATTGGGAGTGTCGAATAGGGTAGAAACACCCAAAACCCGTGAACAGCCACCATGGATGACCTCAAAAGTGAAGGTTTTAAACAACTGTCATAAAATAGACTTCTGACCCTTGGGGCATAATCTAGACACCAAGGGGATTCATTTTCAAGTTGAATGGACCGAAATGGTCCAAAAACCAATGAGGAAGAGGCGGTTGCAGGTTCGGTTGGCCGAAATGATAATCTCCCCAACCTAACTGATTCGTGAGTTTTAAATGCACCAAATACTCCCTAAGGGTCCTAGATGGTCTCTCTGATCCGAAAGAGGGGTCGAAACCGATTGGAAATGGTGAAAAAACAGAATTAGAAGCGTCGCCGGAAAACCGGCCTCACCGGAGCCGCGACCTGTAATCCGCTGTTCGACGGCTAAAACTTGGTCGGGGACGGAAACCGACACCGGGGATGGAAAGATCACGGAAATGCCTTTCAAACCCCGTTGGACCGAACCCACGAAGTCACCGGAATTTCCCCACCGGCGCCGGAGAAGACCCCTGCAGCTCACCGGAGAAGACAGAGACCATTTGGTCTCGGGTGGGTCCTGGATCGGACTCGGGTCGGGACTCGACCCGTTGCAAAACCGGATAAGTGGCACGTCGCCGTTTTGAAGTTTACTGTTTTGATTTTAAAATTGAATTCCACCTGTTTGGACGCAGTGATAAGAATTAAAATCAGGTTATAAGGATAACCTGAACACGGATAAGGGCAATTTAGGGTTAACTGGAATATGCTATTCCGGTTTTCTGAAAGTAACTGAACCGGTTGGTTTTCTGAGTTTTGGACCGGTTCAATTTCTGAACCCCTGAACCCTCTGGTCTGAACCCTAATTTTCTGAATTTATATTTAACCCCCCAAATGTTTCTGAAAATTTCAGAATTACCCCTGATAGTTCTGAATATTGCACAGTGGCCCTGATTTCTGAAATTTTGTGCAATCAAGCCCCTGAAAAATTAATTAAATAATAAATTAATTATTTAATTATTTTATTAAATAGGTAAAATTTTGATTTTACCCCTGGACATTAATCATGTCAAACGGAGTCCAAATAAAGCAAATAAATAGTGTATTTTCACTATTTCAAGCATTCTGGACTCAATGGTACAGTCCAAATTGGGAAATTATGTACCGAAAAATACAGACCTGTAAGTGACAAATGACTGTACTACCCCTGAGGGTACCCAGGCCCAAATAAAAATAAAAGACAGTCTATTCTGATTATGTCGGACGCTCTGGACCCAATGGTGAGGTCCATTCTGTGAACTGAGGCACCGAAAAATAAGACGTATGAAATTACCAAAATACCCCTCATACTGTACGAAGCCCAAATGAAGTCTGATTGGGACGAAATTGATACCGATAGAAGCCCAAATACTGGTGAAACTGTAAACATGATTAAATAATGATTCGGAGTCAGAATCTTACAAAACATAAAATGACCAAAATACCCCTGAGCACAGTAAGTGCAAAGTAGAGGTCAAATAAAGGTCAAACTGATCTGATAAATTATCATAAGGATACTTATGAACACTGAAGAGCTAAATAAGACTCCGGAACAGTTAACGCGTAAAACGAGAAATGACTAATGTGTCCCGATGACCAAAAGCAGATACCAAACGAAGTCCAAAGGACTTAGAAAATTATATCTAAGATATGTGGACTATTCTGAGGACCACAACTGGGTCCGGGATAAGAATGGCAAAATTACCATTTTACCCCTAAGGCTAAATAAGCACCTAACTGATAGCAATTTAAGTCTAAAAGACTTAGAACTTCATGTATACGATATATGGGATATTCTGAGAACCACGACTGGGTCTGGGGCAAGAGTGATAAAATGATTGTTTTGCCCTTAAGGTTGAATAAGTGATTGACTGATAACGATTGAAGTCTAAATGACTTGGGTTATAATCTTGATGACTGCTAAGCCTAATTTAAGAATAAAATAGCCCCGGATGAAACCCGATAAGAGGGCGATAGGCTACTAGGCTATCTTAGGTAATCCGATAGACACCTAAGATGACGAATAAGACCTGAATGAATAAATTCTGATCTGTCTGTGATTGATGATGATTGTTCAGGATATACATGGTGATGCCTGACGTACTTGGAGGTTATCAGATTGTTTATGCAAGGAGATGACTGTAACAGTTGTGAGTAACCCTGACTCCTGAATTGGTGTATAAGTACACTGTCTAGTTACTGTATTTTAAAATACTGTACTGTACTGTTTTATCTGATACACTGATTTCATGCTCTTACTCAAATGTATGATTTTTACTCTGTCTGGCTTCTCTGTTCTGTACTGAAATAAACCTATCGCTGTTTTTAACTGGTTCTAAAAAGAACAACTGATTCTTGGTACCACCTCAGTCTTGGGCACTATATGAGCATACTGCACTGTTTAATCTGTGCATATTGTACTGTTTATTCTGTTATACTGTTCTGCTCTGCTCATTACTGATCTGTTCTGTTACTCTGATGTTTTAACCGAACTGTTCTGATACTCTGATGTTTTAACTGATCTGTTCTGCTACTCTGATGTTTTAACTGATCTGTTCTGTTACTCTGATGTTTTAACTGTACTCCTATTTTTAATACCGTTTCAAATGAACGTGTTTAACTATCTGTTATGTCTAATCTGTTCTGATCTGTTCTGTTGGATCTGTCCTGACCTGTTCTGATCTGTTCTGTTTGATCTGTCTGACCCGTACTGTCTGATCTGTCCCGACATGTTCTGTTTGATCTGTCCTGACCTGTTCTGTTTAATCTGTCCTGGCCTGTTCTGTTTGATCTGTCCTGACCTGTTCTGTTTGATCTGTCCTGACCTGTTCTGTTTGATCTGTCCTGACCTGTTCTGTTTGATCTGTCCTGACCTGTTCTGTTTGATCTGTCCTGACCTGTTCTGTTTAATCTGTCCTGACCTGTTCTGTTTGATCTGTCCTGACCTGTTCTGTTTGATCTGTCTGACCTATTCTGTTTGATCTGTCTGATCTGTTCAGTTTTGATCTGTCTTGACCTGCTTTGTCTGACCTGCCTGATCCGTTCAGTTCTGGTATGTCCTAATTTGTTATGTTTGATCTGTTCTGTCCTGACCTGTTTGCTCTGTTTTGATCTGTTTTGTTGTGTTCCATCCCGTCCTGATCTGCTCCATACTGATCTGTCTTGTTCTTTGATTTATATGCCTTGCCCCTGATGGCTTATGTTCCGTTCCGTTAAGGATGTGCTTTGTTTCAGATTAAAATATTGTTTTTGCTTCATTTTGTTATGTTCCGTCCCGTCGATGATCTGCTTGTATTCTGATTGATATATTATTCCCGCTCTGTCTTGTACCTTTTCATTATAATATGCCTGTACACTGATTGATATCCTGTTTTCGCTCAATTCTGTCTTGTTTCGTTCCGTTGATGATATACTTGTATCCTTGATTGATATACTGTTTCCACTCAGTTCTGTCTTATTTCGTTCTGTTGATGATATACCTGTATCCTTGATTGATATACTGTTTCCACTCAGTTTTGTCTTGTTCCGTTTTGTTGATGATATACTTGTATCCTTGATTGACATACTGTTTCCGCTCAGTTCTGTCTTGTTTCGTTCCGTTGATGATATACTTGTATCCTTGATTGATATACTGTTTCCACTCAGTTTTGTCATGTTTCGTTCCGTTGATGATATACTTGTATCCTTGATTGATATACTGTTTCCACTCAGTTCTGTCTTATTTCGTTCCGTTGATGATATACCTGTATCCTTGATTGATATACTGTTTCCACTCAGTTTTGTCTTGTTCCGTTTTGTTGATGATATACTTGTATCCTTGATTGATATACTGTTTCCACTCAGTTTTGTCTTGTTCCGTTTTGTTGATGATATACCTGTATCTCTGGTTAACATATTGTTTCCGTTCCGTTCCGTTCTGTTATGTTCCGTTCTGTTTTATTCTGATTTGTCAAGTTTTATTCCGTTCTGTTCGGTTATGATTTGTTATGTTTTATTCCGTTCTGTTCGGTTATGATTTGCTATGACTTATTCCGTTCTGTTCGGTTATGACTTGTTATGTTCTGTTCCGTTCCGTTCTATTATGTTTTATTGTGATCCGTTCTGACCTGTTCTATTTCGACCCGTTTTATTCTGACCCGTTCCATTCTGACCTGCTCTGTTCTGATTTGTTGTGCTTTGCTTCATCCTGTTCTGATTTGTTATGTCCTGCTCTGCTCGATTCTGCTCCGTTCTAACCTGTTGTGTTCTGTTCTGTACGGTTATACTTGATATAGTCTGTCATGTTCTGTCTGTCCTGATCTGTTGTTTTATTTTGTGCAGTCCTGCTTTATTCTACTGGAACTGCATTTAAAGTAGATTTATAAAACTGCCTATTTCAGAAAACAACTGAACTACCCTTGTAGCTTTGTAAACAAGAAATGGTTTTGAAACCCTTGACAGGGAACCTGTGTTACTCATTGGGCTTTTCGAAGCTCACCCCATTCCCTAACATTTTTCAGGAACGATATCTATTGGATCTGATGGCACTGATCTGTGGAGACTGGATTATTGAGGATTGAATCTATTTAATCAGGTGAGTGATGTACTATGACTGACTTGACTGATATGTACTGAATATAGATATGGCTCATGGATTTAAACGGTACTCTAGAGATTATAATTCTGCTCTGTTGTTATATGTCGAATTATAGATATGCTTTGAGGTTGAGTTGTTAGCTGTTGGATTTTAGACTTGCTTTGTGTGATACATATCCTACGGTGGATACATGAGTTGCATTCCCGTGATAAAAAAAAAAAAGTTTTAAATTCCGCTGCATCTGACCCTACAGTCGGAGTGCAATTCACTGGAAAGTTCAGAAATTGCCTTCGGTTGGTCGCGTGGCGGCTAACTGGCATCACGTCCTCGACATCCGCGTAGGGTGGGGTTCGGGATGTGACAAAATCCGCCATTAGAGGACCTTGACTGAATGGGTCTAGCTCAACCTGCTCCAAACTTGTTTTAGTTACTTAGGACTTAAAATAGACCCTCCTAGGATCACAAAAACTCTAGACCACGACCTCAATACCTAGGGTTTGAGCCTCAAATATACGATTGCAGGTACGGGTTTAAAAACCAAACTCATGAAAACCTAGATTAAAATTGGATCTTAGGGTAGGAACTGAAACCCCATAACTTGTAGGTCACAACGCAAGAAACCCCAAGTGATTTGGACCAAAAATGGACCGTCACGAGTCAGTTGCAGGTTTCGGATTATCACCTTGAAACAGAGCTATCTAAAGCTCGATTCGACGCCCCAAATCGATTCTAGGATGTTGGTAGGGTTCCCAGAAATCGATTAGGATCGATAACAGTGAGAAAAGATGCATAAAACTCCACGAAATCGAAGAAGAAAAATTTTGCAATTCTAGGGCAACAGTAGCCCTAGACTGTTGGGGACGATGAACAGTATGGGTCGAGCATGGATCGGGTTTTCAGGTCGGGCCCTGACCCGGCCGAGAAACGGATAACCCGTTTAAAACCAAACTGTGTCGTTTTAACATAACTGATTTTAAATTTTTAAATTTTAGGGCTGACGTCAGTCTGACTTCAGCACTGTTCCCTGAACCTGGTTAAAACCGGGTTGGACCGGTCCAGTTCACTTAAAGGGGCAATGAACCGTTTGGTTTATTTTAAAATTTCCTAAGATTTACATTTCTACCCCTGAAAGTTCAAAGAATTATAAACTGACCCTGACAGTTTCTAAAAACTATATTCTGGCCCAGTTTCTGAAATTCTATTTCATTGATACCCCTGAAAATTAATAATTAATAAAATAAATTATTCTATTATTTTATTAATTAAATAAAAATGACCAAATTACCCTTAGGTCATAAATAGGTCAAACGGAGTCCAAATTTAATAAACAAATGGTGTAATCTTACTATTTTGGGCATTCCAGACCCAATGGTGGGGTCCGATTTATGAAACCAAGTCCCGAAAAATACAGACCCGTAAAGGGTAAATGATTGTACTACCCCTAATGACACTTAGGACCAAATTACATTGAAAGATAGCCCATTCTGACTATGTCGGACGTTCCGGACTCAATGGTGAGGTCCGTACTAGCAAATAAAATACTGAAAAAATATGACGCATAAAATTACCAAAATACCCCTAACACTGTTTGAAGCCCAAATGAGGTCCGATTAAGACGAAACTGAAACCAATAGAAACCCAGATACCTGCAAGACTGTACACGTGATTAAATGACGAATTAGAGTCAAAACTTCACAACTTGTAAAATGACCAAAATGCCCCTAATGTACCCAAAGCCAAGTAAAAAGTCGAGAGAGTCTAAATCGACCTTCTCTGACATGCCAAACCTGATGGAAGGGTCCGTATTATGGAGACAAGTACAAAAATACGTAAACTCCCGAAACTACCTAGAAGTAGTACATATCCTGACATCTTAAAATTATGTTATAGGATAAAGACTCATAGACAGTCATGGAAGGGAAAGATAATAAATTCACCATCATGTCTAAAGCTGAGAGATTAACTGATAAGAAAAAACAGGAGTTCATGCAAGACCTGTTATGGCAGAAAAAGGTGATTGAGAGAAAAATAAAAATTACCAAATCCATTGAGGTGATTTCAGTTAGGCCCTTTAGGTACAAAACACCCACAAAGGCGATGATTGCCGAAGCTAAGCTGAAAAAACAAGAAGATACTGAGACCCTGAGCCAGATGCTTAAGAGGTAAGACCTATGAACAAGCCGCTATAAGTTAGTCCAATGAGACCCATCATAGAATAGGCTTACTCAGTTTGAGTTCATGAGTTGATAAGTCTTTATAAATTGTTTTAGGCTTATTGACAAAAAGAGGAAAGCACCATCGGTAGCGTCGACCTCTAAACCGACAAGTGAGTAACCTTGACTCCTAACTTGGTGTATAAGTACACTGTCTAGTTACTGTATTTTAAAATACTGTACTGTACTATTTTATCTAATACACTGATTACATGCTTTTACTCAAATGCATGATTTTTACTCTGTCTAGTTTCTCTGTCCTGTACTGAAATAAACCTGTCGCTGTTTTTAACTGGTTCTGAAAGAACAACTGACTCTTGGTACCACTTCAGTCTTGAGGACTATATGAGCATACCGCACTGTTTAATCTGTGCATACTATACTGATTATCCTATTATACTGTTCTGTTCTGCTCATTACTGACCTATTCTATTACTCTGATGTTTTAACTGTACTCGTGTTTTAATACTATTTCAAATGAACGTATTTAACTATCTTCTCTGAAATGCCTGATTCATCCATATGCTTTACAAACAACAATGGTTTGAAACTCATGACAGGGAACCCGTGTTACTCATTGGGCTTTTCGAAGCTCACCCCATTCCTTAACATTTTTCAGGTGAGGGACCTAGCAATCAGGATTAGCGGGTTGGAGACCCGGGGGAATTATTTTGAAGAACTTATGACCTAGCCATTTTTGTGCTTACATTCCATTTTTGATTATGATGTGTAACTGAACCTAAGACATTTATGTTTTGTAGAAGAATGATGTAGTAATTACTATGGATGTATTAGTGGCTCTGCCAAGATGATGTGCATTCTTTTATTCGCTTTTCCGCTGCTTACTTATGTGAATTGAATGCATTACACTTGGAGGTTACCGGTGAATGGCCTGTGGTTAGGATTACATCGACATCTTAATTTCAAAAAAAAAAGAACCGATGGGTGCCTAACTGGTCGGTCACATTCCCCAAATCCGCACAGGGTGGGTATGGGGGATGTGACACCTTCTATCCCCAATTGGCCCCTTATCCGTGTTTTGGGTTAACCTAATTCCCATTTCAATTTACTATTCCTGTAACCAAATAGGCTGATTTCAATTTTAAAACGAAACCTTTAAACATCAAAACGGTGCCGTCTCATTTAACCGTTTATGCGACGGGTCGGGTCCCGACCCGAACCCGAAACCGACCCGAACCTTTCTGTTACTGTTCATCGTCTTCCCCATGAACGATGAACAGTAATCCTAATTTCCAGTTTCATTTTTTTCCATTTTCGTGGAGTTTCAGGTACGGATTTCTACTGCTATCCATCCCAAAATGTTCCTATAGGTTATACCAACATTTTGGCATTCATTTGATGCCTAAATGAAAGCTCAAATGCTCGGTCCAATGGAGGATAACTGAACCTACAACTCGGTTGTAAATCCGTATTTTTGGCTTAAAGTTGATGGGGTTTCGTCTGGGTGACCTACTGGTCATGAGGTTCAAACCCCCATTCACAAATTTCAGTTTAGTCATTGTTTTGGTGAGGTTGGGTTTTAAACCCGAACCTGTAACTCGCCATTTGAGGCTCGATCCTAGGTCTTTGGGGTCGCGGCGTAGGCATTTTAGAACCCTCTTGAGGTCTAGATCAGATTTAGATCATTAGAAATCAGTTTGGTGAGGGTCATTTTAGATCTACACCACTAAGGTCCATCCATGGCGGTTCTCATTGGTTTGGTGTTCTTCAAGCCTATCCAACCCTCCCAGCTAACTTATAACAGTCCCTAGGTCTCACAGTAGCTCATACATGCAGTCTCTAGGGTTCAAAACCATCAGAAATAGTACCAAATTCAAACAGAAAAATTAAAACATTTATGGTGTTGATACCTCTTGGTTGACACTGCTCCCTCATTCATGGCTCAGTTTTGATCTTTGGCACCTCAGTCCTCAGCTCCAGTCATGCCTCAGTTCCTTCCTCTTTGGTGCACCTCCATGGAAATACCATGCACACACCATAGACATACACATACAAGCAAGGCCTCACACACCATGGTTTCTCTCACTAGCAGCCCTTTCTCTCTTTAAGTTTCTCACTCTAACAGATCTGTCATCACACACACTCTAGTATGATTTTTCACATAGCACCCATTGTGACTAAAGAGAATCACAATTATTACATATAATATATACACACCTATACATATTCATATATGTATGAGCTTGTAGGGCTTTAGGTGTGATGACATAGGCTAGGGCAGAGGGTGATGTGGGGTGACTCAGGTGATGATGAGGGGTTTGCATGTATGGCCATTGGCCAATTTGGGTGGCAGACTCAAGTAACTTAGTGTTATATACAATTCTGTTGTATATATAGGCACAAAGATATTGGCAGCCCACTTGTTAAGTTTTTGGGTGCCATGTGCTTGCTCATTTAGGTCAAGGGTTCAAGTCCCCTTGGCCTCACTTTTGGGCATTTTTCCATATTTTGGGTTTACGCCCTGTTTGGTTGCGTAGAATTCTGTTTTCACTATTTTCCTCATAATTTCTTTTCTGTTGCTCCTTTTTCGACGCGGTTTCTTCCGAGGGTTTCGTATTTCAGTTGGCTTCAGTGTCAAGGGTCCCGCGTCGATTATTATTTACTCGGGATTTCCGCAGTTAGCTAATTCGAGTTCCGTCAATGTTAAAACGATATCATTTCACCTAATTAATTAGTAATTAGGTTCGGGTGTTATACCCTCTTCTCTAGACATATTTATTTATTTTATCGGTCTATCGTGACCATCGGGAGATTCTCGAGTAACTCCCTTGATTATTCTTTAAGTCGGTGCTAATTAATTATTAATTAACAGGGTCGGGGTGTTACATCCTACCCCTCTTAAAAGAAGTTTTGTCCTCAAAACTTGGTTGCCCATATCTAGGAGATTCTATCATCATAGTCTCCCTTTTTAATTCGTCTCTCGGACTGTCATAGCATTCTGGATATTGTTTCTCCATCAAGAAGATATTCGTACCAGTTCTACACAGATTTCATATCAGATACAGAAATTCCCATTCGGTTTGATTTTACAACCACAATTGTATAATCATATCAAGATTCGATTATCAGTCCCATATCACATCAGATCGATTAGGCGATCATCCTCAAATAAGTAGAAATCACCCACTAAGTTCATTAATCATATGTGATCCCATAAGTGATTCACTTGATATCCACAATCACAAGTATCAATGCCAGAGTTAGCATACCTATAGTCATTTTCCTTTCGGTTGTTATATCCATAATTATTCGTATGGACATGTCTCTAAGTATCATGAGTCTACAACCTCAAATCATATAAGTTCAAATCAGATTCAGAAAATTCCCAGTCCTCAGATGCCTCAGAATTACAGGCCTATCGTTTATTATCAAGACTTCCACAATTTCACGTCAGATCTCCAAAAGTGGAACTTAATATCTATGGCTCAGGTACTCTGTGGTTCTCAATCCATAACTTAATGCTCTGATATTGCTCTGTGATACTAGTGAATTTCCAAAACTTTACCAACTTTAGCTCTGATACCACCTTTGTGGTATCAGAAATCTTAATTATTTCCCAACATTTGCTCTGATACCACCTTGTCACATCTCGAACCCCACCCTACGCGGATGTCGAGGATGTGATGCCAATTAGCCACCTTGCCGGTTTGCCGACCGACAACGCAACCAACCGAAGGCAACTTCTGAACTTACTGACGAATTGCATTCCGACTGTAGGGTCAGATGCAGCGGAATTTAAAACTTTTTGTCACGAGAATGCAACTCATGTACCTACCATAAGGGTATGTACCACAGAGCAAGTCTAAAAATCGAACAGCTAATAATTCCAACCTCAGGGCATATCTATAATCAGGCATATAACAACAAAGTAGATCTAATATCTCTAGAGTACCATTTTTTTCCATACGCCATGTTTATATCTAGTGCATATCAATCAAGTCTGCCGTATCATATCAGTCACCTGAATAACCAGATTCGATCCACAATAATCCAGTCTCCACGAATCAGTGCTGTCAAATCCTTTACTTGAATGCCATTCGGCCTATCATGTCATATCATAGTGCCTTCTAGTCCAATGGAGATAATTCCTGAAAAATGTTAGGGAATGGGGTGAGCTTAAATAAGCCCAGTGAGTAACACAGGTTCCCTGTCATGGGTTTCAAAGCCAGTTCTTGCTAATGAAGCACATGGGATAGTTCAGTCATTTTAGAAATAGCAGTTTTATAAATGCAGTTTAAGCAGAATAAAACAGAACTAAACTAAATAGAACAAACAGATCAGGACAGTACAGAACATACTAGATCAAAACAGAATAGAACGGAACATAATAGAACATAACATATCAAATTAGAACAGATGGAAACAGAACACAACAAATCAGAACCGAATAGAACGGAACAAAACACAACAAGTCAGAAATCGAACAGAACGGAACAGAGCATAACAAATCAGAACGGAACAGAGCGAAAACAATATATAAATAAAAGATACAGACATATCAGCAATGGAATGGGACATAACGGAACTAAGCGGAAACAACATGTCAATCAGAGGCAAAGGCATATCATCAACAAAACAGAACAAGACAGATCTGAGCGGAAACAATATATCAATCAGTGAGATAGGCTTATCATCAACGGAATGGAACGAGACAGGTCTGAGTGGAAACAATATATCAATCGGTGAGATAGGCTTATCATCAACGGAACGGAACAGGATAAAACTGAGAGGAAACAATATATCAATCGGAAACAAGCAAATCATCAACGGGGCGGAACATAACGAAACGGAGCAGAAACAATATCTCAATTAGAAATACAGGTAAATCATCAACGGAGCGGGACAGAACATAACGGAATGGAGCAGAAACAATATTTTAATCGGAACAAAGCATATCATTAACGGAACGGGACAGAACACGACGGAACGGAGCAAAAACAATATTTTAATCAGAAACAAAGCATATCATTAACGGAACGGGATAGAACACGACAGAACGGAGCAGAAACAATATTTTAATCAGGAAATGGAGGGGTTGTTGGTCTCCAGGCAGCGGTTAGGGAGCCGCAGATCTGTATGGGCATTGTCATCTTAAATATATCTCTTCGTATGCTTTATATTAAGAAGCAGCCTTGGTATGGAAGACCTTTGAAAAAATCATTCCAACGTTTGTTGAGGAATACTACTCTGGGTAAAAAATTTATAGAACTGTTGTGACACCAGAGTCGGTGAAGAATATTTATTGCCAATGTTATCATGACAGTTGCCAAGTGACAGATGAATTAGTTTAGATAATCCTTCTTCCAGGACTTGAGCCTGGTGCCACTGATGTGTTTCTTGAGTTCATTTGATATTTAGAGGGCCCTCTTCCTAAGGAACTACTGCCTCAAGTGAAGTGCCCAGTTTTGGTAGCATGGGGCAACAAGGATCCATGGGGACCCATTAAGCTTGGAAAAGCCTATGGCAATTTTGATTATGTAGAAGACTTTGTTGTCCTCCCTAATGTTGGTCATTGCCCTCAAGATGAGGCACCACATCTTGTGAACCCACATGTTGAGTCATTTGTGGCACGCCATCTGACACCAAAAGCAAGTTTTCCAATGAAAGCCATCTGATTTACTGAGGATATGCATGGACGTGGCTAATGACGTATCTGGAGGATATCTGTGAATGGAGATAAGTATATAGTCAGTGAGTAACTCGAACCCTTGACTTGGTTTATATTTACTGTACTATTTAGATTCATATACTGAACTGTTTCATATAATATACTATTTATACACTGTACTATTTTAATGCATATATACTTTCATGCATACTATTTGTACTACATTACATGTGGCATGATTCTATTATGTCCTGCCTTTTGATATATCCTGTTATGATTCAATTCGGGTCTATTCTGTTCTATTATATGCCATTCAGAGTCTGTTTTGATTCTATTTTGTTATGTTATATCTTACTCTTGGGCCCACTACAAGATTAAGCGGTTTGATTTATGCCGGAGCATGACTCAGAGGGTAAAGGCCCCACGAGTAGTCCGCTTATGGGCAGTTAGGAACGGCTCATATGCATGATTAGCACTTTGTTCTGTTTCTGTCCTGCTCAATTCTGTCTTGTTCCATTCTGATATGATCCTAGAGGGTAGACGTCCCATGAGTAGTTTGCTTATGGGCAGCTATGGGAGGTTTAGACATACTTGATGATATGTCTTTGACTAATTGATATTCAGTTCAGTTCTGATATGTTCTATTTTGATCTATTCTATTCTGGCTCTGTTCTGATCTGTTTTGTCTATTCTATTATGTTCTGTTTGTTAGGTGACTAGTAGAGCAAGTGGCATGCTTGCTGAGCAAAATTGATGATGTGAACTCCAAGTCATGATTTGAATATGTACTCTATAAGGCTGATCTAAATAATATGTATTTGTAATATTGTATCATTGGTCGTGATGTTATACTTGAATAGTGAATCATGATGATCAAAATGATACTTGGAGATATTTGATTGATGGTTGTTGGAGTTCGGTTTATGATCAGATGAATTTCATTGGTGTAGCTTCTGTATTAAATGATTTAATGATTTATGGTTTATCATTTTGTGCGATTCATTTGATTTTGTACGGCTTATCCGAGTGGTAGTGTCGGTTGTTGCCCTAATCTACGTAGGGTGGGTTTCGGGTCGCGACACTCGATAGTCCTAATTTCTATTAAATCTCTTCAGAACGCTTGCACCTCATGATGATCTGAAGGCTTTCCTAAAAAAATTTGAAAGATAAGGTAATAAAAAGTGCTCGGATAAATTGCCTTGCAAAGGCTCTAAAAAGATATTGCTAGATCTCTATTTACTTTACCACCATCACATGATTCCAAAGATTTACGTCATCCATGGAATAGGGTGTGAGAGATCTAAATATAGAATTTTTTATTTTTTAACTTGATTCTTTGTCCGTGGGATGATATAATGATCAGCCCCTCTTGATTACATACAAATTCAATAGGCTACAAGGATAGAGTCGTTGCCTCCTAATAATAAGAGAAAATCTGATCTAATGATAAAATTATCCTAAGATGACCAAATATATAGCTTGATGTTTAAGAAATTCAAAAGCATTAACATGCCCCGTTGGATATAACCTATGATAATATGATAATGATTAAATATTAGAAAGTATAAAAAGTTATGAAACTTGATCATCCATTCCACAGTGCATATAAATTCAGAACTTTGGGGTTAGATTGTAGGCCACATCACTATTGGGTTCGTAACCACAACAAAAGCGATTTCAAAAATCTATTTGAATCTTTTTCTTTACATGAATCAAACAATCTTGAAAAGAGGGGTTAGAATTACCTTGTTCTTTATTTTTTTGATTGTTAAAGAAGACTTGTCACATCCCACACCCCACCCCTACGCAAATGCCGAAGATGTGATGCCAGTCTCTCTACCGAAAAATACGACCAACCAAAGGCAACTTCTGAACTTAACAATGAATTGCATTCCAAATATAGGGTCAGAGCAGCAGAAATTAAAATCTTTTCATCTTAGAAATGCAAACTCATCTATCCATGTACCACAGAGTTATGTCTCTAACCAGACAACTAATAACTCTAGCCACAAAACATATCTATAACTAGACATATAACATAGAGCATATCTAATCTCTCTAGAGTACTATTACCATGAGCCATGTCCCAATATATCTAGTGTATATCAATGAATCTAATCATATCGTGTCACTCACCTGAGTAACCAGATTCAGTCCACAAGAGTCCAAGTCTATATAGATATATATATATATATATATATTAAGTCTTGATATATTTTTATCATGTCATTTATATATAATAGTGTATCCAAATATCTCAAGTTATGGCCCCACTTTTTCCTTCCAATAATTTCCTTTAGAAGCTCCATGAAAATATATATTTTTAATATTTTTATTTCAAAATATTAAAGTCTCATAGGCCGATAAAATTTCCATAAAGCCGGGACTCAGTTCGCTATTATTCATTTACCGATTTTGAGTCACCGTTCATGTCTTATATTTTATTCATATTATCTGCATAATTAATTTCTTCGTATCGGTCCAATTTATCTATGTCAGCATTCAGTTGGCTAGATTATCAATCATTTGAGCATATGTATATTATTTTTATATTTGAGGGTCTTAAATCCCGTTATGGCTTACCGTACGTCACATAACCTATTTTTATCAAGTCAGTGTACAATCTAGGTCATGTCAGATTTTTGGGGTATTACATTCTACCCACCTTCAAAAGAGTTTTGTCCCTAAAACTCAACTGGCCTTATAAAGGAATTAATCATATGTCAGACAGGTCGGTAATGTATCATAAAGTTTAACCTCAATCATTTTGGCTGACATGTCTTTAATTAACACTAATCGTTAATCTGCAAGTATCCAAGTGTAAGATCAAATCCAGAAAATCCACAATAAGATTGATTAACAATCCACCAAAATCTATGTTGTCAACAAGATTCTATATTAGATCCATTTTACTTTAAATCGAATTTGACGGTCATCCTCAGATGATTAGAATCATTCACTCAGATTATTCAACCATATCCAATTCCATCAATTCATCATTTTGGTATCCAAAATTATAATGATCAATATCAAAGTTTTTTTTCCTCCCAAAATTACTATGCATTTGATCAGTTTAATTACCTTAGAATCATCAATTCTATCATAGCATAGTCTTTGCCAAAGATTATTAAGGAAAATACGATATCATCTTCCAAGAATCCCTCGAGCATTTAATCATTTAAGTCACTTGATAATCCATAAATTCAATTCTGGTATGATATTCCTTAACTCAGAATTCACTCTTCTGCTGCGCCACTTTGATATAATCCTCGAATTCTCAAGATCATCAATTTCACTCATAGACCTACTTTTGTCTCCCAAGAAGTATTGATTATCTGATCATCCTAATCACCCAAGGAACATCAACTTTAATCATGTCCCCAAAGATTATGAACCATTGCACAAATATCACTTTGTGATACTAATAAATCTCCAATATTTACAACCTCAGATCAGTCGATTCTTAGTCTTTAGATGCCTTAAAAATCACAGATGCATCATCTATTATAAAGACTTCCATAATTCCATGTCTAATCTCCACAATTGAGACTTAGTATCCATGGCTCAGGTGCTCTGTGGTTCTTAATCCATGACTTAGTGCTCTGGTGTGAACAACGACTCCCAAATCATTTCACTCCTTATCGTCCTCAAGTTCCTATCCTGTACAGATAACCTTAATCTTTTGCCTAAATATCGCTCTGCGGTACCCGTTGTAACGGCCCAATCCACATGGCATGATATTGTCCGCTTTGAGCTTAGGTCCCCACACGGTTTTGTTCTTGGCAATGGGCTTGCACCACCCCAAAAGGCCTCATACCATTGGAGAGAAGCACCTTTACTTATGAATACCTTCACCCTTCCTTCCCTAGGCGATGTGGGATCGCACCCTTTCACCCTCCCCCCATTAGGAACTGACGTCCTCTTGGGCGGCAGGGGTGTGCCTTCATCACCACACTTCTGGCTGGGTCGGGCTCTGATACCATCTGTAACTGCCCGATCCACATGGCATGATATTGTCGGCTTTGGGCTTATGTCACGACCCGAAACCCACCCTATGCGGATCTCGTGTCGCGGGGCCGACCCGAAGGCCGTCCCTACTTTTTACATTCCTGTATCATAGTACTAATATGCAATGTACTAAAAATTTTAAACAATGAACTAGCGGAAGTCTTTATCAATTACAGTAATCCAGCGGAAGTCTATTAAATACATGACATAGTTCTACATAAGACAAAAATGAGAACTAAACGTAACCTAGCACCCGGGGGTGGTGAATACATGGGAGAACTAACATAAACTGGTACAGTACTTCAAAATGTCCCCCTACGCTCTCAGACTCCTACTGGGGTCTCGCAGTGTCATTACCTGAAATGGGGGGGTAAGTGGGGTGGAATGAGCTACAAAGCTCAGTAAGTAAATGCAGATCTCCAACACTGGTATCGATGATCAATAAATCCATGAATAAGATTATGATAGCCAATCATAAGAATAAGATGCTGTGATAGCCAATGAAAATAATTGCCACGAGGGCCAATGGAAACAATTGCCACGAGGGCCAATGAACAGTAATCACAACACACAATCAGAAGTATTGGGTGTAATAGCGATATGAAGAAATCCAATGATAATATAACAACAATGAAGTACTGCCACAATGAACCGATCATAATCAAATCAATCAATGCAAGTCCCTCGAGACTTGAAGAATCATAAGGGATAGTGCCATTCAACAATCATGTTCTGTCAGTCATAAGAGATGCTGTTATTCTGTGTCAAGGTTCGGCAGACCCTCAATCTTTTGGGGCCCGGCATACCCCCCAGTGAATTGCCATTTGTCCGTTCACGGACTTGACCCGTAGGTCCCATTCAATCAGATAGCATCAGATGGGTGTTGTGACTGAGCACAACTCCCGTGTTCATAAACATGTCATGATCATAAGTAATTCCATAGAATATAAAATGGAATATCATTCATTCAATAAGGATACAACAGTAGGCCTTTCAAGGCATTGTTCAACATGATAACAATGATATAGCAGTCAATCAATGTCCACAAGATAGAACAATATCACATTGTGGATAGCAATAACATGTGGTACTTTCAAGGCACAGTGTAACATGATAACAATGATACATTAGTCAATCAAATGTCCACAAGATAGAAAAATATCGAATTATGGAACACAAGGATATCAATACATTCAAGAGTATGAGTTTGGCAGTAAAAGAATAAACTTGGCTTGTGGAAACACCACATGTAAGTGAGAGTGATCCACTTACCTCTATCGTGATTCTATATCAGAAATCCGTAAGTGTGCCCTTGCCTTTCGAGTTCCCTATATATCAGTAATTACGTTTCAGAATAAATGCTATTCATAATTTTATGCCTTTCTATCATAAGTATTTCAAATACTAATTTAGACTTTACCATTGAGTCCGGAATGCCGAAGAAAGTCGGTTTAGGCTTTCGCGGAATTCCATTTGGACATTTGTACTAAAAAGGGCAAAATGGTCATTTTGCACTTTTATGTGTATTTTATTTTTTCGGGACCCCGTATCATGAAACGGACCTCACCGTTGGTCTCAGTAGGTCTGAGAAAGTCAAAATGCACTAATGACTTGTCTCAATCGGACATCGGGTCATTTTTCATTTAATTAATTTAATTAATCTAATTAATTAAATTACATAATTAAGTATTGTATATATACATTATTTTTGCACCAAACGGACGGGTGTGTACTGGTGGCACATTGGACATGTGCCACCTCCCCTCCAAAATCATCTCACGATCGAATCCCAGGGACAGCGTCCCTTTTGTTAATTTTTTTCCATTTTATTCATTATATATATATTATATATATATATATATTGTTGCCCTAATTCGGCACACGCGTGCGCGTGGCCAAGTGGCAAAGACTTGGGCTCGGGTCATGGGATCGATTCTCAGGGACTACGGTCCCTTTCATTTTCCCTGATTTTCCAAAGCCAAACGGCGAACAACGTCTCTAAGCCGAATTAGGATATCCAGTTCTGAATTCGATTCCTTACACTCGTATCCAACCAGTCTAGATTTCATTTGAATTTAAAACACTTACGCCCAAACGACGTAGTATTGAGACACCCAGCCCCAACACGTCGCCGTTTTGGTCACCCATTTAACTCCTTCTTCCTCGATAATCCGGCAAAGGATCAGTAGGGTTCCGGTGGTGAACAGTCGCCTTCTCCGGCGACGGTCACCGGTTTCTGCTCTCGGTTTGCCCCAAATCCAATGCCGTTCTCTCACCCTTCTCTCAAGGATTTCAAATCCACTCTCGGTTCTCATCAAATCCCTCCCCATCTTCACGAATAGGGGGTCAAACGTCTCCGGCCGTTTTTTCGGCCAACTGTTTTCTTTTCATCTCGTGACTGTTTCTTCTCGGTTTTAAACCCATTTTGATTCTAAAGTGTTTCTGCACTTCATACCAACATTTTTATAAACTAAATGCAAGGTTCAAAGCATAAAATATATGGGAACCAAGATTATCCACCGAACCTGCAACTCAGTTTTTCTCTTTGGTTTCTTAACCGTTTTCTATCATTCTTTTTGCAATAAGTTCCATATTTCATGCTGATTTAGACCTTATAAATAGATATAAGCTTCATGCTCTAAATCGTAAAAATAGAACTCAAAACACTCACCTAGGGTTTTCGGTTCTTGCTCACTGTGACCCTCCAAACCCTTCTGTTTCTGCTCCTGAGTTCCTTGACAATGTTTCTCTCAGTCTCAGTTTCCTTTTTGTCTCTCAACTCACGCCCGTATACACTAATCTCATATAGAGAGACATTCCACCGCCCTTGTCACTTCCCACCTTTCTCTCTCGGTTACTCCCCCTTGTATAGCCCCTTTTCTTGACCTAGGTTCTGGTATTCCCTCTGCCAAATGCAACTTTGCATTTATTGGCTTGGGAGACTTGTGATGTACACATATATACATATATTATATTATACACATCACACACACACACACACACACACACACTTCACCTAACCGGGACACACACTCACACCCACATACACTGCACCTATATACTGCCCTCGGCAGTTTTCCCTTTCCCTCTTTTCTTTTCCTTTTAATTTTTATACATATACATATATACATAAATACATTATGTTATACATATATATATACACATAAAATACATATTCTATACATGTATATACATTCATGTGTAGGCGTATAAATCTACTTTTAATCGTATATACATACATTCATTTTGAACGGGCTGCACACATACGTACGTGTATGCCGGCATGGGAATACGTGCAATGCAATGTCCTGGGGTGCTCGGGTGTTACCCAGCCTTGGTTATTCATTTCCATCATTTACAGTTTCCAGTCATACATTTCATGAAGTACCATGATATACATATCTTACTGTTCAAGTTACACTATTTAACCGACTTACCTCGGTACACGTGTCGTATCCCGGGTCGGGATATTACAGCTTAGGTCCCCACATGGTTTTGTTCTTAGCAATGGGCTTGCTCCACCCCAAAAGGCCTAATACTATTGGAGAGCAGCACTTTTACTTATGAATACCTTCACCCTTCCTTCCCCTAGCGATGTGGGATCTCACCCTTTCACCCTCCCCCCATTAGGAACTGACGTCCTCTTGGGCTGCAGGGGCGTGCCTTCATCACCACACTTCCGGCTGGGTCAGGCTCTGATACCATCTGTAACGGCCTGTTCCACATGGCATAATATTGTCTGCTTTGGGCTTAAGTCCCCACACGGTTTTGTCCTTCCTTCAATCGACCATCAACAAAGGAGCCAATCCAGCATTAACCAATTCCACTTGCAATGAACGCTTGTAAAATTACTCAAACCAGCCTATTAAGCATTCCATCCATTTCCTCATCGCTGGCCCACCAAAACAGGTTCAGTCACAGTTCTCTTCCTCTATTTTTAACCAACACACCTGGGTTTGCTCCCCTTATTTTTCCCACCTGCACCATCCAGACGCTACTCTCTCTAATTTGCAGAAACTGTTACCACATTCAATTCCGCAGGCAACCTTAAGACTCTTCCAGCCTTGCCATCTTCCACCTTCATGCCGAGCTAATCGTTCCTTCTCAAAATGCATTCCTTCTTGAATTTTTAGTTGCTTGCCGCAACTCCCCGAATTTCTCTTATTTTTCTCTTTTTCCTCAATAGTAGACACGCAACCCCCTAGCACTTCCGTCCTCCTTTGTTGCCGCTACACACATACATACATATATATATATACATACATAAATATATATACATATACATATACATATATATATATATATATCGAGCTACACAACGTAGAAATTTCCAAATTTCCCACAAATTCTAGCAGCTTCTACAAGCTGCACCGCTACACTCTATTGCACCGCTACAACCGTCTCACTCCCTGCTGAGAATCTCCCAAACCCAATCACTTATCAGATTTCTCTCTCTCTACTTGGTTTAACATCCTCACTCATATACACATATGGAAGCTTCTAGGCATTCCGTCAAAACTGTTGTGTGTGTGTGTGTGTGTGTGTGTGTATATATATATATATATACATATTACATGCCCTTGACTGTTCCCACCGACTTTCTCTCTTTCTCCATTTTTCTACAAACACCTAGAAGCTGCCCCTTTTCTCACTTGCTTCCAACAGCTTCTACGAGCTACCATATAAACACATCCATATATATATATATATATATATATATATATATATTTTATATTTCTTTTAGTTCCAACAACTTCCATGGGAAGCTTCTAGATTATAATATTCTATAATATATATATATATATATATATTAAGTCTTGATATATTTTTATCATGTCATTTATATATAATAGTGTATCCAAATATCTCATGTTGTGGCCCCACTTTTTCCTTCCAATAATTTCCTTTAGAAGCTCCATGAAAATATATATTTTTCATATTTTTATTTCAAAATATTAAAGTCTCATAGGCCGATAAAATTGCCATAAAGCCGGGACTCGGTTCACTATTATTCATTTACCAATTTTGAGTCACCGTTCATGTCTTATATTTTATTCATATTATCTGCATAATTAATTTCTTCATATCGGTCCAATTTATCTATGTCTGCATTCAGTTGGCCAGATTATTAGTCACTTGAGCATAAATATATCATTTTAATATCTAAGGGTCTTAAATCCCGTTATGGCTTACCATATGTCACATAACCTATTTTTATCAAGTTGGTGTACAGTCTTGGTCATGTTGGATTTTTGGGGTATTACAAGACTTCTTGAAGAGATTGATGCAATCTTCCTTTTCTTTCTCCTCTAGGTCTTTTTCACTTTTCCCTTGGGCAAACCGTATCATAGTAAAGTGGGTTGCCTCTTATTTTTGTCTAGCACAAAAACTTATGATAAACGGCTCCCTACATATCATATATATAGGGCTTAATTAGGGCAAGAGAAGGGATCTAGTGGGTCCCCCTCAGTTAGCTTTCAATTAATTAATTAAATCTTAATTATCGCATGATTAATTTTAATTGACTAAATTAATTTCAATTAACTCCACTATATAATTGAAATTAAAATTGCACTCTAACTTAGTAGAATAGAGTAGACCCATATACACTATACTTTTGCAGTTGGCCCCTTCACATGGATACTAATAATCAGGACTATACTGTCAAATTAATTCTCTAATTATTTTGTGAACCTAATTCAATAATTATTAATCACTTGTAATTGGTCATCATTTCAATAAACAATTTACTAAAAAGACCGGATCCGGATTTCAGTGATTAACCCATTGAATTAGCACAGAGGTGATATTCATCTCTCTAATATATAAAGTGTAGATTCCATCTTGAGAATATGTGTTCCCACAGTCTAAATAATGACTTCCCTACCGAGGTGTTGATCTAAAAGACCTCATTCATTGGTAACTCAAAGTCATCACTATTCAGAATTTGAGTTCATTATCCTCTCAAGATTAAGAGCTTACTGCGAATAGTGAATAAGAAACTTATTAAAGGTGACAATTTCAAATAATGTGTTTCTTATAGTGATCCAATTCAGTGTATTCCAATACACCAATACAATAACTTAGAGTGCACTACTCTGATGGTTGAGATAAACCATTTTATCATATAAAGGTTAACTGTATTACAGCTTTACAGATAAGATGTCTAGTCTTATCAATAGTCACGAACAGGTCTGGAATTGCCTATATAAGCAGTTGATATCGCCTGTGTATAAATATTATATACATGAACCGCTCCTAATGAGAATTCAAAGACTAATCATCTCATGATGTAAGGCAACATCTAAACATATGGTAATATGAAACTCAATAATAAATTAAATATATTAAATAATAATAAAATGTCTTGGATATGAGGGCACACATCCTAATAAACTCCCACTTGCACTCACATCCATTCTCTATAACATCTGACACCTATCCTATCCATATGAAGCTCGAAACTTTTATAAGGTAGAGCCTTAGTGAAAGGATCTACAAGATTGTCTGCAGATGCAACCTTGGTGACAATAATGTCTCCGCGCTAAACAATCTCTCTGATGAGGTGATACTTGCGCTCTATGTGCTTTCTGCCCTAAAGGTTTCTTGGCTCCTTTGATTGAGCAACAACTCTTTTATTGTCACAATAAAGGACCATAGGCAACTGAGATTGTGGTACCACTCCCTGTTCCGAAAGGAACTTCTTGAGCCAAACTACTTCCTTAGCTACTTCAGAGGTAGCTACATATTCCGCTTTAGTGGTTGAGTCAGTAATACACTGTTGCTTGACACTCTCTAATTGATAGCTCTACCACCAAGAATAAACACATATCTTGAGGTTTAGTCTTTCCTTTCAGCACATAGGGCGGACACCCCCAGATCCAGTAGTGGTTTAGACTTGGCTTGCGCCTAGTTCGAAGCTCTACTGGAGTCTTGGGAGCAGACTTAGTTGGAACTGAGTTCAGAATATATACCGCTGTTTCCAACGCATACCTCCAAAGGAATATAGGCAAATCAGAATAACTCATCATTGACCTTACCATATATAAAAGTGTCTTGTTTCTCCTCTCTGCTACACCGTTCTACTGAGGCATGCCAGGTGCAAACAATTGGGATAAAATCACATTATCCAACAACTGCTGACTGAAGTTACTAGAGAGATATTCCCCACCTTGATCAGATCGAAGTGATTTTATGCTCTTATCTAATTGCTTTTCTACTTTTGCCCGAAACTCTTTGAACTTTTCAGAGGCTTCTGACTTGTGGTGCAATAGATAGATATAACCATATCTAGAGTAATCATCAATAAAAGTGATGAAATACTAATAGCCCCCTCTAGCCCTAATATTTAAAGGTCCACACACATGAGTATGGATTAACTCCTATACTTTTTTGGCCCTGTTTCCCTTTGAAGCAAAGGGTCTTTTGGTCATCTTTCCCTCCAAACAAGATATACAAACTGACAGTGGTTCAACAACCAAGGAAGATAAAGTACCCTCTTTTACTAGTCTATTAATCCTATCCAGATTAATATGACCTAGCCTCAAGTGCCAAAGATAAGTTGAATTAGTAGAAGAAACTTTTCTTTTAAGTGTTAAAGTTTATGATGGTTCATTCTTTTTGGTGTCATGTGTCACGACCCGAAACCTACCCTATGCGGATCTCGTGTCGCGGGGCTGACCCAATGGCCACCCCTACTCTTTTTTTTCATTCTTGTACCAATGATATCAGTAATAATGTAAACATAACATTAGAGTACGGAAGCCTTATTACAAATATAGTTCAAAGACTGAAAATAAATCTGACAATACTAAACATAAACCACTCTTAGGTGGTGAGTACATGGGAGAGACTACTTTATTCTATTGTGCTCCTCAACTGTCTCTCTACGCTTTTGACCTTTTACTGTGGTTCTGTAGCATTCTCACTTGAAAAATATAATGAATGTGATGAGCTAACAAAGCTCACTAAGTAAAAGCCTATCTCAAATACGGGTTAGGGATTCATAGGAAAAACGGTTGTAGTTAACAGTAAAATGCCACAATGGCCAATGAACAGTAAAGCCCAATAACAAGTGTGAATAGTGGTATAGCATGGATATGGATAAAGCATAATAATCACAATCAACATGAATACTGCCACAATAAAACGGTCACAGTCGAGTCCAATAAATAGGAACAATCAACATAAAACTATTCATAGGGAAATGAAAACATCCTATAAATCCAATAAACGTTAATATAACAGTCAAATACGGATGATGCATTTACTCTGTTCGGGGTTCGGTAGACCCTCGATCTTTCGGGGCCCGGCTACCCTCTGCGTGCATATAGCACTGAGCTCAAAAATGTAAACTTGGCATGACAAGCTCCCGAGCGCGGACGTACCCGCCATCCTCATCGCTAAGTCAGCTCAAGCTTTTTCATATACCACAAACAGACACACCAATCACCTTGAGACACGTGTGCATACGGAGCTGATAATCTCGATCATACAGAGCAGTGACTAGCCTTCAGGGCATTCTCATAAATATATCATACAGAGTTGATAATCTCGATCATACAGAGCAGTGACTAGCCTTCAGGGCATTCTCATATATATATACATCATTCAGAGCCGATAAACTCGGTCATACAGTGTAGGCGAAGCCTCCAAGGCATTCTCATGCACATATCTCCTAGACCTTATGTCCTGCGCAATATTTAATCAACACCTCATACGGCTCCGACCTTATGGTTTCCTTAACAACTGCCAAGCAGGGAATAAGGAAACAGTATTCAACACGGAAACTACTATCTATGATTATCTCCATCTACGACTTAATACTCTACAAGGTAACTACAATCTCCGATGATCAAATCCCTATATTCATGGCATCGAATCCTAATCAACTTAGGAAGGCCACGACTTATAAATTAAACCCTAAAGGTACGCTTTATTTGGATGCTCATTCTTTGGCTTTCAATACAGTCTTTCAATTCCTTTTACTTCTTAAGCATCGGAGCGGCTACTGCCGGAGCCAATCCGGTGGACCTCTGATCATCTTTCTGAGTGTTCTACAGGTCACGGAGCCCTCACTTATTGCGAGTCAAAAAGTGTAGCATCAGTTTGCCGCCGTCTGTGGGAATCGACTAATCTCCAAGTGCTCTATTCATAAACTCATCTCTTTCCACCAGAAAACCATGGCACCAAATCACCGACCACGACAGAATACTCAGAATTCGCAAAACTCTCAACGTCAGCCGCCTGCTCCTCGTACAAAAGGACCAGCAGTTAACCCCATGCGACAAGAGATCGAATCGATCAAACGACACAATGAACTGGTGTAAGAACAGTTGCTTGCCATCACTAGAACGCTGGCAACACTCACACAAAACCAAGCAGCGGGTTCTCCTAACCTGCCGGTCAACTTCGCCGTAGGAACGCAACCTCCTGTTGCCACGGAGAATGAAGAACTCCATGAGCAGGCTCCAACTAACCAGCCTGGGCACCCCCCGGGCGTTGCCCGCGTTGGCAGAGATCCATAACCGTCAGCTCTAGGCTGGGGAACATCAGCCTTCGTTCCTGACGTCCATTACAAGAGTACTACTCGGGCCCCAACTCCAAGGGCCTCGGGAGCCCATCCGGCACCGTAGGAGCCTCATCCCCATGCAGCACCAATCCCTTCGGTTCAAAATCCTCCTCCGTCTGAAGGGCGTACTCAACCCTACTACCCTGAAGCCGAGGCTGTCAGGCAGGGTTCGCAATATGTCAGACTCAGAGACCCACGGAGGGTAGAGGAAATTGCCGAGTCCATGGACCGAACAATCGCCTTGAGAGGACCTCAGAACCCTCCAGAACAAGACGAGTTGGCCAGGCTACTCGGAAGACTAGCCACTCCGTTCACTCACACCATCATGTCAGAAGAGAGGCCCAGAAAGTTCATGGTGCCCAAGTTCACCCTATATGATGGATCTGGAGATCCAGGGGATCATCTCTCGCACTATTAGCATACGATGGCCCTTCACGGAGCCTCTGATGCTTTCATGTGCCGAACCTTCATCACCGGCTTGAAGGGAACTGCTCTGAAGTGGTTCCACAACCTCCCTCCGAACTCAATTACCAACTTCTACGAGCTCGGTAGACTGTTCTTGGACAGGTTTATGACCAGCAGGAGGCTCAGAAGGGGCCCAGAGTTCCTACTAAATGTCAAGCGGACTAGGGAGGAATCCCTCAGAGCTTACATCGCGCGCTTCAATACCGAACTCACGGAGATCACTGACTGCAGCCCGAAATTCCTTGTAGCAGCCCTAACTGCTGGGCTTGCCCAAGGTGGATTCAGAGACTCCTTAACAAAGAGCCCTCCAGCTGATATAGCGGCATTAATGGATCGGGCCAGAAAGTACATCAACCTGGAAGAAGCCAACCGCACATCCCAAAAGGGCAAAGATCAGACCCAGAGGGACAATTCGAAGAGGGAGGACCACAAGAAGGAGGATCACAGAAGAGACTCCAACAAAAAGAGGGCCAAGAGCCCAGAGAAAAGAACAGCACCCCGAGCTGTGTACAACTCCGGACCAAGGGAGTTCACCAACTTCACTCCTTTAAACACCACACCGAACCAGGTACTCCGACAGATCCGAGATCGGGAGAACTTGAGGTGGCCGGAACCAATCAAAGGAGATCCCAGCCTGCGGGACCAAAGTAAGTATTGTAATTTCCATAAAGATCATAGACATACAACTAACACATGCAGGACCCTCCGGTATGAGATAGAGCAGCTCATAAAGAAGGGGCGTCTTCAGGAGTTCGTCAAGCTGGACGGAAGGCAGAACCCCCAAGACGACAAGCCTCAACAACGGCCAGATCAAAGGCTCTAGTAGAGGCAGGAGCAGAGGGAAGGACGAAACGAGCCTCAGAGGTAGAACAACCATGTTATCTACGTCCTCCATGCTGACTCCCCTATCATAGGAATGTCCAACGGGGCAAGAAAGAGATATGCTCGGGAGGCCAGAGTTGCCCCGAACGTATTACAGATCTCCAACGTAGAAAAGAGGCTCAAGCCAGCACCGGAGATTAATTCACTGAGCAAGATCTAGCAGGGGTACATTGCCCTCACAGTGATGCCCTTGTTATCACCCTTAGAATCGCCAACTTCGAGACCAAGAGAGTCCTGGTCGATACTAGCAGCTCCGTCAACATACTGTTCTATGAGTCGCTTCAACAGATGGGGATAGACCATGACAACGTCAAGCCCACCACTGCCGTGATGGCAGCTTTTGATGGCAACCTCAGTACCCCTTTGGGGAGAGTCGACCTTCCTACCACCGTAGGAGAGGGTGAAGGGCAAAAGACCACCATCTCGGAGTACATGGTGTTAAACATGAAATCTCCCTACAATGTCATAATCGGGAGACCCTGGTTGCATCAAATAGGAGCAGTCACTTCGACCCTCCATCAGTGTCTGAAGTACGTCTACAACCAGAGCGTCCACTCGGTCAGAGGGTGTCAGCCAACCTCCCGAGAGTGCCACGCTATTGCCCTCAAGGAGAGGGCTCCTAAATAGCAATTACAGTACACTTGGGACTGTGCAAATCCGGTTCTCACTCACTCTCCTGAGGAGGATTGCCGATCCAACATTGAAGAACCCCTGAGCCCAAGGGGACGCGACAACCGAGCCAAACCTGTTGGCGAGCCCATTAAAATATTGGTCAGTTCAGAAGCAGAGGGGCGTTATTTGAACATCGGCCCAGACCTAACACACACCGAGCAGGAGAAGATAGTCAGGTTCTTGAAAGACAACCTCTCTATCTTCGCTTGGGAGACCAAAGACATGGAGGGAATAGATCCCAATCTTATAACTCACAAGCTGATGGTGGATCTGGATCACCCGCCAGTTAGACAGAAGAGAAGGCCGATTGCTCTTGAACGGCATCGGATTGTAAATGAAGAAGTCCAAAGGTGGCTGGACGCCAGGATGATACGGGAAGTGTTCTATCCCGAGTGGCTAGCCAACATCGTGCTTGTCAAAAAAAAAAACGGCAAGTGGAGAGTCTGCGTTGATTATACAGACCTCAACAAGGCGTGCCCCAAGGACAGCTTTCCACTTCCAAGAATAGACCAACTAGTTGACGCCACAGCAGGGCATGAGCTTATGAGTGTCATGGATGCCTACTCTGGATACAACCAGATCCAGATGTACCCTCCAGATCAAGAGAAGACAGCCTTCATAACCGAACGAGGGCTCTACTGCTACCGAGTAATGCCTTTCGGTTTGAAGAACGCTGGAGCCACTTATCAGCGGTTGGTAAACAAGATGTTTAGCCCATTGCTCGGCAGCACCATGGAGGTATACATCGACGACATGCTGGTAAAGAGTCTGCAGAAAGGCAGTCACCTCCAGCACTTAGCCCAGACCTTCGATATCCTCAAATAGCACAGGATGAAGCTCAACCCCTCGAAATGTACCTTCGGAGTTACGAAGGAAAAATTCTTGGGATACATTGTCTCTCAGAGGGGTATCGAAGCAGACCCCACTCAGATCCAAGCTCTGACTGGACTGAAGTCACCAAGAACCAGGAAGGAAATTCAGGCATTGAATGGCAGAATTGCGGCACTGAGCAAATTTATCTCCAAATCCACTGACCGCTGCCTACCTTTCTTCAAAGCTCTGAAGGGCAGCAAAGCTTTGCAATGGACGGAACAATGCGAAGAATCCTTTCAAGAACTAAAAGAGTATCTAGCCTCTCCAGAACTCCTGTCAAAACCAGTACAAGGAGAAAAGCTACTCCTGTACCTTGTAGTTTCCGAAAACGTGGTCAGCTCCGCATTGATCAGACAGGACAGAGGAGTACAGAGGCCTATTTTTTACGTCAGTAGGGCACTACTTAACATGGAAAAAAGATACCCAGAAGTAGAGAAACTGGCCTATGCCTTGGTCATATCAGCTCGGAAGCTTCGACCTTATTTCCAAGCCCATCCAATCGAGATCCCAACTGCCTATCCTCTGAAGTCAATACTGAGGAAACCTGAGGTATCAGGAAGATTGGTGAAGTGGTCTGTGGAGCTAGGGGAATTCGACATATCATATGTACCCCGAAACTCCATCAAAGGGCAGGCCTTAGCTGATTTCGTTGCAGAGTTCACCCCAGCACTTCAGAACAAAGCGCAACTCACCGAAACTTCGGGAACCTGGCTGCTATACATTGATGGATCGTCAACCGATCAAGGTTCAAGGGTAGGCATGGTACTACAGTCTCCTGATGGGCTCACGTCAGAAAAAGTAATCATCCTGGGATTCAAAGCTTCTAATAATGAAGCCGAATATGAAGCCCTAATCTTAGGCATGAAGCTTGCCTTGGAATGCGAGGCTCAGAACCTCGATGTCTTCTCTGACTCCCAACTGGTGGTGAGCCAAGTCTTGGGAGAATTTTCCATTAAAGATGATAGAATGCTCCGGTAGTCCGAACTGGTGAACCACTTGAAGCATTCCTTCCAGACATTTACTATCCAGAAAATTGAGAGAAGCCAGAATTGCAGAGCAGATGCTCTGGCTAACATGGCCTCCCGCCTCAAGTTTGAAGCAAACTCCACAATTAAAATCTCCTTTCAGCCAGGATCCAGCATTGAGGAAGCCCAAATTGCTCAAATTGATGAACAGCCTCAGAATTGGATGACCCCAATCCTCTAGTATCTAAGATCTGGGCTCCTCCCAGAGGACAAAAACAAAGCCAGGAGAATCCGAATCAGAGCGGCTCGGTACCTGATCCTAAACAACAAGCTTTACAGAAGGTCGTATTCTCAACCTCTGTTAAAATGCTTAGCTCCAAACGAGTCACAATATGTCTTGGCTAAAATACACGAAGGAATTTGCGGGAATCATAATGGGGGCAAAACTATAGCCCACCGAGCTCTATCGCAGGGCTATTACTGGCCTGGCATGTTGAAACAGGCTAAGGAATATGTTCGGAAGTGCGACAAATGCCAAAGATTTGCCCCGTACCAACATCAGCCTCATCATGAGCTTATCCCGATTCCTAGTCCTTGGCCCTTTGCTCAGTGGGGGATGGACATTGTGGGTTCATTACCAAGGGCACCTCCAAACAGGAAATATCTCTTGGTGGCCCTCGACTACTTCTCTAAATGGGCCGAAGCCGAACCTCTAACACATATCACAGAAAAAGAAGTTGAGAGCTTCACCTGGAAGAACATTGTGTGCAGGTTCGACATACCACGTGTAATTATCTCTGACAATGGGACACAATTCACTGGTAAAGGCTTCAAGACATTCTGCGAAAATCTCAACATTAGGCAGCACTTCGCCTCTCCAGGCCATCCACAAGCAAATGGGCAAGCAGAGGTCACCAACCGAACAATCCTTGACGGGTTAAAGAAAAGGTTGGAACAGGCCAAAGGAAAGTGGGCAGAAGAACTCCCTGGAGTCCTTTGGGCCTACAGAACAACCAGAAGTACTCCCACCTCTGAAACTCCCTTCTCACTAGCCTATGGGATAGAAGCAGTAATGCCGGTTGAGATCGGTATGCCAACCCTGAGAACAGAAGCCTTTGAGCAAGAATCCAATGATCAACAGCTGATGGAAAACTTGGATTTGCTGGAAGAGAGAAGGGATCAAGCTAGCATCAAGATGGAAGCCTATCAACAGAGAATGGTGGACAAATCCAAGGTAGGACTCAAGACAGTCAGCTTTCAAGTCGGAGACTATGTCTTAAGAAGAGTCTTTCAAAACACCAAGGATCCCACTATGGGAAAGTTGTCACCAAACTAGGAAGGGCCCTACAAAGTAACAAAGGTTGTTCGGCCTATCACCTACTGGCTAGAAGACATGACTGGGAAGCCTGTTCCTAGGCCATGGAACGTAGAGCACTTACGGAAGTATTATCAGTAGAGATATTTCTTTTACTTCCATAGAATGTTCATCTATAAATGCACAGGCCTCTAGAGCCTGGTCCATAATGTACGAGTCTTTGCACTCGGTCCATCTATAAATGCACAGGCCTCCAGAGCCTGGTCCATAATGTACAAGTCTCAGTGCTTGGTCCATCTATAATGCACAGGCCTCCAGAGCCTGGTCCATAATGTACAAGTCTTCGTACTTGGTCCACTTATAATGCACAAGTCTTAGGACTTGGTCCATTTATAATGCACAGGCCTCCAGAGCCTGGTCCATAATGTACAAGTCTCAGTGCTTGGTCCATCTATAATGCACAGGCCTCCAGAGCCTGGTCCATAATGTACAAGTCTCAGTGCTTGGTCCATCTATAATGCACAGGCCACCAGAGCCTGGTCCATAATGTACAAGTCTCAGTGCTTGGTCCATTTATAATGCACAGGCCTCCAGAGCCTGGTCCATAATGTACAAGTCTTCGTACTTGGTCCATTTATAATGCACAAGTCTTAGGACTTGGTCCATCTATAATGCATAGGCCTCTAGAGCCTGGTCCATAATGTACAAGTCTTCGTACTTGGTTCATTTATAATGCACAAGTCTTAGGACTTGGTCCATTTATAATACACAGGTCTCTTCAGCCTGGTCTATCTTTAAAACACAGATTCTATGATCCGGTCCATCCAAAGACAGAAGTTTCGAACATCTACAAACTAAAGTTTCCTAGATCGGAACACCTCAGATCTTATATTTATATTATTTGGCCTATCTGTCAAACAAGCAGCAAGTACTATAGTACCGATCAGGAGTAAAGTACTTTGATGCAAGCATCCTACTAAGTTTCTTGGATCTATTCTTAGAACATTCATATATTAGAAGTGCACGAGAAAGTGCTTTAACTACAGAAGAGCACATTCGAATTCAAAGAACACCAGATCTGAGAAGAAGGAACTCAATTTTTTTATAATGATTCAGAAGATTTACATCAGTACAAGAAGACTGGAAACAGAACAAGTACACAAAAGGCCACAACAAAGACACCATTACATAGGCTACTACAGAAAGCTACTATATCACTTCTATTTGCAGCATCATGGCTTTCTTCCTCGGATGATATAAGGGCACAGGATCCAACCTTCCATTACCGCCGGCGCCGGCTCCATTTGAAAGAAAGGAACCCTGAACCCCAATCTGCATCAAGGAGCGCCCAGGCCATTTCATCATCGCTATCAATGATCTCAGTACCAACGGATGATGAGGGCTCTGGGCCTCAGGAGACTTTTCATTCTCCACCTTTGTAATCGGCATGACGCCCCAGCCGATTGAAGCAAGGGTCTCTGCCAAGTCACAAAGGGGAGGAAGCAGCCCACATCCATCTCCCTCAAAGCAGTTGTCACACCCCGGCCGATTTGAGCAAGGGTGCCTGCCAGAATACAGAGGGAAGGAAGCATCTCGCCTTCGTCTTCATCACTGACGCTCCAAGCCTCGGTTGAATCAAGGAGGGACCACCTCCCATCGGAGAAATCTCGACCGGATGCCAAGATGGACAAGAAGATCTCAACCTCCTCTAATCCTTCCTTGGAGACTGAATCAAAGGGAAGGTTAACTCTCGGCCACAGTTTAATCATTCCCAACTCAGACTGAAGACCGTCAATCATCTCCGAATAAACGGCAGTTTTTTGAAAAACATCTAAAAACCTTTCCAACAACGAAGCAAAGTAAGAAGATAGGGTGCAACCGTACGCTCCTCTTCCATATATATAGGCCTTCGAAGCCCAAGAGCCACCCAGATGAACCATCGCAACGGTTAGGCGAAGAGTTAGCTTCAAAATCCCAAACGACGGTGGTGCAATAAATGAGGCATTAAACCACCTTCTCGGGTGAAGCAAAAGGCAAAGCCACACACGCAATATATAAACTTTTTAGTCTTGTCCACGTATATGTTGACGTGACAGTTTCTCCAGGTCATTAACGCTTGATGGGCCACGTATACAACAAAGGTCCATCAACTTTGCTGTACCTTGACCCTTGTCTTAATAGATTTGGAGGCTGAAGTTCTTATCAACCGAACTACAATCATGAAATATCCACTTATTATTATAAGTCTCCGAGTTCAGAACAATCAGCTTTGAAATGTTTGCAAAAGAAGTCTTCAATTACTGACCTAGGGCAAGAAAAGCAACTCGGAATACAACTACCTACAGAGTAAGATCTGGTCTGGTATACACTAAACTCCAGAGCAGTGCTATTTGCAACAATTACCACCATTAACCACAAGTTAAGGTACTACAGAGCAATATAACTAAAGAGACGAGCATCAAGCAAAAGACTGTTCCATTAACAAATGTATATTTCCAGTACACTGGGAGTTAAGAATAACAAAATATACATCCTAAGCCTGATCAGCAGGAACAGAATCAACGACCGGAGAAGGATCGGCAGGGGCAGCATCAACCATCTCAGTCGGTACGACCACTTCCGTGGGATCGGCAAGGAGGACATCAGCCACTTCACCCTAGATAACAACCTCTGAAGGTTCAGATCCAGGCGGCACAATTGAGGAGACATCAAGGTCAGGAAACTTGGCAAGGAGCCGGGAACGGAAGTTGTTGAACCCAAACGTAATCAAGCGATGGGTCATTCCTTCCAGCTTCGACTTCATTTCCTCCTCATTATCCATCAATGCCTGCTCCACGGCGTCATCAAGCTGTTTACGGTACTGATACCGCATGCCGTTCATCTCCGCCTGCAACCTCTTTGCCCGCTCAACGGCAAGGTCCCTCTCCGACTCCATCACGATCAAGGATTTCTGACACTCCTTCAGCTTCTCTACGGAGTCATGAGCCTTCGATCGAGCAGTACCAAGCTGAAGCCCCAGATCGTCCAGATCGGCCCTGAATTGGTCAAACTCCTCTGCAGGTGGAGAAACCTCCACCAAAGCAGAAAGGGTGTGCAGGGTTTGCATAATACAAAGTGAACAGTTCAATACCAGCCTAAACACTTGAAGAAAAGGGAAAGAAAAATAAGGGCCCGACGAACTCACCTTAACCTGAAGAGCGGTCAAACCAGCAAGAAGCTTCCCCGACTTCTGAGGCTTGAGTTTAACTGAGCCTTTGGCCTAGAAGTCCCTCAGAATCCTCTTGGCCCCCTGATCAGCAGCATCAGGAGCCACCGATGATGATGCCCCCTTACCTGCTCGATGGGACGGGACTGGGGGGACCACCGAAATGGGGACAGGAGCCTCTTCCTCCCCCTCAGCAGGCTTAGGAGAGGACAAAACTAACCTCCGCTTCTTTTGAACGGGAGGGACCGCTGGAGAGGAAGCCTCCCCCACCGCCACGGACGGTGATGGCCCGGTCTCCCACTGAGCCATCACATTATCAGCAATCTCCTCAACACTCCCCCTGGCAGCCATCAATCTATCAGGGTTAACAATGGAAGAATGGTCTCGACTGCTGGGCTTCAAAAGCTTCTTATATTGCTTCTGAATCGCGGGAGAGAAGTCTGGTCTCTTCCACGCACTCTTGACTGCAAAACAAGCACAGAAATTGATCAGTTCAACAATTGGCAAACAAAACGAAATCAATACAGCCACGGAAAAGTTGAGCCTCACCCCTTGGCCCAGTGGTTCGAGGGAATGCGGAGGGTTGACCTTCAAAGTTCTTGAATTCCCATCCTCCTTTAATGAAAAAGTACCACTTCTTCCAGGTCTTGTTGGAGGAGGGCACAAAAGTAAGGGGTCTGAACCCGCTATCAAAAGACATATAATAAAGGCCCTCCACCTTTTGAAGTTTTAGATCCATATTGCTACGGATCAAATCGAGGGACACCTCAACATTATTCATATGCCCTAACACGATGAAGCTCAACAGATGTCTCAACAGATGTCTCCAACTATTAAGGTTCAGGTCTGCGGGGCAAAGGTTAAACCAACAAAAGAATTATTTTATTATATTAGGAAGGGGGAGTGTAAGACCCATTTCAAACCAGGCCAGACAGGCACAGATTTCCCCCTCTCTAACATCGCTTGGGCGATTCCGAGAATCTGGGACCCTGAAAGTAACATTTGTGGGAAGTTTGAACTTCGCCCATAACTCCTTCAACATGGTTTCAGTAATTACACTTTCACCCTTCTCTCTGTAACCGGATCAACCAGAAGTCTTACCAGCCCTATTTGGGGGCTCATCGAATGCATCAACAATCCTAACCCCCAGATTAGAGGGGGTTCTACCAGTCTATTTTCATCAATATTCACTAACTGTAGTTGAGGAACGGTCTCCGAAGGACTGCCCGAACCAGAGTGTGACTCACAGCCAGACATGGCGAACAAGAGAAAGAAATGAAACAAATGAGAAGGAATGTAGAAGGGGACTAAAAGTCGAACCTGAGATCAAGAAAGGACTATGAACACCGGATATCCTTCAAACTTCAAAATATGTCAAATGGCGGTCTGGTACTGTAGAAGCGAATGCAGAAGAAAGGTATGAAAGACCCTTCCCTCTCTTTATATACACATTCGAAATATGAGCCTTCCAAGGCGAGCCGACACAACGGTTGAAGATAATGATGGATTCTCAAGTATCAGCTGCGCAATAAATGACGCATTAAACCGACGTCTCGAGAAACGGAGGAACAAAACGTATGACTCTTCACAAGACCCATAACCCTAATTAAGCCCTAGTTTCTAACTAGGGCTCGGGGGGGAAGTAGTCGATATACCACAAACAGACACACCAATCACCTTGAGACACGTGTGCATACGGAGCTGATAATCTCGATCATACAGAGCAGTGACTAGCCTTCAGGGCATTCTCATATATATATATATATATATATATCATACAGAGCTGATAATCTCGATCATACAGAGCAGTGACTAGCCTTCAGGGCATTCTCATATATATATATATATATATATATATCATTCAGAGCCGATAAACTCGGTCATACAGTGCAGGCGAAGCCTCCAAGGCATTCTCATGCACATATCTCCCAGACCTTATGTCCTGGGCAATATTTAATCAACACCTCATACGGCTCCGACCTTATGGTTTCCTTAACAACTGCCAAGCAGGGAATAAGGAAACAGTATTCAACACGGAAACTACTATCTATGATTATCTCCATTTACGACTTAATACTCCACAAGGTAACTACAATCTCCGATGATCAAATCCCTATATTCATGGCATCGAATCCTAATCAACTTAGGAAGGCCACGACTTATAAATTAAACCCTAAAGGTACGCTTTATTTGGATGCTCATTCTTTGGCTTTCAATACAGTCTTTCAATTCCTTTTACTTACTTAAGCATCGGAGTGGCTACCGCCGGAGCCAATCCGGTGGACCTCTGATCGTCTTTCTGAGTGTTCTATAGGTCACGGAGCCCTCACTTATTGCGAGTCAAAAAGTGTAGCATCACTTTTCATACTTTCCCCCCTTGGGTGTGACCAGACCAAGCCTATTGGAGTGCAGACGTACCGCCATCCTCCTTAGCTCCAAGCCACAATAGACCCCAAGGTTCCATCTTGCATCTGTGAATAGATGGGTCATTGTCACTGAGCACAAAACCCGACATTGAACATGATTTAGGAGTATATCACAATTTTATAAGAAGTGTATAAGATACGGAACATCATGACATAAGCATTCAATGATAGGCATCAGTACAATGAATCAAATCTTGAGATATTAGTCAAATAGGCCTCCAACAGATAAGACAATATCAATGGTGGGAACAATAACAGTGGATACATACATGAGTACAAAGTTTTGGCAGTAATGGAAAGATTGTGGCTTTGAAAACCACATATAAGAGATAGGAATTCACTTACCTTATCAGTGCCTTAGTATTCTGTGACTTTCCCTTTTCCTTTCGTGTCCCTTGTATATCAGTAAACACGTTTCAGTTTTAATGCTATTCATCAAATTTATGCCGCATTATTATAAGTATCTCTTTTACTAATTTAGACTCTACCGTTGAGTTCAGAACGTCGAAAAAAATCGGTTTAGGCTTTCGCAAAATTCCATTTGGGTTCGAGTACTAGTATGGGCATTACAGTAATTTTGGCATTTTACGGGTCTTTATTTTTTCGGAGTCCCATCTCGTAAAACGGACCTCACCATTGGATTCAGAATGTACAAGATAGTCAAAATACACTGTTTACTTATTCAAATTGGACCTCGCATTATTTTACTATTATTAAAGTAATTAAATTAATTTAATATGGTTTTTACATAATATATACATATTTATTCACATTGAACATTACGGGCTTGCCTGTCCAAGTGGGTAGAAATGAGGGTTTGGTTTGAGAGGTTGGGCGTTTGAGTCTCTAGGGGTGCAGCCCCTTTTATTTTTTTTTTTGGTTTAGTTACTTTATAATATATATATATACATATATATATATATATATATATTGAAGGCCATATGACCACACGTGAGCCCTCGCGTATTTTTTTCTTTAACTTTGAAAACCAAACAGTGACTAACCAATTAAATTAGGGATAAGCTATCCCTATTCCGGTTTCCATTCTTTAAACCTCCAACCAAATAGTCCCAATTCATTATTCAATTTAAAATAGCCCTATACCAAACGATGCAGTTTCGACCCAATCCCTTATAAAACGGTGTCGTCTAGGTACTATTCATCATCTCCCTCCCCCACGACTTTCTAGTAGGGTTTTGGTTTGTCTCCGTCGCCTTCTCCGGCGACGGCCACGTTTTCTGACTGTTTTCCTACCTAAGCTAATTGCAGTCTTCTTCAAATTTTTTTGGGGATCACATACCTAACCTTCGTTTCCTATTTAGACCAACCGAACCCTTCGAATAGATCCCACCAGTAGCTCTGGCCACAAAAAAATGATTTTCGGTGAGCTAATTTCATGTCAATTTATTTACTGTTTTGATACAGATTTTGTTCAAATCTTTTTCTGCACTTAATACGAACATTTTCTTATTGTTTAATCAAAGTTTTAAAGAATAAAACCCAAAGACCCGAATTATCCTTGAGACCTGTAACTACATATTTCTAGGTCAATTCTTAACCATTTCAATCAATTCTTTTTGCATTCATTTCAAATTTTATACTCTACACGACCCTACTTTCATAACTAAACGAATCGTGCTAGAAATGTAAAACAAATTTGTTTCACTGACCTGAGTTTTTTAGATTTTGTGCTTGTTGTAACTTGCACTTCCCTCCTTCTGATTTCGCACTTCTTACTGCTCTGAAACAAAATCGACTCTCAACTTCTCACATTTCTCCTTGCTTCTTCTGATTTTCTCTTAAACACATCACCTCCTTTTATAGCCAATTTTTTTCCACCGCCACCTTTTCTCTCTCTTCTCTCCTTCAGCCACCATCCTTGACTCCCTTCCTTGCTTTCCTCATTTTATAACTTTCATCTCCTCTCAGTTCGGCTTCTTCCCTCCTTTTCTTCATTTTGGTTAGTTACATTAAATTTTTTAAGACTTTTACATCTATATATATATATATATATATAATATATACATTATATGCACACACTTCAGCCTCATGGAACCTTCCACTTCATACATCAATTACACACACAACACCTACTACATGGCAGCCCCTTTTTCATGCATTTGTTTATATATATATATATATATATATAGATATAGATTCATACATATATATAATCTTCTATTCTTTACACACATGTATACGTACACTGGTACGTATTCGTGCACGTATGCGTATTATATGTTCGGCCCTGGGTTGTTTAGTACTATCTATGCATTTGAAACATTTCACATTCCAAAATCGTTCAATCCAATCAATATCGTAATATAGAGACTTAACAGCTCGGGTTTCACTGGGTTGTTTAGTCACCATTTGGGTCAGAGTATTACATCATGTATCTCATACATTTTAGGAGTAATCAAATAAAGACCATTAACTATGGTGCCAAAGCATATAAAAGAACCACTCTGTTTAATAACAACATTTAAATTAAAATAAACAGAATAATTTCACGACCTGGATCCAGGGCATGGCGACTGCCCACCACCTTCGGCTCGTGGGCCGCTGGGCGGGCTTCACGTGAGCAACGGCGCTGGACGGCGGTTCGGTGCAGCTAGGATTGGCAATTGCAGAAGCGTGAAAAACTTTTTCTTTTTCTTTTACATTCCGCACACCCGCCCAGTACAGTCGCTTCTTCTTTTTTGGAGTGGTAAACAAATATTGTCACGACCCGAAACCCACCTTGTGCGGATTCCCGAATCGCGATCGCCGTCTTCAGGCCCGAGGGTCGAAAGGTGGCGGTTGCGATGTGAGATCCGCACAGGGTGGGTTTCGGGTTGTGACAACAAAATTCTCATAAATTATTTTAGGTTGAAAAAGGGGAAAGGGAAGGCACAACAATAGAGCCAACCCAGAAATATAAGGTGAGTAACCCTGTATTTGAAGTGGAGATTTAACTCCACGGATTTGAAAAGGTTTTAAGTTCAAGAGATATGAAGTATTTGAATCCCAAATTCAGGATGAGCGTTAAAATATGGCTTCTTCAAAGGATGCTTTTAAAAAAATGGCTTCTAGAGAGAAGGGAGAGCTTCTCTCTCTAGATTTTCCCTAACCCACTTCTGCTCATCCCTATGTCTCTAATGGCTTCCATTCAGTCATTACGTGCTGTCCTCCTTGATTCCCAAGCTCCATCCGTCACAGACCATTCTCTTCATGGAAAGGAACCAACTCCTACGGATCAGAATTCCAGTGCAGTAGTTTGTCCTGGTGTAAATGATCCTTCCACAAGAACTCCTGATGAAGGTAATGCAATCAAACAATCTCATGACGTTGAAACTGAAGAGCTCTGGAAGCAACCATTACAAGACATTCCTGATGCAGTTACGGACCCGTCCACCAAAGATACAGTAGCAAATCAAAAAACTGCTCAACCTTTCTCGGCCTTGTCCTGGAATGAAAGTGTTAAGCATGGAGAATATATACCCCAAGTGGCTCTTGATTTAGAAAATGAGTTTGGGGGCTTCTCTCCTGACTGCTCCTTCATGTTTGATCAAGATACTACTAGCTCAAATGGTTTCCAGTTCAACGATTTTCATGGTAGAGGAAGGGGGCAGCAGGTAGCGCGTGCAACTCCCTCAAATCCCATTGGAAGAGGAACATCAGCCCGTCCAAACACTTCTTTGTCCCAAGCTGGCCACGTGTCAATCATAGAGGCCAGGAGATATAATCCAACGGCTAGGAATTATGGAGCTCCAACGGCTAGCAAATCTGGTGCAGACTGCAAACAGTCTCAGACCCTACTGCCACTGCCAGCATCCACCATGCTGCGGTTATTACCCATCAAGCAGCTTCTCAAAAGGTGATTGGGCCCCATACCAATTACCCTTTCATGCCAAATACCAATGCAAGACAGCTTGACCCCCCGGGTTTCTCCCCTTTCCTACGCCAATTCGGAAGCGGCAGTTGCAGAACTCCACCATACTGCTACTCCAATAGGAGCTGTCGGGCCAACTGGCGCTGACTCTGGCCACATTGTAGTAGTCAATACCAACCATCCAACTTTACAAAAACTACTATGCCCCTTTTCTATGCTAACTCTGCTGTAACAGCAAACCGTTCCCATACTGCTACTCCTAAAGGAGCCGTAGGGCCAACTATAGCAGACCATGCCTACTGTTCAGTGGTCAGTACCTACACAAATGTCGCCCACAGTGCTACCCCTCCAAAAGTTGTCGGGCCCCCTACCCATATCTCTATCCCAAACACCAGCGCACAGCAGGCCCCCACCTGGACTTCTCTCTTCCAAAAACCTCTTCCTTCTAAAAAATTCCATTTGGAATATAAGCAACCTCAAATTGTAGGGGATAGGATTTCTGTTCTACCTCTTCCGAAAGTCGTTCAAGCCGGTATCCCAGTTTGGGAAAATACCTTGGTAGGCTATTTTCTTGACAAGAAGATGCCATTTCTATGGACTAAAAAGATGGCAAAGATGCTTTGGACCAAAGAAGGCTTAAACGAAGTGCTTACAAATGGCAACGGATTCTTCTTTTTCAAATTTGATTCTATGCATGCCATTAACTCTATTCTTGAAGGTGGCCATTGGCACTTCTCAGGACGGCATATTATTCTTCAACGATGGCACCCGGGCATGACACTATCCAAAAAGAACGTGGCTAAAATCCCTATTTGGGTAAAATTTTTTAACATACCTTATGAACTCTGGACAGCAGAAGGCCTTAGCTATGTCGCCAGTGCCATTGGGAAACCTTTGTATGCTAACTCACACACTGAAGATCAGACTCGGATCAGCTATGCGAGAATATGTGTTGAGGTGGATGCCACCAAAGATTTCCCAGATTCCTTTGATCTTCTGTTAACAGACCTCACAAAAGTGGAAATATTTGTTGAATACCAATGGCTTCCCTCTATGTGCACCCACTGTCACCTCTTTGGCCATAGACTTGCCAACTGCCCTTCCGTTAAAATTAATGAAGGGAAAGCCATTAATTTACCCACCACAGTTAACAGGAAATCTAGTGCAAGTGAATGGAGAGTGGTCTCAAGCAAAGGTAAATCCATCCAAAGTGATGACACGGCCAAAGAATCTGCTCACATTGTAGACCTCACTAAGGATCAAGGTGAGTCGTCTACCTGTTCTGAAAATCTGTAATTTGATATGCCGCATGCAAGTTCCCCCCGTGATGGTGATCTAATAGAGGGCCTTATCCCGGAGCAACCAGTCCTTCCCCACATCTCTTCAATCTCAGTGGAGGACATGGAAAATACTACAGATTTGAATACCCATCTCTCCCCTCTAACTGCAGACCAAGCCTCTTTTCTGTCTCCAAAGGAACCTAAATCCTATTCTGTTCTAACTGATAGCTCCCTTCCTGAGATAAGCAGTTCCACCTCTACTGTATTTCCTGAATCAAATTCTTTAGCGGACAAAATAGCCAGAGTTGATGAAGCAGATATTGGCAGCAATTACACCAAAAACCAACTCAAAAAGCTAAGGCATAAGAGGAAAATTCTAAAGGAAAAAGGAACAGCAGGTTCCGGCCCCCTCGTCTTTCCTCAATGAATTTTGCTTGTTGGAATATTAGGGGCATGAACAGCCCCTCTAAACAGCGCGAAATTCGGTTGTTTGTTCGTGATTACTCTATCTGTTTTTTAGGCATTGTTGAGACTAAAATTAAGGTAGCTTCTAAAGATGTTAGGGCTAACTCTCTCATCCCCGGATGGTCCTTCTTGCATAACTACCCTCACTCGGCCTCGGGAAGAATATGGATTGGCTGGAATAACGCTGTGCTACAAGTTAATTCTTCATGTGCTACCAATCAAGCTATCCACTGTAATATTACAATTCGAGACTCAAAAACCCCCATGATCATTTCGGTTATCTATGGCTCCAATTCCTCTCTTCAAAGAAATGATTTATGGCACGATATTAATCTCCAAGCCTCTATCTCCAAGGGTCTCCCCTGGCTTATTTTTGGTGACTTCAATGCTATACGTTACCCCCATGATAGAAGAGGTGGTAGGTGTGACTGGCTAACTGGTATGGATGATTGTAACTCATGTTTCTTGAATGCAGAGCTTGAGGATCTTAGATTTTCCGGGCGCTTCTTCACCTGGTCAAATGGTCAAGCTTCTCCCCATACTATACAAAGGAAGATTGACAGAGCTTTAGTCAACCATGACTGGTTCTCAGCTTTCCCAAACGCGGAGGCTGAATTTCTTCCCCCTGGCCTCTCAGATCATTCACCTATTCTTGTCAGATCCGGCATCTCTCTACAAAAACGAAGGCTCCCTTTCAAATTCTTCAACTTTTGGGCTGAATATGATAACTTTCTTTCTACTGTCGAGCAAGCCTGGCAAACAAACTTTCAAGGTACAGCCATGTTTATCTGTTGTCAAAAGCTTAAGAAGGTTAAATATGCTCTTAAGGACCTCAATCAGCAAAGATTCAATAACATCTCCTCCCGAGTCCAAGAAGCTCATAACAAGCTTTATGACATCCAAAACCTCCTTGAGCGGGACCCTGGGAATGTGAATATCATGCAAGAGGAAAAAGAAGCTCATCACCTTTTCTACTCCCTTCTAAGTAGTGAGGAAAGTCTCGCCAAGCAAAAGTCTCGTATCCAATGGCTTTCTGAAGGTGATCAAAACACCTCTTTTTTCTTTAAATCTGTGAATAACCGAAGGAATCGTAACAAGATTGTCAGCCTCCTTGATGCAAATGGCTGTAGAATTGATGACATAAAATAGGTCAAGAACAGTATTGTCAATTTTTATCATGATCTCCTTGGAACTGAAAGCCCTATCCAATACCCAGGTAAACAAGCTCTTGAGACTTTTATCCCAAAGCGCCTTAATTCTGATTTTTTTACCTCTCTTCAATGCCCGGTCACTGAAGAAGAAATTCAGGAAGCTCTCTTTAGCCTTCATCCTAACAAAGCCCCTGGGCCTGATGGATTTAATAGTCATTTTTTCAAAAAAGCTTGGAATATTGTTAAACCTGAGGTCATTACAGCTATCTCTGAATTTTTCTCTTCCAAAACCTTGTCCCCAAAGTTCCTAACCCCTCCTCTGTTCATGACTTTCGGCCTATCTCTTGCTGCAACACCCTTTACAAAACTATCTCCAAAATCCTGGCCAACCGTCTCAAGAAAGTTCTCCCTAGCCTTGTTGATCTTTCTCAATCTGCTTTTATTCAAGGCAGGAATATTAGCGACAACATTCTTCTAGCCCAAGAACTCATGCATAATTATCACAAGAACTCGGGCTCTCCTCGCTGCACAATGAAAGTTGATCTTAAGAAAGCTTTTGACTCGGTGCGATGGGAATTTATTATTGACACTTTAAACATCATGGGCTTTCCTCAGCTCTTTATTGACTGGATCTATTGCTGCATCTCAACTCCTCGTTTTTCAATTGTCATTAATGGCGAGTTGGAAGGTTATTTTTCCGGGGCTAAGGGCTTAAGGCAAGGGGACCCTCTTTCCCCCTATCTCTTTGTGATTGCTATGGATGTTCTCTCTATGATTCTTCATCAGAAGTTAACTAGCTCTCAATTTAAGCACCACTGGAGATGCCATAAATCCAAGCTGACTCACCTTTGTTTTGCTAATGATATCATGCTTTTTTGTCATGGGGACCTTGCTTCAGCTTTTACCCTCAAGGAAGGGCTTGACACTTTTGCCTCCTTTTCTGGCCTTCTCCACAATGCCTCCAAAAGTAACATTTTCTTTTCAGGTGTTGATTACAATCTCAAGCAGCAACTCATTGATCACATCGACTTCCTTGAAGGCTCCCTCCCTATCCGCTACCTTGGGGTTCCTTTGATCTCTACCAAGCTGAAAGCTCATGACTGCAAAGCTCTAGTTGACCGCATTATCGGTAAGACCACTCATTGGTCTACTAAATATCTTTCCTATGCAGGTCGGGTTCAGTTGATCAGATCAGTGCTTTTTAACATTCAAGTCTTCTGGTCTTCCCACTTCATCCTCCCTAAAAAGGTGGTGAATCAGATTGAGCAAGCTATGAGATCTTTTCTTTGGAGTGGCAACCATCTCATCTTTTCTGGTTCCAAAGTTGCTTGGGAGAATGTAACTTGCCCTCGAGATGAAGGGGGTCTTGGGATTAAGAAACTTGTTGATTGGAACCTAGCTGCTTTGGGGAAACTCATTTGGGCTTTTTTTCAAAACCCCTCAAAGTCCCCTTGGGTTCAGTGGATTCACTGCAATCTTCTTAAAGGCAAAAGCTTCTGGGAAGTCAAATGCCCTCAATCTAGCTCGTGGGCTTGGAGGAAAATGAGTAAATTCAGATCTTTATTCAAGCCACATATCAAAATTTTCATTGGCTCAGGGCTCTTTGCTTCCCTCTGGTTTGACTATTGGCTTCCCAATGGCTCCATCTATGACAACATGGGGGAAAGGGTTATTTATGATTCGGGGCTGGGAAGATCTGCTACAGTGAGTTGCATCATTCATGAAAATTGCTGGAACTGGCCTATTGCAAATTCTCCTCATCTGCTGGACCTAAAGAATGGTATGCCTTCAAATTTCTTTCCCTCCCCTCTCCAAGAAGACAAGGCAATTTGGTTGCCCTCCTCAAATGGGAACTTCTCCATCAGTTCAGCTTGGGAAACTCTGCGGGGCCGCCACCCCTGGGTAAATTGGTGGAAGCTTGTCTGGCATGCCAAATCTAGTCCGCGCGCTGGTTTTATTCTTTGGATGGCCATTCGTCACAGTCTAAGGACCAAGGACCGCCTGTTCTCTTCTAACACTGGTCAAGATCCTAAATGTCTTTTCTGTTCTAGAGAAAATGAGAATCACAATCACCTCTTCTTTTCCTGCCCTTTCACCTCCAACATATGGTCCCACTTGCTCTCTAAAAGTGGTTTTCACTGTCCTACTGGGGACTGGCAGCAAACTATCCTTTGGGCTACCAACTCTTTCAAAGGCAAGTCGTTTTCCTCCATCTTAGGCAGGCTTACGCTAGCTTGCACAGTTTACAACATATGGCGTGAAAGGAATAGCAGATTATTCACCTAGATCCAGAAAAGTCCAAATGCCATCATAGCTCAAACTCAGGACATGATCCGTGGTAGGCTCACTCACTCAAAAGGGATTCAGGACTCAACTTCCAATAGACATCTCCAGTTTACTTGGTCTTTGCCTGATAGCATATTTAAAGTGTAATATTTTTGCTGCTTGGGGTTGGGAGCTCTTCTGTTTTATGTATGCTCTTCCTTTCCCCTAGCTTGCCCGAGGGTATGCCCTCATGTTTTGTTTTCTTTTTCTTTGTTTAGTTTTTTCTTTTTTGTTACTTTTGGTCGGGTGCTCTTCTGTTTGTAGAAGTCCATCCTTACTCTAGCTTGTTCGAGGGTATGCCCTCTTGATCTTGTATTTATTCTTTTCTTTTATCTATCTTATTTACCTATCAAAAAAAAAAAAAAAGAATCCCAAATTCAGTATTTACATGATTTCAGTTTTAAAATGTTTCTGTTCATATGAACCCTATTATGACATGCTCAGTGAATGGTTTCTTCTACGATTTTCTTAAAATATATTTCAGCATGTCTAAGTTAAAATGCCAAAATCTTGTAAAGTGTTCTGAATTTGCATATTCCAAGTATTTGAAGATTCTATCATGAAATCATGAACATTATGTTTTGAATGCTCATAAAAGCATCTATGTGAAAAAGTCATGTGATAAATGTATTTAAATGCTAGATGTTATGTAACTAAGTCCCGAGGGACAACTAGATATGTATTATGTATAAAGTCCTTAGAGTTTTTATTATGCTCTGAATGTATAACCATGTGTACCAATGTGAAGAGCCGCAGTACTGGACGGATGTGCGAAATTTTAAAATAAGAAAAGAAAAGAAAAAGTTTTCACGCTTCTACAAACACGGGTCGCACCGCCATCCGATACTGTTGCTTATGTATGTGAGCGTCGCCCCAAGGCCCCCGGGCCGAAGGGTGGCAGTCGCGATGCGAGATCCGCACAGGGTGGGTTTCGGGTCATGACAAATATCATACATTCAAAGCATACTAAAAATTTAAAGTTATAGATATTACATATCCAATTGCCTTGTGGGCTTAATTACATAACTGTTTCAAATTTCCTACACCAAAGTTGACCAACTATGGGTCCTAATACTTCAAATAATCCCCTGATCATAATGGAGCTGCCAATCACCCATCCTCAAATTGGGCAAGGCTCATCACCTAAAAATTGTTAGGATAAGGGGTGAGCTTCAACAAGCCTAGTGAGTAATTCTAGTACCTTTTCATGGGTTTTCAACTGGTAGTGGGTTAGTTTAAGAGAGACTTCATATAAATATACACTACCAATTATACATATACTTCTGATATAGGAAGCTTCAAAACATGTAACACGAAACAATTAAGGCATTCGAGTAAAACAGATACTTCACGTATGTAAGTACACGGGACTTCAAAAATATTACGTCACACGAAACATTTAAAAGCATTTGAGTGGGGCATGCAATATGCAATTTTAACTAACACGTACTGATTGACCATTTGGTGGCCATAAATGTTTAAGACATTTACTTGTAAACAGGATGCATAAAAATCCTTTTTCTCGTACATGACCCTTTGTTATTTTAAAAACTGGGCCATTTCCTTTAAACATATATATACCTATATAACTACACATTGTATATATATACCTATATAACTACACATTTTATACATGTACATATATACTCATTTATTCACGTATAGATTGGTTTTTAACTACGTATACTTACACTTATTTTTAACTGTCTATACATATATGCATGCATACACATGCATGCATTGGCATACCTACACACATTACGATGCTCGTTTCTATGTTGGTCGAGCGTCGCCCGGCACTATCTGCATAACTGATACTATTCACATTCTAAATTTGTACAGTATATGTGATATCAAAATATAGAGCTTAAATAGCTCGGTTTACAATCGATAGTACACTACTCGACCCGATCTACCTCTGTATACATGCTAACCCGGGTCAGGGTATTACAAGTAGTGTCCCCGTGGATAAATCACCCTCACCTCATCTCTTTCTATTTTATCCTAAGAGGTCCATTTGTAACCAACTAGATAGTCACCCTTCGTGGGGAGGCCACTCGATGATGGCTCAGGGCACCTATTTTTGTTTTACAATGGGCTGATGATGGAAGATCGTGGGAGCTTTCTTAAAGCATCCATCTCCCACTTGTTTTTATAAATTGAGGATCTTTATTGTACAGCACATGCATAATTATATTAACCTATTCATGGATCAAAATTAATCATGTGATTTTATGAAAATAAACATGCAAGCATAAAATTAAAATTATCTCTCATGGCCAACTAAAATTCTTGACAGCAGGCTCCGTACTTCCATTGGTCTTCTTAATGGGTCCTATCCTCTAACTCTTTCTTCAGAAATAAAATAAATACAAGAAAAACCTATACCCACACACGTGAGCTTACATTTAATCTAAAACTAAAAATTAATAAGCTGAGGAAACCAATGAAGCTTGCCCATTCGCGAAATTTTTTTTTAAGTCCATTGTCCTTTAGAATTGCCTCAAAACTAATTAAATTAAATACATCACCTAATGGCCAGCTGTTAGCCCCTTGAGGGCTGGACAAGGCTAAGGCATTGGTGAGCCTTAACCAATGCCAAGGCCAAGGTGGGGGTGGCTTGTCATGGGCATCCTTACTTGAAGATTGGGTTGTCTTGATGGATTCTTTGACTCGGTACAACACTTGGCGGGCATTGGTAGCCTTTGTCAAGATGTAAGCGCATAGGGGGAGCCGCTCAACTTTGCAAGTGGTTGTGTCTACTCCTGTCAACTGGGTAAATTGTCCTAAGACATATATAGGAGGGAGTACCTTCCTAAGGCGCCCATGGGCGAGTAAGCCATATGGCCAGAAACCTTGGCACCTTTAGGGCAAGGCATATGGCTTGTAAGTTGGGTTTGACATGGTGGTCTAACCTCCATCACCAACGGTGGCGGCATATAGTGGCTGTCACGACCCGAAACCCACCCTGTGCGGATCTCGGATCGCAACCGCCGCCTTCAGGCCCGGGAGCCTGAGGGCAAGGCAAAACATGGGCAGCGGTATCGAATAGCGGTGCGGCCTTGATTTGCGGAAGCGTGAAAACCCTTTTCTTTTTCCTTTTTTTTTTAAAAAAAAATCTTTTAAAAACTTTCGCACAGCCGTCCGGTACTGTCGCTCTTCATAGCGGTACGCATGAATAATCACATCAGAGCATACTAAAAATTAAAGTCTTATACATGATACATATTCGAATGCCTCAAGGGCTTAAGTACATATGTGGTTGCCTCTTAGGCTTAAATACATAATTGTCCAAAAGTACGACATCAAAATTCGACCAACCATAGGCCCTAGTACTTCCCAAAATATCTCCAGAATCCTAATGGAGCTGCCTATCATTCCTCCCCAAATTGGGCAAGGGTCCACCCATCGTCATCACCTGAAAAATGTTAGGGAATGGGGTGAGCTTCGAGAAGCCCAGTGAGTAATTCTAACATCTGTCATGGGTTTCAATTGGTAGTGGTTTCGCACGTGAGAATTTTGTAAAGTACTCACTACCAATTGCTCGTATACTTGGAACATAGAGTACATGCATTCTTTAAACAATGGCTTTGAAACATTAAAGGATTCAAGCTAACTTGTACTTCTGAAATAAAGTATATGAATTTCAAATCATGTAAATATGCATGGTGAAAATGAGGAAAAAGCCTGTTTCCATTTTCAACACACACCTTATCACTTTCATTAACAGAATCCGTTTCGAACCAGATTCCCATTTTATTTTTCGTGGAGATATCTCGTATGCCTGGGGGATTAGATCCTGCTACCTGGCATTTATTCGTATCGTAGTTGGGTTCTTAAGAAACCCGATAGAAATCCGTGGTGCTTATGCACAATTTATCTTGCATTTAAAAGCATTTAACCCATAATCCCTTCGTGTGGATGCATTTAAAAGCATTTCAAACGTATAGTTCATAATCTCATGATAGGGTATCGAAATACGTGAAACATGTAAATTCAGGATATATAATAACATTTGAAATCGAAATTTTAGACATGCAGAAGTATATCTCAAGGAACAGTAGTAAATTATTCAGGAAGCATGTCATAACAGAATATTTAAAACGGAATTGTGTAAAGACAGAATTTGATATTTAAAACATCATTCAAATCCGTGGAATTAAATCTCCACTTCAAATGTGAGGTTACTCACCTTGATTCCCCGGGTTTGCACTACTGGTGGGCTTTTCCTTTCCCTTTGTATTTCCTAAGAAAATTATAAAGAACTCGTTAACTTCACATTTACCTTAAATCGTTACCTATTCATGCTCTTTCATTTAATTTTAGGCCTGACGTATTCTAACTTCCTAGGATTGGTCTTAGTGGTCAACTCGTGGTGACTTGATGAGTTTTATTTTTCACGTGACTAAATTTTCAGTACCTATTTTGGTGTTATGGACTTCGCCGTTGGGTTTGGAATGTCCGACATAGTCAAAATAGACTATCTTTTAGTTTCATTTGGGCTCCGGGTACCTTAGGGGTAGTTTGGTCATTTCGCGCGTCATATTTTTCGGAGTCCCGTCTCATGAATCGGACCCCACTGTTGATCTCAGAAGGCCCGAGAAAATAAGATTACACTAATAACTTGTCTTATTTGGACATCGGTTTCATTAGGGGCAATTTGGTAATTTGTACTTTAACGTATCGTAATTTTTGAAGCCTCGTCTCATAAAATGGACCACACCATTGAGTCCGGAACGTCCAAAATAGTCAAAAACCACTATTCGTTTACTTTATTCGGACTCCGTTTGACTTATTTATGACCTAGGGGTAATTTGGTCATTTTTATTTAATAAATTAATTAATTAAATAATTTAATTTATTATTTATTATTTTATCAGGGGTATAAATGAAATAAAATATCAGAATCTAGGCCACAGTGTAATATTCGGAACTGTTGGGGGTTGGTTTGCAATTTTCCAAAAGTTTGAACTGAACCAAAGGGTTCAGCCCTTAAGCAAGTGAACCGGACCGGTCCAATCCGGTCTTGACCGGTTCAGGGTAATGTGCTGACGTCAGGCTGACGTCAGCCCTACAATTTAAAATTTAAATTTAATAGTAACAAAACGACGCAGTTTGGTTTTAACGGGTTATCCGTTTTTTGGTCGGGTCGGGGCCCGACCCGAAGACCCGGTCCATGGCCCGACCCGTACTGTTCATCTTCCCCAACAGTCTAGGGCTACTATTGCCCTAGAATTTCAGAATTTTCTTCTTCGATTTCGTAGAGTTTTATGCATCCCTTTTTACTGCTTTCCATCTTAATCGATTTCTGGTGGTCATATTAACAATCTAACATCAATTTAGAGCATCGAATCGAGCTCTAATGGCTCTGTTTCAAGGTGATACTCCGAAACCTGCAACTGACTCGTGATGGTTCATTTTTGGTCCAAATCGCTTGGGGTTTCTTGCGTTGTGAGCTACAGGTTATGGGGTTTCAGTTCCTACCCTAAAATCCCATTTTAATATAGGTTTTCATGAGTTACAACTTTGAACCCGTACCTGCAACCGAGCATTCGAGGGTCAAAACCTAGGTATTGAGGTCGCGGTCTAGGGTTTTTGTGATCCTAGGAGGGTCTATTTTAAGTCCCAAGTAACTAAAACAAGTTCAGAGCAGGTTGAACTAGACCCATTCAGTCAAGGTCCTCTAATGGCGGATCTCACTGTTTCCATGGTTTGGGGCAGTTCTGATGGTTCAAATGTGAGCATTCAATCCAGATTTTATGGTTTAAACATGATACATGCGTTAATAATCCTAAAAACATCAAAACAGTAGCCGAAATTTCCAAAGAGAAGTTCAAGGTTTTTGGATGGCTTACCTTCAAACAGTGGTCTCCTCACTGGTTTGGGTTCAAACAGAAACTCCAACAGGTTGGCTTTGATCCCTTCGTGCACCCCCAGACCTTGGCTCCCTTCTATTGCTTCTTCAATGGATCACCAATACACACACACACTTGTGTATATCTCTCTCTCTCTCTCTCTCTCTAAGATTCTCTCCCTCTATAAAGCAGTATGTCAACACTCTCTAATTTCAGATCTGCACATATGCAGGGAGAATGCATATATGGAAATATACAAATCTCACATCTCTCTTGCCCTTTCATCTCCCTAGATGCATGATTATCTTGCATGCATTTTGGTTGGGAGAAGGGTTCCATCATGAGTCTATAGGTATGATAGCTCTAGCCATGATGCAATGCTGAGGTGTTGCATGTGTGGGTATTGGTCACTTTGGGGAGAGGCCAAATCTGATTGCTATTTAAATATATATCTTTGCATATATATGCACAAAGGTGCTCTTAGCTTAGTTGGTAAATTTTTGGTAACCCAAATTCTGCCTAGGTTGGTCAAGGGATCAAATCCTCTTGGCCACAATTTTTGGTCTTTTTTCCATATTTCGGGCTTAGGCCCTGTTTGGCTGCGCATTAATGCAGTTTCCCTGTTTCCTATTTAACTTTTATTCTGTAACTTATTTTTCGACGCCGTTTCTTCTGGTCAACTCCTAATTAGGTTAGCTTCTTAATTATTCTTTATGTTTGGTTCAGATACATGATTAGTAACTAATCATTACTTAATCAGGGTCGGGGTGTTACAGTGGCAACGTTTGACAAATAAGACGAAGGCATGAGTAGGCATGGTTTGGCAATGAGGGTTGACAATAAAGCATTAGTGGGATCAAGTGGTTCATTGATTGAAGGTTGATTGCACATAGCCTTGTCCTTGAGTGAGGGCTTGGTGTGGCATTAGTTGAGATAGAGCAGGTGAAGGCAGTTGCTGGTCTGGCATAAGACAAGGCCGCCTAAGGGCAGACAAGGGGGATTGCCATGCTGTGTTGACGCATTGATCCTATGACAGGCATTGTATGCAACAGTGAGATGAACTGCTTGCTCATATGTGGCGTAAATCTGTAGCTTCTAACAGCCCTAGCAGTTGGGGGTGTCAACTGCAAGCAATAGGTGGCTGTTTGTGGCAGAACCCTAGTAGTTGGGGTGTAACTTCAAGCCACGTGTGTGTCACAGACACACACACATGGGCGGTTGTGTATTTGTCTACATATACATTGTAATAGAGGGGTGCAGACATAGAAGTGAGTATGAGTACTTCTTGTCACGCGACCCTAACTGCTATATTCCTATACTGTTGAGAGAGGGTTGGGAAGAGTTTTCTGTAAAGTGTGTGACCTTTGTGTTGCTTGTCTTCTTTAAGCCTCTTGGGCGTGTAAGTGTGTGTATTGGCTGGCTTAGACAGTGTCTTTGGCCATCACAAGGCAGAAAAATTCAAGTTCGAATTTAGACCCTGTGACAATTGGTATCGGGGTGCAGTTTGAGGACCATGGCTACTGGTACTACGAACGAGGCCCTAAAAGATCAAGTGTCTTGCTTGGAAAACTTCGTTGGTGTCCTTGATAGTGATGGTGTTGTTGCACTATTTGTTCAAACAAAGCAACACACCATTAAGTTGGTGGACTTGAGGAAGATTCTGGACGATTTCATGATAGAAACGAGTGCCAGAATCACCAACATCATAGAGGATGTGGTGTCCCTAACAGACGTTGTGAAAATCAACCTCAAATGCTTAGAGGATGATGTAGCCCTCGTCAAGAAGTTTATCCCTGCCAACCCCAGTGGCATCAGAGACGTGTCTTCCAAGATCAAAGTCCTTGAACCGAAGGCTTTTTCTGGTGCCAGAAATTCAACGGAGTTGGAGAATTTCCTTTGGGACATGGAGCAGTATTTCAAGGCCGCCCTTGTCCCAGATACAGAGAAGGTAGCTATAACCAGTATGTATCTTGCAGGTGATGCCAAACTCTGGTGGCAAACCCAGGTGCAAGATGATTTGAATGCTGGATGCCTTTGGATCGAGATATGGGAGATCTTGAAAAAAGAATTGAAGGATCAGTTCCTCCCTTACAACACTGCTTGGGTTGCTCGGGACAACTTAAAAAAGTTAAAACACACTAGCATAGTGAGGGGCTACGTGAAAGAATTCACTTCCCTGATGCTTGACATCCAAAGCATGTCAAAGGAAGACAAATTGTTTAATTTCATGTCTAGTCTCCAAGCATGGGCGCAAGCTGAATTGCGAAGGCAAGGAGTAAGAGACCTTCCTTCTGCAATTGCTGCAACAGAGGGGCTGGTCGACTTCAAGGTTGTTGGATCCACATCCTCAATCGAAAAGAAGAAGAATAATGGCAGGAAGAAGGCCAAAGACGAACAATCCAAAGCTACTAAGAAGCAGCATGATGGAAAGAAGAAGAAAGGAAGCAGTAGTGGCACTTCCAAGTCCAAAGGAGAAACAAGCCAAAGCAAGGGTAAAACCATGAATGGTTGTTTCCTCTACAATGGCCCCTATTGCCTAAAAAACTGCCCCAAACATGAGAAGTTGAGTGCCTTGGTGCTTGATAACAAGGACTTAGATAGCGACTTTGACATTCTAACCAGAGTCAATCCACTCTAGTTGCTAAATGCCATCACTGTGCAGAAGCCACAGACGCAACGTGGTTTGATGTATGTGCAGGTTAAGGGAATGGCAAGGACGTTCGAGCAATGGTGGATATTGAAGCCATTCATAACTTTGTGGCTCAACAAGAAGTGGCTACCTTTGGCCTGAAACTAGATCAGAACACAAGCAAGTTGAAAGCAGTCAACTCGGAGGCCAAACCTGTCCAAGGTACAGCACAAGCAACCCTCAACATTGGTGTTTGAGAGGGACTGTGCATTCTGATGGCAGTACCCTTGGACGACTTTGATCTGATCCTTAGCAATGAGTTCTTCGTGAAGGCCACACTGATGGTCATGCCCCATCTTGGAGGCATGATGATCACAGATGAGAAAGCCACATGCTTTGTCCTTGCTATCTACAGTGATCAAAGCAAAAAGGAAGGGAAAAAGAAAATAGGGATGCTCTCTGCAATGCAGTTGAAGACTAGATTGCAGAAAGGCGAAGAGACTTACCTTGTAGCCCTGGTGGAGATCAAGCCTGACACCATTGTGGATGTTCCTAATGAAGTTGCTGACTTGCGAAAAGAGTTTGCAGATGTCATGCCTCCGAAACTTTCCAAGTTCCTTTCGCCCCGACGAGCAACTGATCATAAGATCGAGTTGGAGCCTGGTGTAAAGCCTCCTGCACAGGCCCCTTACAGAATGGCACCTCCCCAACTGGTAAAATTGAGGAAGCAATTGAAGGAACTCCTTGATGTAGGATTTATTCAGCCTTCAAAAGCCCCTTTTGGAGCCCCAGTATTGTTCCAATGGAAGCGAGGATGTGCATTGACTATCGGGCCTTGAACAAAGTGATTATAAATGTAATACCCTCACCCAATGTAAAATGACCAATTTGCCCCTAGTGCCCTTAGAGCCAAATCGAAAGTTCGAGAAGGTCTAAGTTGACTTTTTTCGACGTTCTAGAATCAATGGTGAGGTCCATATTACTAAAAGAAGTACGGAAAAGCATGTGAAGTAATAGAAACATACTTAAAATTTATAAAGCTATCAGAAGAGTATAATTAGAAATGAAAAATTCCTTCCTAACACATTAAACTGTGTCGTAGGTTAAGACAGAAATAAATCATCATGAATGAGCTCATTTGGGAGGGAAAAGTAATCAAAAGAAAAATAAACACTGCTAAGAAGGTGAAGATCCTCTCTTGGAAGTCGTTTATTTTCAAAACCCCTATTGCTCCAGTGGGGCGATTCTTGAAGGAAGAGGCTGCAAGAAAACTGGCTGAGAAGAATTAAAGGAAGAAGAAAAACGGGAAAAAGTAGAAACACTTAATGATATGCTTCGAAGGTAATATCTATTTATCAATTAAAGTACATAAAGTAAATAGACATGTAAATACCGCTATAAATCGCTATGAGTTAGTCCGATTCTGAAGAAAAAAACCTATCAGAGAATTAGGCTTACACAGTCTAAGAATAGGTTAAGATCACAAGTTGATTTAAGTACATGTGAAATTTATGAAATTTTCATAAATTGTTTTAGGCTTACCAAAGGAAAAGGGAAGGCACATTAGTAGCGCCAACCCTGAAGTTTGAGGTGAGTAATCCTGTATTTGCAGTGGAGATTTAACTCCATGGATTTGAAGAAGTTTGAAGTTCAAAATATCTGAAGTATTTCAACATCAAATTCAGTATTTACTTGATTCCTGTTTTAAAGTATTTTTGTTCTTATAAACCCTATTGTGACATGCTCAGTGAATTGATTTCAACTACAGCTTTCCTTAAAAATATATTTCAGCATGTCTAAGTTTAAAATGCCAAATCTCTTTAAATATCCTGAATTTGTATATTCCGAGTATTTAAAGACTCTATCATGAAGCCATGAACATCATGTTTTGGAATGCTCTTAAAAGCATCTATTTGAAGAAGTCATATGTATTTAAATGCAACTACAGGGATGTCATGTTTTAATATTTTAAATAGAATCTCTTGTGAATGTTTTATATGCCTCCTGTTCCCACTGGTAATGCAAGATAAACATGCATAAGCACTAAGATTGATTTTGGGTTCTTTAGAGCTCAATTAACATGTAAAGTGTCCGGTAGCAGGATCCAATCCCCCCGGCATGAGATATCTCCACGGGAAGTAATATTAGAGTCCGATTCGAAACGGATTCTACTAATGAAAGTGATAAGATGTTATGTTCAGAAATGGAAGCAGGTTTTACCCTCATTTTTCTACACATATCTACATGTTTTGAAGTCTCTTTTTATATATTTGAATAAGTACATGTTAGTTTAAATTCTTTAATTGTTTCAAAGCTATCTGTTTTAAAGAATGCATATATTCTGTATTTGAAGTATACGAGCAATTGGTAGTGAATATTTTATAAACTCTCTTATACTAACCACTGCCAATTGTGATAAATGCTGGAATTACTCACAAGCTGAGTTTAGCTTACCCGGATTTATCCGACCCACATTTCAGGTAACTGAAAACAATCCTGACTTTTGATAATGATGATGGTTAGAGCTTTGCCCATTTTAAGGAAGGGCATAAGCAGCTGCTTGTAGGACTAGCAGTTTTTGGGAAGCACTATGGAACTTTAGTTAGTCACTTTTGTTAGAAGATATTTTAATGTTATGTAACTAAGTCCTGAGGGACAACTGAACATGTATTATTTATAAAGTCCATTAGTTTTTATTATACTCTGAATGTATAATAATATGTACCGCTTTGAAGAACGGCAGTACCAGGCGAGTGTGAGGAAAATTTAAAAGAAGAAAAAGAAAATAAAAAGTTTTTCACGCTTCCACAAACACAGGCCGCACCGCCGTCCAATACCGTCACTTATGTGAGCTTTACCTGTCGGCCCCTAGGGTGAAGGGTGGCGGTCGCGATTCGAGATCCACATAGGGTGGGTTTCGGGTCGTGATAGAGTGGTATCAGAGCTTAGGTTGATGGTCTTTGGAGAAGACCAAGTCGTGATTGAGGTTAGGAAATAATTAAGATTTACTGATACCACAGAGTGGTATTAGAGCCCTAGGTTAACTTAAACAAACTTAATGACACTAGAAGAATTAGAAAGAGAACTATGAGTTAGGTAGGTCCTATGCTACCTAAGACATTGAAATACATGATTTGATTAGTTGGCGGGGTATGGGACCCGCATTACATAAAGTAGATATTAGAAGTACATGATTTGATTAGAAGGTGGGGTATAGGACCTGCATTACATAAAATAGATATTAGAAGTACGTGATTTGATTTAAAGGCGGAGTTTGGGACCTGCATTACATGAAGTAGATATGTGAAGTATGTGATTTATTTGAAAGCGGGGTATTGGACTCGCATTACATGAAGTAGATATGTGAAGTACGTGATTTGATTTGAATGCAGGGTATGGGACCTGCATTACATAAAGTAGATATGTGAAGTATGTGATTTATTTGAAAGCGGGGTATGGGACCCGTATTACATGAAGCAGATATGTGAAGTACGTGATTTGATTTGAATGCAGGGTGTGGGACCTGCATTAGAGTAAAGTAAGTGATTAGAAGTACGTGTTCGATAGGAAGACGGGGTATGGGACCCATAGTTGAATAGAAATAGTAAAACGAAGACAAGAAATAAATGTGGACTATAAAAACCACTACGAGAATCAAGGATAATAAAATATTAAACCTTGAAAACATGAAGTAGGTGAATATAAACCTTATGTGATAAAATACATGATGAAAAACTAACAAATGTATGTTTTTCAGCGACAATGGTAAACACAAGAAGAAACGCGAAACGCGATAAATCCTGAAGACAGACTAGACCGAGTTGAGCACATTCTGGAAACAATGGCTCAAACCATGATAGGTGTCCAAGCTCAGGGCAGAGCACCATGGCAGGTGCAGAACCCCGAGCTACCACCGGATTAGGGACAACCTGCTGAGGCAATCAAAATGTCGAGTTATAAGATGTTTTAGAGCTTCAAGCCTCCTAGATTCGATGGACTAGACACTACAATCGACGTTGAGGCGTGGGTCCAAGAGATGCAACGTATATTCACAGTCTTGCCATGTACAGCGAAGCAGAAAGTCTCATTTGCTACCTTTACCTTCAAGGATGCAATATATGGATGGTGGCTTCTAAAGAATGAAGGAGAGCCTCAAATGATCTAGGAACGATTTTTGGAAGTATTTTATGATAAACATTTCCCAAGGTCGTTAAAGAATTAGAAGATAGCAGAGTTTGTAACTCTAACACAAGGGACTATGACCGTAGCAGAATATGAGGCTAAGTTCATGAAACTGGCCCGCTTTTCACCTCACATTGTCATCACAGAGGATCTAAAGGCCAGGAAGTTTGAGAGTGGCCTCAGGGATAGCATTAGGAACATACTTGAGCCCTTTAAGCTTCCCACGTACAATGCGGTGACGAATCATGCTAAGATCTTCGAAAGAGTTGGGATTGCCCTGTCCTAGAAGAAAGACAAGAAACAGGTTAGCCCCACTCCTCAACAGATGAAGAAGACTAAAACAGGAGTCAAAGTATGACTTCTGTCAATCAAGGAGGAAATACTAGCCAGAAGACGACAAAGACTCCTTTGTGCCCTACTTGCCAGAAAAGGCATTTTGTGCCCTGTTGGCAAATTACTGGAGGCTGCTAAAAATGTGGGCTAATCGGGCATCTCATCAAGGATTGCCCAAAGTGGAGTTCAGTTACCAGGGAGCCTACTGCAGTAGTTTCATTAGCTACGCCATGCACACAAGCTCTGACCGTTGAGAAACTAGGAGGGAGCAAGGAACCAACGAGGTACGAACATGATAGATAGAAATAATGAAGAAGGGAAAGAGACTAGAACTTTTAAAATATGGAACACTTGAGTTTTGAGGACAAAACTCTAATAAGGAGGGGAGAATGTAATACCCCGACCTAAACTACCCGAGCAAATTGGCACGCTTTACGAGATTTTGAAACAGTAGTTCAAAACTAACTATAAAAAGACCGAGAGTCAGGAAATATATATATATCTAAACTACCCGAGCAAATTGGCACGCTTTACGAGATTTTGCAACGGTAGTTCAAAACTAACTATAAAAAGACCAAGAGTCAGGAAATATATATATATATAGACATATATGTATGTGTATAATGATATACATATAAATATACATGTGTATTAACATATATAGAATACACATACTAGATGTGTATGCGTATGTACAATAAATGTATATGGCGACATATATATATATATAAATGTATGAAGTAAGGTAAATGCAGTAGTATATATAGGTGTTATATATTATTGTGGATGAAGATAGGAAAAGCTTAGGGTTGTCGACTATGTGTGTGTGAGTGAGTGAGTGTGTGTATTTATATAATATGTAAATAAATAAAAAAATACCATCAAAGGAATTAAATGCAAAGCTACAAAGCTGAAAATGAAAAAGAAGAAATTAAAAAGAACAGAGAAGAAGTCAAGGAAGGTAGGAAGAGAGAGAGAGAAAAGAGGGAAAGAAGAGAGAGAGAAAGAGAAAGAGAGGGGCGGCCATGTAATGATATATATATATATATATGTACATGCACTAAGTGTGCGTTTGGGGAAGATTAGAAGCTAAGAAAAGCTCTGGGATATTCAAAAGGAAGAAAATAGAAGGAGGAAAGGAGAAATTCATTATTGAGGTAAAAATCTATAAAACTCACCATTTTCTCTCTCTAAAAGTTTGAGCATGTATACAAGTTGTTTAAAGTTTTTGTTGCATGCATGACATTTAGGGGCTCGACATCTTGACTTGGAATGAAATTTTGGACCTTAAACACATCAGGAACACCAAGCCGTACGCCAAACCACCATTGATAGACCTCTATTGGAGCAGGTCTGAAAATACCTATACCAAACCAAGTTTGAGTTGTCAAGACCTCAAATAGAAACCATTAGTGTTCCAAAAACACTTAGACGCGACCTTATAACTAAAAGAAAACCCTAGGAGTTGGAGTCGCAGGTTCGGGTTTTGAAACCCAACCTCTCAACCTTACACCAAAACTAAACTTAAGGAATAGGGAATGAAACCCCTTGACAAGAGGGACAAAATAGGCCAAGTCACGCATGAAATGGTGAAGAAACGAGCATTTACTAGGGAACATATGATATCCAGAACTGCCATGCGTAATGGAACGAGCTTTCTAGCTCAATCCAAAGCTCCAAATGAATGCCAAAACAATCCTTAATGTCCCAGAAACGTTTTAGAGTCAAGAGCAGTGAATAAAAAAACCCTAAAATTCACGAAATTAAAATGAAAAGTTACAAAATTTTGGGCAACAGTAGCTCGGGTGTGGGGAAGAAGAAGACCCCGCTGAGCCAACTTGTGAGTTGACTCAACCGATCCTGACCGGGCTAGGTTAGCCACTGTGTCAACTCAAACACGTGTCGATGAGTAGGGTGAGACACTGCATTAGTGGGATGACACCGTTTGGGCTTGGGGGTTTTTAAATTAAAAACCTAAATATGGATTATTTGGCTACACCTTGATCAAACCCTTGATGCTCCTGTTTGGAAGAGGATAGCTTATCCACGGATAAGCCTCCTGTACACTGTTTGGCCCATAGAAAATAATAACAAATAATGGGGCTGCGCCCCTAGAGACTCGAACGCCCAACCTCTCAACTCTAACCCCTCATTTATACCACTGTGATAGGCACGCCCGTGGTATATATGGTGGTCGAATATATATATATATATATATATATATATATATATATATATTATAAAAGAAAATTTTAATTAATTAAATTAATTTAAAAATAGTAAATTGAGCCGATGTCCAAATTAAACATATGAATAGTGTATTTTAACTATTTTGAACATTCTGAACCCAATGGTGGGATCCGTTTTGTGAGACGGGACCCCAAAAAATAAAGACACTTAAAAGTGTAAAATGACCAATTTGCCCCAAGGGCCCCTAAAGCCAAATCAAAGTCCAGGAGGATCTAACTTGACTTTCTCTGACGTTTTGGACCCAATGGTGAGGTCCATATTACAAAAACAAGTACGAAAAAACATGTGAAGTAATAGAAACAAACTTAAAATTTATGGAGCTACGGGAAGAGTATAATTAAAAATGAAAAATTACTTTCTAACACATTAAACTATGTCGTAGGTTAAGACCAAAATAAATCGTCATAGTTGAGCTCATTTGGGAGGGAAAAGTAATCAAAAGAAAATAAACACTGCCAAGAAGGTGAAGATCCTCTCTTGGAAGTCGTTTATTTTCAAAATCCCTATTGTTCCAATGGGGCGATTCATGAAGGAAGAGGTTGCAAGAAAACTGGCTGAAGAAGCATTAAAGGAAGAAGAAGAATGGGAAAAAGTTGAAACACTTAATGATATTCTTCGAAGGTATTATCTATTTATCAATTAAAGTACATAAAGTAAATAGACATGTAAATACCGCTATAAATCGCTATAAGTTAGTCTGATTCTGAAGAATAAAACCTATCATAGAATTAGGCTTACACAGTCTAAGAATATGTTAAGACCACAAGTTGATTTAAGTACATGTGAAATTTTTGGAATTTTCATAAATTGTGTTAGGCTTATCAAAAGAAAAGGGAAGGCACATCAGTAGCGCTAACACTGAAGTTTGAGGTGAGTAATCCTGTATTTGAAGTGGAGATTTAACTCTACGGATTTTAAGAAGTTTTAAGTTCAAAATATTTGAAGCATTTCAACATCAAATTCAGTATTTCCTTGATTCCTGTTTTAAAGTATTTCTGTTCTTATAAACCCTATTGTGACATGGTCAGTGAATTGATTTCAATTACACCTTTCCTTAAAAATATATTTCATCATGTCTAAGTTTAAAATGGCAAATCTCTTTAAATATCCTGAATTTGTATATTCCAAGTATTTGAAGGCTCTATCATGAAGCCATGAACATCATGTTTTGGAATGCTCTTAAAAGCATCTATTTGAAGAAGTCGTGTGTATTTAAATGCAACTACAAAAAGGTCATGTTTTAATGTTTTAAATAGAATCTGTTGTAAATGTTTTATATGCCTCCTGTTGCCACTGGTAATGCAAGATAAACGTGCATAAGCACTAAGATTGATTTTGGGTTCTTCGGAGCTCAATTGACATGTAAAATGCCCGGTAGTAGGATCTAATCCCCCAGGCATGAGATATCTCCATGGGAAGTAATATTAGAGTCCAGTTCGAAACGGATTCTACTAATGAAAGTGATAAGATGTTATGTTCAGAAATGGAAGCAGGTTTTACCCTCATTTTTCTACACGTCTACATGTTTTGAAGTCTCTTTTCATATATTTCAAGAAGTACATGTTAGCTTAAATTCTTTAATTGTTTCAAAGCTATCTGTTTTAAAGAATGCATATACTAACCACCGCTAATTAAAAACCCATGATAAATGTTGGAATTACTCACAAGCTTAGTTTAGCTTACCCAAATTTATCCGACCCATATTTCAAGTAACTGAAAGCAGTCCTAACTTTTGATGATGATGATGGTTAGAGCTTTGCCCATTTTGAGGACAGACGTAAGCAGCTCCTTGCAGGACTAGCAGTTTTTGGGTAGCACTATGAAACTTTAGTTAGTCACTTTTGTTTGAAGATATTTTAATGTTATGTAACAAGTCCTGAGGGACAACTGAACATGTATTATTTATAAAGTTCATAAGTTTTTATTATGTTCTAAATGTATAATCTTATGTACTGCTTTGAAGAGCGGCAGCACCGAGCGGGTGTGCGAAAAATTTAAAAAAAAGAAAAGGAAAAGAAAAAGTTTTTCACGCTTCTGCAAACACTGGCCGTACCGCCATCCAATACCGTCGCTTATGTGAGCCTTACCCGTCGGCCCCCGGGCCAAAGGGTGGCAGTTGCAATTCGAGATCCGTATAGGGTGGGTTTTAGGTCGTGACAATAAAGAACAACTATCTAGTCCCGAATGTTCATGACCACTTTGATAGACTGAGCAAAGCTTCCTACTTCACAAAATTGGACCTGCATTCGGGCTATTGGCAAGTGCAGATTGCTGAGGGAGATGAGGCCAAGACTGCCTGCGTCACTCGCTATGGATCGTATGAGTTCTCGGTGATGCCCTTTGGTCTCACTAATGCACCTGCTACATTCTGTAATCTAATGAATGATGATCTTTACAACATTAACAAGTTTGTTGTAGTGTATCTCGATGATATTGTAGTCTATAGTGAGACTATTGAAGATCACTTAACTCACTTAAGGTTGGTTTTCAGCAGTCTGAGAGAAAACCAACTTTATGTAAAGAAGGAGAAGTGTGAGTTCTGCCAACAAGAAGTAATGTTTCTTGGCCATTGGGTCAGTAATGGTAGAGTTCGAATAGACGAACGGAAAGTGAAGGCCATTCTTGATTGGCCTGCACCAACTAAAGTGTCAGGATTGAGATCTTTCTTGGACTTGCTAATTACTATCGCAGGTTTATCAAGGGTTACTCCAAGAAGGTAGCCCTATTGACTAACTTGATGAAGAAGGACAACTGGTGGAACTGGAATGAAGTATACCAGGCAGCTTTTAAGAAGCTGAAGCATGCAGTGGCTTCGGAGCTAGTCCTGCGCCTGCCAGACTTTGAGTTACCCTTTGATGTCCACACAGATGCCTCTAATAGAGCCTTGGGAGGGGTTCTGGTCCAAGAGAAACATCTTGTTTCCTTTAAGAGTCGAAAGCCAAAGGATGCTGAACAGAGGTATTTTGCCCACGAAAAGGAGATGACTGCAGTTGTGCATTGTATGGGCACCTGGAAGCATTATTTGATAAGGATGCGATTTACAGTGGCGACGGACAATATGGCCAACACCTACTTCAAAACCCAAAGAAGCTGACTCCCAAATAGGCTCGCTGGCAAGAATTCTTAGCAGAATTTGATTTTGTCTAGGTTCATAGACCTAGCAGTCAAAATCAAGCTGCTGACGCTTTGAGTAGAAAGATCATGCAAGAGTATGTTGTTGCCCTGTTTAACTTTCAGACTGATTTGCTACAGAGTGTGAAGGACTTTCCCTAATCAGACAGTGCTTATGAGAATGTGACACAACAAGTCAGAGAGGGACATGTTCGAAAGTACTGGCTGGATGATGAGATCTTGTAATATCCCGACCCGGGATATGGCACGTAGACCGAGGTAGACCCGGTCGAGTACACGTAAATCAAGATAGGTTGAGTCGAGTAACATAATACCAGTTGTAACCGAATATGAGTTCCGAATAAATAGAATAATTTCAATTATATCTTAAAAAAGTCAAATAATAATACCGAGTTTTGACCAACTAACGAATATAGTATCAAGGTAAATCGAGATCGAGAATAATAGACCCCAGATATACCGAATTATTTTAATGAGTAATATACGGTGATAAGGTACGATTATCGAGGCAATTTGTAGAAGTTATAATCTCAAGGAATTACGAGATTAAGAAAAACCAAGTACGAAACAACCGAGCCGATAAGTATAATATCAAAATAAACCCGAGTCATCATAATAAATTATGTATCGTAATAAGCACGCAGTTCGAGATGGATAATATGATTCATTAATTTAGTAATATACAGTTTAAAAATACGAGAAGTGAATTATGATAAATCCCGAGCAGTACAGAGAATCGTGTACGTAGGCCAGTATATGCCTCGTTATATGTGCACAATGTATTTTTAATAAATACAAGGATATATATATATATGGGATTATATATATATATATGCATATATAAAAATAAATATAAAATATATATATATGGGAGTATAAATATATATATATATATATACGGTTATGTACGTATATGTATTTTATAAATATATATTGGTATAAATGTATATATATATATATATATATATATATAAGCATGCAAGTGAAGAAAGAAAAGAAAAGAAAAAAAAAATCAAGTGGTGTGTGCGCTGTACAAAGTGTCGGCCAAGGTGTGTGTGTGTGTTGGTGTGTGTGTAGTGTGTGTTATATATTATATTACATATATACAAATATCTCTTATTTCTTGGAGAAAGAAAGAAGAGAGACAACAAATGTCTCAGCCGAAAGTGAAAAGAGAAAAGTCAAGGAAAGCTGTAAAAATTGTACGAAGAAAGAGAAAGAAAGTAGGCTACAAGTGGGAAAGAAAAGAAAGAGGAAAGGGAGAGGAAGGAGGGAAAACGTGAGGGCAGTGCTGCTGCTCTCTTTATATATATATATATATATATATATATATACCTATGTATACTAAGGTGAAAAGGGGAATAAAACACATAAAATAAAGGAGTTGAGACCATCTAGAAGTAGGAAACAGAAGGAGAAACCGAAAGAAAAAGGTAAGAAACTCTGTAAATTTTAAAGTTCCATTTTCTGGTATTTTTTTTTTTTTTTTTGTAGAATTGCTTAAAGCTTAGAAAGAATTACATGGTTTTAAAGAGCATGAAAAATGATGAATTTAGGAAGAAACCGCAGACCATTTAGTTAAGAAACGAGCGAGAAAAACTGATTTAAAGTTTGAAGAAAAATTCCGAGTCATCGAGTTTTAGCTCATTTTATGAATTGGAGATTGTTGCCCATAAGTGCAGCAACTTGTAGGTAAAATTTGGGCTCAAAACAATGGCTAAAAAGCCATGAAATAATGAAAATTCAATTCGCTGGAAAGTTGGGACAGCTCGCCGGAGCTAGCTGCAACTGCATTTTTCGAGGCCTACCGGTGGTCCAAACTGAATTCCGAGGGTACGTATGGAAAGCCCATGAGGAGTAGAAGAGGACCCGGGTGTTCGGACGTCAAAACATCGCCAGAAACCAGCTGCCATCGCCGGAGAAAATGACTAACCGCACGGCTGGCAGCGCTGCACGCTGCTATGCGTGTTGGTTTTCTTGGTGTTTTGGGTCACGGGTTGGGTCGGGTTGACCTGCCTAGCTATCTATGGGTTAGACCCAACTAGTTTATGATTTTTAGAATTTTAAAATTAAGGATTTGGGGCTGTTCAAACATGGAAATAGTAAATTGAAATTAAAAATTAAATAGGAATGGGGATAGCCTATCCAAGGTTTTTGGCTTATCCTTTGTTTGGCTATTCCAAATTGGAATAGGAAATTATGATAATTATAAATTTACCCAGAACTTATGATAATTAGATTTTGACCCCAAGTAATAAAATTATATTTAAATTGAAGGGGAAATTACCAAAATGCCTTTAAGTGGAAAAGTAGTCAAATGAACTCCAATTAAAATAAAAGAATAGTAAATTTTTATTATTTTGGGCATTCCAGACTCAACCGTAGAGTCCGATTTGTGAAAATAGGTGTCGAGAAACGAGAACCCGTGAAAGTGCAAATGACTATTTTACCCTTTATAGTAACGATGTCCAAATTAAACACATGAATAATGTATTTTAACTATCTCGGACATTCTAAGACCAATGGTGAGGTCCGTGTCATGAGATGGAGTCCCAAAAAATAAAAGACCCGTAAAAGTGCAAAATGACCGTTTTGTCCTTTTTAGTACCAAAGTCCAAATTGAATTCCGCGAAAGCCTAAACCGACTTTGTTCGACATTCCAGATTCAATAGTAGAGTTTATTCTAGTAAAAGAGATATAAATAATAAAGAGACATAAAATTTGTAATATCCCGACTTGGGATATGACACGTATCCCGAGCTAGGCGATACCGACCTGAGTTGGGTTGGGCCAAAACATGAAACCCCGGACTATAAGAGAATTTATTACAAGAACAAAGTTTAAAGTTAAATCGGAATATTTAAACACCCGAATAAACCAACATTTGAATCTCGTATAGCATGTGCACCGGGCTGGACCGGGCTATAAATGTAATCCCGAATTATAAGCCGTGAAATGACATAAATAAAAGTGGATGCGTAATAGACTGTATTGTTTAATTACGATGCATAGGTACGAAAGGCAAACAGTCACGGGTGTCCGGGTGCCGTTACACCGGAAGCCGAGTTTATTGAAAAACGTGCAAGTGAATGTCAACGCATAAATTTTTATTGTAAATCTAAATGATTATAAATATCATATATATATATATATATGGTTGGATGATATATATATATATATTATAATACAATATAATTAAATGAAAAGAAATAAAAATGGAAAGAAAGAAATTGCATGTGGGTCATGTGTGAGAGGTGTCTTGTGTGCATGAGTGTGCTGCCACCGCAGCTACAGGTGGCAAGGGCCACCGACTGGGAATCGGTTAAAGGGACTGAAGAAAGAGATGGGAAGGGAGAAAGATAAGGTAGAGAGAGAAGAGGTGAGTGTTTGGTATACATATATATATGTATACGGGTTTGAGAGAAGAGAGGTTAGAAAAGGAAAGAAAGGTCAGGAACTCAAGGGGAGAAGAAGGGAGAGAGATTGGTTCAGAAACAGAAAGGTGGGAGAGTCACAGTGAGCTCAAAATCCGAAACCCAGGTAATTGATTTCAGCTCTGTTATTTCAAATTAAAGCGTAAAGTTTAGATATAATGGTAGGGTCTGAACAAGCATGAAATATAGGGATTATTGCAAAAAGAATGAAGCTAAATGGTGTAGAAACCATAGAGAAAATTGGAGTTGCAGGTTGATGGAATAATCTCGGTTCCATGAATTCTATGGTTAAAACTTGTTTAAAAGTTTATGAAAACTATCCTTATGCATGCAGAAAACTAAATGGAGAAGGAAGAATGAAAAATGATGAAGAAATCATAGGGAAAATAAGAAAAATCATATGGCCGGAGATTCGGCCGGAGATGATTAAGCTCTATTTCGTGAAGAATGGAAAGGCTAAATGGAAAACTAAAGTTATAAATATATTCTACATGAAAAGGGGAATAAAACTGCATTGAAAATAGGTTTAAAAACCATCGGATTTAGGTTGCCGTCACCGGAGATGGTGACGGAACCCTAATACAGTTCACCGGAGATGTGAGGGAGATGATCGGAAAATCGGGGGGGGTCTACCGGGTTAAAAGAAACGGGTCTGGGTTGGATCGGGTCGGTACCCGACCGGACATAAACGGTTAACCGAAGCTGTGTCGTTTTGGGTTTGAAATTAAATGGGATTGGGCTTGTTTGGTTACACGAAAAATAAATAGGAATTGGTTTTGGGGTTAACTGAACCATGGATAGGGATAGGAAATTGGGTTTATTGTATTCCGGTTCTTGAATGGACTGAACCGTTTGGTTCAGGGCAAGGGTAAGACGGTTTAGGGTTTTGGGGTCTGAACCAACTGGTTCAGACCGCAGCTTCTGGGATTTATGAACCGGCCCCAAATATTTTGGAAAATTTCACTGTTGCCCAAGTATAAAAATTAATTAAATATTAATTTTTACAAAAATACCCCTGACTCAAAAGTGGGTCAAACGAGGTCCAAATAGGGCAAATGAATAGTCAATTTTTATTATCTCGGATGCTCTGAGTTCAATGGTGAGGTCCGTTTCACGAGACGGAGTCCCGAAAAGTTACGACTTGTAAAAATGACTAAAATACCCCTGCTTCATAGGTGAGTCAAATGGACTCCGATTGAATTAAATAATTAGTGAATTTTTATTATTCTGAACCTTCCGAATCTATTGGTAAGGTCAAAATTATGAAAAGAGGTTCCGAGAACAACGGACATGTAAAAGTCTAAATAAGTATTAGAAATACTGATCATAGCAAGGCATAGAATCTGGTGAATAGAAATTATTCTGAAACGTATTTACTGATATATAGGGAACTCAACGGGAAAAGGCAAACCTACAGGAGACTGAATTAGCAACGTATTAGAGGTAAGTAGATACCCTTTCTCTTCCATGTGGTGTTATCAAGCCAAGTTCATTCTTTTACTGCCAAAATTGTACTCCTGAGCGTATCTGATGTTATTGTCTCCACAATGTGATATTGTTCTATCTGGTGGACATTGACTTATTGTTGTACCATTGTTATCATGTTGAACCGTACTTTCAAATGCCTATTGTTATGTTTCCATGGACTGATGATATTCCATTTTATATACTCTTATGGAATCATTTATGATCATGAAATGTTTATGTATACTGGAGTTGTGCTCAGTCACAATATCCATCCGATGCTTTTAAATACACTGAAGACCTTCGGGTCGAGTCCGTGAACGGACATATGGCCATACACTGGAATGCACTGAAGGGGGTAAACCGGGCCCCCAAAGACCGAGGGCAAATCAAGCCCTGACATAGAACAAAAGCATCTCTTATATGATTGCTCAACTAAAATTGTTGAGTTACATTGTTCTTGTGATTATCTTGTATTGCGAGATATTCCTTATTGATTTATTGTGATCAATTATAATGGCAGTACTTTCTTGTTATTGTATTATCGTTGAGAATTCCAGAACATTGTTATGCCATTCCTACTGATTACACATTGTGAACCTACTGTTCATTTGCCACTGTTCACATGTTAAGTGTTTCATGTTGATGTTATGTCCTTTACTCCTAATTGTACATTGTGTACTATTGTTTATTGGCCTTTATGGCAACTGTTCCCATTGGCTATTATAGCATCTTATTGATGATGATTGGCTATCATATTCTTATTCTTGGATTCATATTCTTTTATGATCCTCGATACCAGTGTCGGAGATCTGTATTTACTTGCTGGGCTCTTGTAGCTCATTCCACCCTCCTCACCCCCATTTCAGGTACTGATGCCGCGAGACCCCGGTAGGAGTTTAAAGACATAGAAGGACATGTGAGGAAATGCATCAGTTTATGTTTTAGTTCTCCCATGTATTCACCACCCTCGGGTGCTGGTCATGTTGGTTCTTAATTTATTTATGTAGAACCATAGTATGTATTGTAAAGACTTTCGCTAACATTGTGTATTGAAAGACTTCCGCTGATGTACTATTACTGATAAGACTTCCGCTGTTATTGTTTTGAGGTTTTAGTACTTTACATATTAGTACTATGATACAGCAATGGAAAAAGTAGGGACGGCCTTCGGGTCGGCCCCGCGACACGAGATCCGCATAGGGTGGGTTTCGGGTCGTGACAGCTTGGTATCAGAGCTATAGGTTCGATTGTGAGTCATGGGAGATAGGACTAGAAATAGAATGAATAGTTATAACTGATCTTCCTTATATATAGTTCATACGATCTTTGATTTTTCTCTTATTGATTGACTGGACATCTTACGGGTTATCTTTACTGGTTATCTTTATAGACATGGTTATCACAAGGAATACATCGACAATTATGAATCACATAGATCACTTAGAGTTAGAATCAATAGATAGAGCTGAAGTCTCTATGATATAGATTTCATGTGAACATTGATTGTTATTTTGAGCATTGATGGTTATCTTATAGACAAGGTTAACAAAAAGGAATATCTCAATAGATTATATTGACTCGATTAGATCATAGACGAGTAGACTTTTATGGACCTACTTATCTAACACTTATGGTTTAGAGCAATGGTGTATACTAGGAACATTGGGATAGGCAAGGATCAATTGGACTGAATTGAGCGCCTTATAGAAGAGATTCTCAAATCTCTGCTTCAAGCTCACCCCAACAGACAATTATGGACGTTGAAATAGTGGCACTGTTAAGGATCACCCCGCAGGGTGAACAAGGAACTGTCCTCGGAAAGCTAAGGCTATGGCCAGTGCCACACCTACCTCACCAATCTTGTTGGTGTCAAGGAAAGATTAAACTACTACCCAGATAGCCACAGGTACCCTTCCAGTTATTTATAACTTGTTTAGATCTTAAGAGATCCTTACACACTTGATTGTGTTTCCATGTAATTGCCGAACTGAATTTAGTAACTGAACATTGGGATGATTGCTTTACTGATTCTATCACATCTGCAAGGTTAATATTGGAAAATGTTAGACAGAGAAACACGGGAACTTTGATGGTTACCTTGAGGATTATTGTTTAGAAATATTGACCATAGAACACAAGATATGGAGCAAAATCATGAATATTATCAACAAGTGACCTATACTTGGAAGTTAGGTCTAGTGATGTAGAAGAAATCGAGACTGAAGATCAGGAGTGAATATAAATGATGAAAATGAATAACTGGTGATTGTAAACGGTTAAAAGAGAAATTGTGGAAAATTAATAGTCACTGATGTGCTATCAGGACCTCTGTTACAGGTGAGGAACGGCCGCCTTATCATGTAACTAGGGTAACTGAGAAACACACAGTGCTACCTTAACCAATCTGGATACTACGAATCTTTATGATACTGTTAGAACGACGTATACCCCAGAGGACTTGAGGATTAGAATGCTACAATATCACTACATCTATCCTACCAAACCTAGTGATGCTAGGAAATGATTGGAGCACTAAGTCAAATTCTTAGGCTCAGCTGGTATTAAAAGATTTAGTGTTAAAACAGCTTTGTAATAGTAGTTCATGGGAGATGAGATTGATGCACTGGTATTATTAATGCCAAATAGAGTAAATCTTGACATGATAGATAGACTTATATGTGAATTCTGACCATTGATCTTTTACAGTGAATTGGGAGATGATTAGGCTACTGTACCAGTAGTCCCAGGTATTATTTATAGTTGTTTACAAATGCTCAATATTGTTAAATATTACTCTACATACTGATTTATAATTTCAACATTTACTACTAGCTGAACATAGAGACAGAACTCTTAGGTTATATGTTAACTGTTCAAGGATGATGATTGATGATAGATGATATGCATGAAATAAGTAAAGTATGTAACATAGATATATGAGTGTTAGATTGACATATTATTCACTTGTAAAATTAAAAGACATTGATGAGCCAAGTGATTTCATAATTAATAAATGTCAACTCTTGAAAGAGTCATTATCACTGAATACTATACACTGGGGAATCATTAGAAATGAACAATATACATAGAATGTCAGAGGTACAGATCATAAGTGTATAGTTTAACTGATCCAAGAAAGAACTTGGTGTATTGAAACACATTAAATGAATTGGGGCTGTCCAAAGACAAGAGCAAGTTAAGATATTAAAAGTCAACTAGTCTTGGAAAACGACTACATATTAAAATGAAAATTTATGATTATTGACTAATGACCCTTAAGGATAGTAGTGTACTTAAGGATAAGTGATGAGAATTCTTGAGATTTGACATTGACAATACTGAAGGAGGTTTCAATAACTGATATAGACAGAGAAGTGAAACTTGAGTAGGAAATAGTAGTCATACTTAAAAGAAATTAGAGGAAATCATAGCAATAATGAAATAAATAATTCGTAATGATTATGTATGTAAGGGAACTTAAAGGGGGTAAGTACAGGGGAATTGATATTCTAAATAAATTGATGATGTACCGGGAAATATGAAGAATCTTGAGTAAAATATAGATAGATCAACGAGGTTTCACTGGGAGATAGTAGTTAAGCTTGCAAGGAATCATAGTAATATTGGATTTGGAAATCCTTAAGATTGTTTTATCTTATAGAAACATGTATTTGATATTTATTGAGTTATGGTTGATGATTGTTCTGTACTGAGGGAGCCTTAAGAATTAAATTACTATATCTAGTCTACAGACTTGATGTTTATGATCGAACGATCGATCTATATTACAAGAGTTATTGAGAATTGAAATTCTATGTACGGATTAGGAACTTGTTGATTTTTTTTTTTTTTTTTTTTTATATACAGTGAGAATATGTGAGAATTAAATTATGTTTCATAATAAATGAGGGAAACGATTAGTGCTCATTGAGGGATAGAATGTAATATAGAATTGGAAACATGACGCTTTGAAAAGTATTGAATCTGACAGTAATATCTAAATGAAATGAAAATACCTTGAAAAGGTAATAAATTAACGGTGATATCTAGATAGAGGAATGACACCTTGAAAGGTGATACAGGTGATGAGTAACAGTTAATCAAAATACATTATTGGAAAATGATACTTTTAGGGTTACTTATGATTGGTCTATCTTCTATGTTATGTTACACATTAAATGTGTTCCCATATGTTACTAACTGACTGTAGGAACTGAACGCCTGGACCATTGACTCATTACTTATGTGACTGTCAAGAGAACTATCCTTGAAACGTGTTAGATACAAGACATGTGAAATATGGACTAGGGATACAAATACTCTTACATAGCTGACTTGAGGTCAAGGAACGATTAATAGAATAACAGGTTGATTGTAGAGGAAATGATACATAGAAGCCGATGTGAACTCTATGAGTTCCACATAATATCATTTCAAATGATATATATACCCTAGACATATTAGTAGACTGAATGGATAGAGTCTTGTCAAGCTGCGTTTAGAAATTTTAAAATTTCCTTCATCAAAAGATATCTTAAATTACAGAAGCCGAAAAGAATCATAGGAAGGAAATTGTGTTCATGAGAAGGTTTCGACGCATACGGGAATTATAAAGAAGATAGTACAGTTACAAATGTGACAGTGAGACTTGATCTGATGTGACTGTAAAACTTGATCTAACGTGACAGTAAAACTTGATTCTCAGCAGAAAATCTTTATTTAGTTAATGTAACAGCTTATTTAAGTTATATCGTGATGTAAAAGGAACCACGAAAACCACCGAGTTGGAACCGTTAAGTTTGGGGACAAACTTATTTTTAAGGGGGTAAGAATGTAATATCCCGACCCGGGATATAGCATGTGCACCGGGCTGGACCGGGCTATAAATGTAATCCCGAATTATAAGCCGTGAAATGACATAAATAAAAGTGGATGCGTAATAGACTGTATTGTTTAATTACGATGCATAGGTACGAAAGGCAAACAGTCACGGGTGTCCGGGTGCCGTTACACCGGAAGCCGAGTTTATTGAAAAACGTGCAAGTGAATGTCAACGCATAAATTTTTATTGTAAATCTAAATGATTATAAATATCATATATATATATATATGGTTGGATGATATATATATATATATTATAATACAATATAATTAAATGAAAAGAAATAAAAATGGAAAGAAAGAAATTGCATGTGGGTCATGTGTGAGAGGTGTCTTGTGTGCATGAGTGTGCTGCCACCGCAGCTACAGGTGGCAAGGGCCACCGACTGGGAATCGGTTAAAGGGACTGAAGAAAGAGATGGGAAGGGAGAAAGATAAGGTAGAGAGAGAAGAGGTGAGTGTTTGGTATACATATATATATGTATACGGGTTTGAGAGAAGAGAGGTTAGAAAAGGAAAGAAAGGTCAGGAACTCAAGGGGAGAAGAAGGGAGAGAGATTGGTTCAGAAACAGAAAGGTGGGAGAGTCACAGTGAGCTCAAAATCCGAAACCCAGGTAATTGATTTCAGCTCTGTTATTTCAAATTAAAGCGTAAAGTTTAGATATAATGGTAGGGTCTGAACAAGCATGAAATATAGGGATTATTGCAAAAAGAATGAAGCTAAATGGTGTAGAAACCATAGAGAAAATTGGAGTTGCAGGTTGATGGAATAATCTCGGTTCCATGAATTCTATGGTTAAAACTTGTTTAAAAGTTTATGAAAACTATCCTTATGCATGCAGAAAACTAAATGGAGAAGGAAGAATGAAAAATGATGAAGAAATCATAGGGAAAATAAGAAAAATCATATGGCCGGAGATTCGGCCGGAGATGATTAAGCTCTATTTCGTGAAGAATGGAAAGGCTAAATGGAAAACTAAAGTTATAAATATATTCTACATGAAAAGGGGAATAAAACTGCATTGAAAATAGGTTTAAAAACCATCGGATTTAGGTTGCCGTCACCGGAGATGGTGACGGAACCCTAATACAGTTCACCGGAGATGTGAGGGAGATGATCGGAAAATCGGGGGGGGTCTACCGGGTTAAAAGAAACGGGTCTGGGTTGGATCGGGTCGGTACCCGACCGGACATAAACGGTTAACCGAAGCTGTGTCGTTTTGGGTTTGAAATTAAATGGGATTGGGCTTGTTTGGTTACACGAAAAATAAATAGGAATTGGTTTTGGGGTTAACTGAACCATGGATAGGGATAGGAAATTGGGTTTATTGTATTCCGGTTCTTGAATGGACTGAACCGTTTGGTTCAGGGCAAGGGTAAGACGGTTTAGGGTTTTGGGGTCTGAACCAACTGGTTCAGACCGCAGCTTCTGGGATTTATGAACCGGCCCCAAATATTTTGGAAAATTTCACTGTTGCCCAAGTATAAAAATTAATTAAATATTAATTTTTACAAAAATACCCCTGACTCAAAAGTGGGTCAAACGAGGTCCAAATAGGGCAAATGAATAGTCAATTTTTATTATCTCGGATGCTCTGAGTTCAATGGTGAGGTCCGTTTCACGAGACGGAGTCCCGAAAAGTTACGACTTGTAAAAATGACTAAAATACCCCTGCTTCATAGGTGAGTCAAATGGACTCCGATTGAATTAAATAATTAGTGAATTTTTATTATTCTGAACCTTCCGAATCTATTGGTAAGGTCAAAATTATGAAAAGAGGTTCCGAGAACAACGGACATGTAAAAGTCTAAATAAGTATTAGAAATACTGATCATAGCAAGGCATAGAATCTGGTGAATAGAAATTATTCTGAAACGTATTTACTGATATATAGGGAACTCAACGGGAAAAGGCAAACCTACAGGAGACTGAATTAGCAACGTATTAGAGGTAAGTAGATACCCTTTCTCTTCCATGTGGTGTTATCAAGCCAAGTTCATTCTTTTACTGCCAAAATTGTACTCCTGAGCGTATCTGATGTTATTGTCTCCACAATGTGATATTGTTCTATCTGGTGGACATTGACTTATTGTTGTACCATTGTTATCATGTTGAACCGTACTTTCAAATGCCTATTGTTATGTTTCCATGGACTGATGATATTCCATTTTATATACTCTTATGGAATCATTTATGATCATGAAATGTTTATGTATACTGGAGTTGTGCTCAGTCACAATATCCATCCGATGCTTTTAAATACACTGAAGACCTTCGGGTCGAGTCCGTGAACGGACATATGGCCATACACTGGAATGCACTGAAGGGGGTAAACCGGGCCCCCAAAGACCGAGGGCAAATCAAGCCCTGACATAGAACAAAAGCATCTCTTATATGATTGCTCAACTAAAATTGTTGAGTTACATTGTTCTTGTGATTATCTTGTATTGCGAGATATTCCTTATTGATTTATTGTGATCAATTATAATGGCAGTACTTTCTTGTTATTGTATTATCGTTGAGAATTCCAGAACATTGTTATGCCATTCCTACTGATTACACATTGTGAACCTACTGTTCATTTGCCACTGTTCACATGTTAAGTGTTTCATGTTGATGTTATGTCCTTTACTCCTAATTGTACATTGTGTACTATTGTTTATTGGCCTTTATGGCAACTGTTCCCATTGGCTATTATAGCATCTTATTGATGATGATTGGCTATCATATTCTTATTCTTGGATTCATATTCTTTTATGATCCTCGATACCAGTGTCGGAGATCTGTATTTACTTGCTGGGCTCTTGTAGCTCATTCCACCCTCCTCACCCCCATTTCAGGTACTGATGCCGCGAGACCCCGGTAGGAGTTTAAAGACATAGAAGGACATGTGAGGAAATGCATCAGTTTATGTTTTAGTTCTCCCATGTATTCACCACCCTCGGGTGCTGGTCATGTTGGTTCTTAATTTATTTATGTAGAACCATAGTATGTATTGTAAAGACTTTCGCTAACATTGTGTATTGAAAGACTTCCGCTGATGTACTATTACTGATAAGACTTCCGCTGTTATTGTTTTGAGGTTTTAGTACTTTACATATTAGTACTATGATACAGCAATGGAAAAAGTAGGGACGGCCTTCGGGTCGGCCCCGCGACACGAGATCCGCATAGGGTGGGTTTCGGGTCGTGACAGAACCGGTTTAGGGTTTCTGGTTCTGAACCAACTGGTTCAGACCGCAACTCTGCATAATTACATTTTGACCCCAAAAGTTATAGATAATTCCACTAAGGCCCAACAGAGAAATGTTAATTTTACAAAAATACCCCTGACTCAAAAGTGGGTCAAACGAGGTCCAAATAGGGCAAATGAATAGTCAATTTTTATTATCTCGGATGCTCTAAGTACAATGGTGAGGTCCGTTTCACGAGACGGGGCCCCAAAAGATAAAGACATGTAAAAATGACCAAAATACCCCTGCTTCATAGGTAAGTCAAATGGACTCCGATTGAATTAAAGAACTAGTGAATTTTTATTATTCTGAACCTTCCGAATCTATTGGTAATATCCAAATTATGAAAAGAGGTTCCGAGAACAACGGACATATAAAAGTCTAAATAAGTATTAGAAATACTGATCATAGCAAGGCATAGAGTTTGGTGAATAGAAATTATTCTGAAACGTATTTACTGATATATAGGGAACTCAACGAGAAAAGGCAAACCTACAGCAGACTGATTTAGCAACGCATTAGAGGTAAGTAGATACCTTTTCTCTTCCATGTGGTGTTATCAAGCCAAGTTCATTCTTTTACTGCCAAACTTGTACTCCTGAGCGTATCTGATGTTATTGTCTCCACAATGTGATATTGTTCTATCTGGTGGACATTGATTTATTATTGTACTATTGTTATCATGTTGAATCGTGCTTTGAAAGGCCTATTGTTATGTTTCCATTGAATTGATGATATTCCATTTTTATATACTCCTATGGAATTATTTATGATCATGAAATGTTTATGTATACTGGATTTATGCTCAGTCACAATATCCATCCGATGCTTTTAAATTCACTGAAGACCTTCGGGTCGAGTCCGTGAACGGACATATGGCCATACACTGGAATGCACTGAAGGGGGTAAACCGGGCCCCCAAGGACCGAGGGCATATCAAGCCCTGACACAGAACAAAAGCATCTCTTATACGATTGCTCGACTATAATTGTTGAGTTACATTGTTCTTGTGATTATCTAGTATTGTGAGATATTCCTTTATTGATTTATTGTGATCAATTATAATGGCAGTACTTTCTTGTTATTGTATTATCGTCGAGAATTCCAGGACATTGTTATGCCATTCCTACTGATTTCACATTGTGATCCCACTGTTCATTTGCCACTGTTCACATGTTAAGAGTTTCATGTTGATGTTATGTCCCTTACTCCTAATTGTACATTGTGTTCTATTGTTTATTGGCCCTTATGGCAACTGTTCCCATTGGCTATCATAGCATCTTATTCTTATGATTGGCTATCATATTCTTGTTCTTGGATTCATATTCTTTTATGATCCTCGATACTAGTGTCGGAGATCTGTATTTACTTGCTGGGCTCTTGTAGCTCATTCCACCCTCCTCATCCCCATTTCAGGTACTGATGCCGCGAGACTCCGGTAGGAGTTTAAAGACATAGAAGGACATTTGGGGAAATGCATCAGTTTATGTTTTAGTTCTCCCATGTATTCACCACCCTCGGGTGCTGGTCATGTTTGGTTCTTATTTTGTTTATGTAGAACCATATTATGTATTGTAAAGACTTTCGCTAACATTGTGTATTGAAAGACTTCCGCTGACGTACTATTACTGATAAGACTTCCGCTGTTATTGTTTTGAGGTTTTAGTACTTTGCATATTAGTACTATGATACAGGAATGGAAAAAGTAGGGGGTCGGCCCCGCGACACAAGATCCGCATAGGGTGGATTTCGGGTCGTGACAAAATTTGATGAATAGCATGAGCTATATAGATATATATATAGACTGAGATGAATTTCCTGAATCATAGGAAATACCGAGATACGAGAAGAAGGCAGTTTTGACCTTCTAGACAGATACAGAAAGAGGTAAGTAAAATCCGATCTCTAAATGTGTTACATTCCAAGCCATGTCATAGTTCCTTGTATATATATTGCCTATTGTACTCAGTATATGCACACCAGTGTTTATTTAGCCACATTGATATTGCCCTATCATGTGGGAGATATCTCTCGATCATGATTATACACTTGTGCACAGATTTCCTTATTTTTACTTGTACCTAGGGCCGTGAGGGCCAGACAGTATTATTCGAAGCTGTCTAGTAACCGTAGCCTCGAAAACTACTATTACGTCAGATTGCCTAGAACAAGTTATGATTCCACTATACTCTTCGTGGAAAATAAAATGATCTTGATATATTATTAGTGCCGGATTTGTGCTCAGTCACATCTCCATTCTGATGCTATTTATGACCTTCGGGTCTAGGTTCCGAGTGGAACATTTACCTGTTGCTGTGCGAGGCATAGGACATGGAGTTACAATGTACACAGAGCAGTATTATTCAGAGAGCCCGAGTGGAACTGAATACAAGCTCAGGGGGATTTTCGGGCCCCACGAGAGCATCTCAGTTTTAGTTGATATCACTATCCTTTATTGTTGATATTCATAGCTTAATCATGTTATATTGTTATTGAATGATCATGAGATTTTATAGCTTTCAGTACCGTGCTTACATTTCATACTTGAGATAGCTCATAACTGTAGCAGTATGACATTGTTGGCATAGCAGTTTCATTTCCTTTTCATTTGACTTCCATCATCTGATATTGAGTTATATATATTCATTGACTGGCTAGCATTCTTTATACCCTTGTAGACATGGCAGAGTAAAGGACTACTTACTGAGTTTTCATAGCTCATCAGATACTACACAACATTTTACAGGCACAAATATCGAGGATAAACAATAGGGCCTGATAGCTAGAGGTGGACATTCATTTTTGAAGTTGCAGTGTAATACTTAGTATAGACAGTCTTATAGCTCTCCCATGTTATCCACATTTTTGGGATGAACAGTTGTATTAAGAAATTTTATATTCCGCATTTTGTAAACATTATAAATATCACATGCAACTTTTCTTTATTTTATTCCGCATTTTTAGTTGTTGCATGTTAGTAGCACTGATTGTGTAGCAAGTTGAGACCCTTGGTTTGACAAGCAGTGTCGGATCGGGTGCGCGACACGAGATCCGCATAGGGTGGGGTCTCAGGTCGTGACAGATCTTGTATGCCAAAGGTGGCAGACTCTATGTTCCCAGCGGTGGGGGACTAAGGTGAGAACTCTTGTGGGAAACACATGATCCATAGTGGGCTGGACATCTTGGCATTGAAAAGATGCTAGCCCTACTATCCGGTTCGTACTACTAGCCAAACTTGGAAGAACACATAGAAGCCTATGTCAATACTTGTCTAGTCTACCAACAAGACAAGTTGAAGAAGAAGAAAGAGGCAGGGCTGCTGCAACCCTTTTCTATTCTTGAAAGACCGTGGCAATTCATCTCCATGGATTTCATTTTAGGATTACTTAAGGTGGATGGATTCAGATCCATCTTTGTGATTGTTGACCAGTTCTCAAAATATGGCGTCTTCATCCCTGCACCACATGCATGCCCTACAGAAGTGGCTGCAGAACTATTTTTCCAAAATATGGTGAAGTACTTCGAGCTGCTAGAGGATATCATTAGTGACCGAGACTCAAGGTTCACAAGCAGGTTCTGGACTATTCTATTTGGGCTGATGGTCTCAAAATTGAAGTTCTTCAGAACAAATCATCCTCAGACTGATGGTTAGACAGAAAGGTCATGCACTGTTGGAGGAGTACTTGCGGCACTATGTGACTACAAGCCAGAATAATTGGGTGTAGCTTCTTAACACAGCCCGATTCTGTTACAACCTGTAGAAGTCCTTTGAAACAGGACTCAGTCCTTTCGAAGTGGCTACCAGACAACAGCCCCTCACTCCCCATGTGGTGGCCAAGCAGAAGACTGGGGGCCAATGTCCAACTGCTTATTGCTTTGCTATAGACAAGCAGGAGCTGCTAGATGAAGCGGTTGACAGCCTCAACAAGGCACAACGTTGGATGAAGAAGTACGCTGACAAATACAGAAGGTCACTTGAGTCCCAATTGGGAGATTAAGTTCTGCTGAAGTTGACTCCCCAAATCTGGAAAAAGATCAGTAGTAAAATAGTTCATCGGGGGCTGATCCCTAAATATCATGGACCCTTTGAAGTGATCAAGAGGGTGGGGAATATGGCTTACCGGTTGAAGTTTCCAGACAGATTAAAGATTCACCCAACATTCCATGTTAGCTTCTTGAAGCCGTTCCATCAAGATGTTCTTGATGCCTCAAGGAAGCAAGCAAGGAGAGCATCGCCAGTGATAAGGAAACAGTTTGAGAAAGATGTTGAGAAAATTATTTCTCACAGGACGCAAGGTTAAAGTAAGAAGAACTGGCGGATTGATTATCTAATTTAGTGGAAAGGCGGCACTGAGGTTGATGCAAGTTAGGAAAGAGATGTGACTTCATGGAAATTTGAGCGGAAGATTCGAGACTATTGGAATGATCCAACGAGGGAGTCGGATTCCTCTGGTGGGGGTGGTTTGTTAGCCCCTTGAGGGCTTGACAAGGCCAAGGTGGGGGTGGCTTGTCATGGGCACCCTTATTTGAAGATTGGGTTGTCTTGATGGATACTTTGACTCGATTCAGCTTATGTGCATGACTTGGGCAGCAAAGGCCAAGGCAATGCACTCTGACAACACTTGGCGTGCACTGACAGCCTTTGGCAAGATGTACGCGCACAGGGGAGTAACTCAGCTTTGCAAGTGGTTGTGTCTACTCCTATCAGTTGGGTAAATTGTCCGAAGACATATATAGGGGGGAGTACCTCCCTGAGGCACCCATGGGCGAGTAAGCCATGCGGCCAAAGACCTTTGCACCTTTAGGGCAAGGCATGTTGTTGTTGTAAGCTGGGTTTGACATGGTGGTCCGACCTCCATCACCACTGGTAGCGGCATATGGTGGCAACGTTTGACAAACAAGACCAAGCTGTGAGTAGGCATGGTTTAGCAATGAGGGTTGACCATGAAGCATTGGTGGGGTCAAGTGGTTCACTGATTGAAGGCTGATTGCACATAGCCTTATCCTTGAGTAAGGGCTTGGTGTGGCATTAGTTGAGACAGAGCAGGTGAAGGTAGTTGCTGGTCTGGCACAAGACAAGGCTGTTTAAGGGGAACTGTCGTGCTGTGTTGGCGCATTGATCTTGTGGTTGGCATTGTATGCAGCAGTGAGATGAACTGCTTGCTTATATGTGGGGCAAACCTGTGGCTTCTGACAGCCCTAGCAGTTGGGGGTGTCAACTGCAAGCAACAGGTGGCTGTCTGTGACAGAACCCTAGTAGTTGGGGTGTAACTGCAAGCCATGTACGTGTCACAGACACACATGGACAATTGTGTATTTTGTCTATATATACATTGTAATAGAGGGGTGCAAACATAGAAGTGAGTGTGAGTACTTCTTGTCACGCAACCCTAAGGGCTGTATTCCTATACTGTTGAGAGAAGTAAAGGTTGGGAAGAGTTTCCTATAAAGTTTGTGTCCTTTGTGTTGCTTGTCTTTTTTAAGGCTCTTGGGCGTGTAAGTGTGTGTATTGGCTGACTAAGACAGTATCTTAGGCCATCACACGGCAGAAAAATTCAAGTTCAAATTTAGACCCTGTGACACCAGCCATGAAAGATACACTATCATCCATCACATGCGTGATCATTCGAATATGAGAAATAAAATACTAAAGCATTTAAGCATATGTATAATCATATACATCATCCATGTATATTTTAGAGTATACTAAGATTTAATCCAGGTTACAGGTCAAGTCTCACTTAACCTATAATTTTAAAAATATGAATATATTAAATAATTAAGCTATTACCCAAATAATTTAATAAATTTGGGTATCTAATATCTGATTAAAATAATAATCTATGTTACTGTCAATATTGTCTATCTATGGGTATCATATACCCATAATAATAATAAAAAAATTGATATATAAAAAAAAAAAGAAATTAAGCCATTAGGTATCATATACCTAAACAATTTAATTAATTTGTGTATCTAATATCCAATTTAAATACATAATTAGAAAAATTAATATATTTGAATATCAAATATTCATGGATATCATATACCCATAATATAAATAATGGATATAAAATAAAATAAAATTTGAGCTCATTAATTTTACCCAAACAATTTAGTAAAATTAATTTTGATCAACGTGAATATCCAATACCCATGAACTAAAATATATGATATTTCAAAAATATATAATATAATATCATTACAATATCTTATATATACATATATATATATATATAAGTAGCCACCTCAAATCCTTTATCAACAAGAGATGTGGTGGATACCAGCCTGGAAATCACTTCCAATTTGTTCCGTCCCAGTGGCTTCAAAGCAAATAAACCTTGCTTCATAGAATTAGCCTTCTTTCCTTTTTCTTATTAAACACGACATTTGTTAACATCACGTCATGTTTCGTTTCTATGTTGGCGTTTTTTTTTTTGTTTCCAAATTCTAACCTGTTCTCTCGGGAATTTCTTGATCACTCTATCACTATGGGTATCTCATACCCATCAAGAATTAAATTTAATTATCAAGATTCTCAACAAGGATCAAATCTTTGTATCAAATAAATTGTACCACAAAATCCCATTATAAAATAACCATTTATTTTAATTGGGATCCATGAATAGGTTTAGAACAAGTAAATATAGCCCTCAAAATTGATGGATTCATATAAAGTTGCTCTGATACCAATTGTTGGGTTCGTAACCAAAGCGGAAGCGATTTCAAAAATCTATTTGGATCTTTTTCTTTACATGAATCATACAATCTTGAAAAGAGAGGTTAGAATTACCTTGTTCTTGATTTTCTTGATTGTTGAAGAAGACTTCTTGAAAAGATTGATGCTATCTTCCTTCTCTTTCTCCTTTAGCTCTTCTTCTCTTTTCCCTTAGGCAAACCGTATCGTAGGAGAGTGGGCTGCCTCTTATTTTTGTCTAGCACAAAAACTTATGATAAACGACTCCCTACATATCAATTAAACCTTAAGTATCTCATAATTAATTTTAATTGACTAATTAATTTCAATTAACTCCACTATATAATTGAAATTGAAATTGCACTCTTAGTAGAATAGAGTAAACCCATATACACTATACTTTTGCAGTTGGCCTGTCATGACCCGAAACCCACCCTACGCGGATGTAATATCCCGACCCGGGATACGTCACGTATACCGAGGTAGGTCGGTTAAAACATGTAACTTGAACGGTAAGATATGTATATCTTAGTATTTTCATGGAAATGAATGACTGGAATGATGGGAATAAATGATCAAGCCTGGGTGACACCCGAGCATCACAGGACATTGCATCGAAATGCGTGCATGCATGTATTTCCATGCATGCATACGTGAACATAGATACATAGCTTGATTAAAATCAGTGTATGTATATACGATTAAAAATGGGATTGTGCCCCTACATACACCTGTATATCTATGTATAAAAAGAGGTATTTTATGTGTATATATTTATGTATATATAATATAATGTATTATACATGTATTATGTATATATGTATACATGAACATGTATAAGGAATAAAAGGGAAAGGAAAAGAAAAAGAGAGAACTGCCTTGGGCAGTATGCAGGTTCACTGCATGTGGGAAGTGTGTGTGTCGGCTAGGTGTGAAGAGTGTGTGTGTTATATATATATAATATGATATATATATATATATATGAGTGCACAACAAGTCTCCCCAACCATTTAATGCAAAGGTTGCATTTGGCAGAGGGAGCACAGGTCCTAGGTCAAGGAAAGGGGCCATAGAAGGGGGAGGAACCGAGAGAGAGAGAGAGAGAGAGAGAGAGAAGAGAGAGAGGCGGTGTAAACTTCTCTCTATATAAATGAACCTACGGGTGTGGGTTTAAAGGCAAAAAGGAGACCAAGGTTGAGAGAACACTTTGGCAAAGAACTCAGGAGCATAAACAGGAAGTTTGGAGGGTCATAGTGGGCTGAAATCCGAAACCCAGGTAAGTAAATTAAGTTCTGTTTTTGAGATTTTAAGCATGTATGTTTGATCTAAATTCAGGGTCTTAAAATGCTTCTAGCTTTTAAATGCAAGAAAAATGATAGAAAAAGGTTTAGAAACCATAGAGATATCCCAAGTTGCAGGTTTCATGGATAATTTCGGGTCCCATGAATATTATGCTTAAAACTTTGATATTTGTTTATGAAAATGATCCTTAGAGGTGCAGAAAACCATTTGAAATGGATTAGGGCCAAAACAGTACTCAAAGAGTCACAAAATAGGAAAAATACAGGTCACCGGAAAGCTGGCAGGAGACATTTAGGCTCTATTTCGTGAAGATGGGGAAGGATCCAAGGGAAACCGAAAGTGGATTTGAAATCCTTGGGAAAAGGGGAAAAGAATGGCATTCAAAATGGGGGGAAAAACCACCGGAAACCGGTGACCGTCGCCGGAGAAGGTCACTGTGCACTGTCGGAACCCTACCGGAGACGTGGGGAAGACGACCGGAAAAGCGTGAGGGTTATCGGGTTAAGTCTAGACCGGATCCGGGTTCGGATTGGGTCGGGACCCGATCGGATATGAAACGAGACCGAAACTGTGTCGTTTAGCTTTTTGATTTAAAGGGGTTTTGGGCTGTTTGGTTGCAAGAATAATAAATAGGAATTGGGTTTTGGGGTTAACCGAAACAGGGATGGGATTGGGAACCAGGATATTGGAATCCGGTTCTCTGAATGGACTGAACCGTTTGGTTCAGTGAATGGGCAGACCGGTTTAGGGTTTTTAGGTCTGAACCAACTGGTTCAGACCGCAGCTTTTGGAAATTGTGAACCGGCCCCAAATGTTTTAAAAAATTACACTAAGGCCCAAACAGAAAATTAATTAAATATTAATTTTTACAATAATGCCCCTATTTCAAATTGGGTCAAACGAAGTCCAAACGATACAAATGAATAGTCAAAACCTATTATCTCGGACGCTCTGAGTCCAATGGTGGGGTCCGTTTTACGAGATGAGGCCCCGAAGGATAAAATACCGTAAAAGTGCAAAATGACCATTTTGTCCTTTTTAGTACAAAAGTCCAAATGGAATTCCGCGAAAGCCTAAACCGACTTTCTTCGGCGTTCCGGACTCAATGGTAAAGTCTAAAATAGTATTTGAAATACTTATAATAGAAAGGCATAAAATTTGATGAATAGCATTTATTCTGAAACGTATTCACTGATATATAGGAAACTCGAAGGGCAAGGGTACACTTAGGGATTTCTGAGATAGAAGCACGATAGAGGTAAGTGGATCACTCTCTCTTACATGTGGTGTTTCCACAAGCCAAGTTTATTCTTTTACTGCCAAACTCGTACTCTTGAAGTATTGATATCCTTGTGTTCCACATTTCGATATTTTCTATCTTGTGGACATATCATTGACTGACGTATCATTGTTATCATGTTTCACTGTGCTTTGAAAGTACATATGTTATTGTTATCCACTTGTGATATTGTTCTATCTTGTGGACCTTGATTGATTGCTATATCATTGTTATCATGTTGAACCATGCCTTGAAAGGCCTACTACTATATCCTTATTGAATGAATGATATTCCATTTTTATATTCTATGGAATTACTATGATCATGACATGTTTATGGACACGGGAGTTGTGCTCAGTCACAACACCCATCTGATGCTATCTGATTGAATGGGACCTATGGGTCAAGTCCGTGAACGGACAAATGGCAATTTACTGGAATTGACTGGGGGGTATGCCGGGCCCCAAAAGATCGAGGGTCTGCCGAGCCCTGAAACAGATTAACAGCATCTCTTATGATTAACAGAACTTGATTGTTGAATGGCACTATTCCTTATAATTCTTCGAGTCTCGAAAGACTTGCATTGATTGATTTGATTGTGATCGGTTCATTGTGGCAGTACTTCATTGTTGTTATACTTTCATTTTACACTATTACTTCTGATTATGTATTGTGATTACCTTCCATTGGCCCTCGTGGCAATTATGTTCATTGGCTATCACAGCATCTCCTTCCTTATGATTAGCTATCATTATATTATTCATGGATTCGCATTGATCATCGATACCAGTGTTGGAGATCTGTTTTACTTACTGAGCTTTGTAGCTCATTCCACCCCATTTACCCCCATTTCCGGTGATGACGCTGCGAGACCCCAGTAGGAGTCTGAGAGCGTAGGGGGACATTTTGAAGTATTGTATCAGTCTATGTTAGTTCTCCCATGTATTCACCACCCCCGGCTGCTGGTTACGGTTTAGTTCTCATTTTGAATTTTGTAGAACTATGTTATGTATTTAATAGATTTCCGTTGTTAAATTTATTTTAAAGACTTCTGCTGGATTACTGTAATAGATAAAGACTTCCGCTGTTTAATGTTTAAAATTTTTAGTACATTGCATATTAGTACTATGATACAGGAATGGAAAAAGTAGGGACAGCCTTCGGGTCGGCCCCGCGACACGAGATCCGCATAGGGTGGGTTTTGGGTCGTGACAGCGGATCCCGAGGACGTGATGCCCGCTGGCCACCTTGTCGGTTTTCTCCACCGACAAAGCGACCAACCAAAGGTAACTCCTGAACTTAGCAATGAATTTCATTCCAAATGTAGGGTCAAAATAGCGAAAATTAAAAACATTTTTAATTCATAAATGCAACTCATCCAAATACATCAGACCATGTCTAAAATCAGTCACCAAATATCTCTAGAGCATCAATATACATGCCCCAATGCACATGTATTCTATATCAATGAATTACTTAAGGCGGAAGTTACACCAATACATTTCAGCTGATCAAACTCATCCCCAATGATCAACAATCAAAATATCTCCAAGTACAATTTAATCATAGTGATCCAACATAGTAGGCTAACCTCATCACTAATGATGTAACATTATAATAAAAATTGTGAACTTAACCTTACAGAGTACGTAGTCAACTTGACTTGGAGTTCATCTCGTCAGTGTAAATCATTTGTGCTTCACTAGTTCCACTAGTTATCTCACTGCATATCATTTATCATAAGCTACCTGAAAAATGGTTATAAATAAGGAGTGACCTAACAAAGCTTAGTACGTAAAGTCCCTTCCTCTATCATGGGTCAAGATCAGTCCCAAAAGTAGGTATAAGCAAATACTAATAGAATGTGATATATCAATGTATGTCAGAACAGAAGACATGATAAAAGTCACAATAGCCAGTCACCAATGTATAAATCGATAGATATGACCCTCAAGTCCTATAGGCATATTCTAAGATGAGTACACAAAACAACAAGGAATAGCCAAATAATATGTTGCCGAAGTCAAAAAACAGTTGTATAGGCTTGTCATCATATCAAATAGTACAACAAGGAGTATCCCAAGGAAGAGCTTACAAGCAAATCAAGGATCCAAGGAATACATATCAATGTGCTCAAAGATATACAACATATCAAAAATCAAGAGCGTATCATGTAAGTGATAAAAAGAAACTATCTGTTAGATGCTATCTGTCAGGGCCTGGCATACCCTTTCGTGCTTACAGCACAGCGCTATCAACTTTTCGTGTCCTCTAGGACTCAAGTCGTATGTCATGCCTTGCATGACTACGTGTCGATCGTGCGAAGTGATGCTCACACCCACGCGTAGACCAGTCATACATTGTGACATTCACAACCACGCGTAGACCAGAGGGCTGAAGTGTGTAAAGAGTCAAGTACTATCACGAATAAAATCAGGTCATGCATAGATAATTTCACAAGTTGTGGAGTAATACTTTTCTTATCGTGTGACATGTACTGTTCAGTATTCTAGCATCTAAGAAATATGTATAAATCACATTAGGGTATTAACATGCAATAACTCATCAAGTCCACAAGATAGAACAAGATAAATTGTGGAGATCAAGGCATATCAGATAATAGAGTACAAGGTGGCAGCAGGAAGAAATAGATGTGACATGGCTAAGAAAAGACCACATAACAAAGTCTGGGTTTTACTTACAACTGTTACGCTTATCTCCATTTACAGATACTCTGATAATCTCCAGATATGTCAAGCACATCCTTGCATATCCTGAATAATCATCATTAATCATAGGCAAATCAGAATTCATCCATGTCTTATTCATCATCTTAGGAATCTATCTGATGGTCTAACTAGGTCCATTGGCCTATTACCTACTCATTGGGTTTCAACTTATGCTCTTAAGTTCCTTAAGTAGGCTTAATAGCTGTCAGGATTGTAATCTAAGTCATTTGGACTTCAGTCATTATCAACTAAGCACTTATTTAACCTTTGGGGCAAAATGCTAATTTTTTCATTCTTGCCCCGGACCCTATCGTGGTCCTCAGAATATTCCATATATCTCATATATAAATTTTTAAGTCTTTTGGACTTCATTTGTTATCTGCTTTTGATCATTGGGACCTATCGGTCATTTCTCATTTTATACGTTGACTGTTTCGGAGTCTTATTTAGCCCCTCTATTTCCATAATTATGCTTATGACAATTTATTAGATCAGATTGGCCTTTACTCGGCCTTTACTTTGTACTTACCATGCTTAAGGGTATTTTGGTCATTTTATGTTTTGTAAAATTTTGACGCTGATTCGTCATTTAATCATATGTATAGTTTCACGAATATCTGGGCTTCTATCGGTATTAATTTCACCCCATTTGGACTATATTTGGATTTCGTATACCATCAGGGAAAATTTGGTAATTTCACATGTTGTATAGCTAAATTTTTCGGGACCTCGGTTCATAAAATGGACCTCACTATTGGGTCCAAAGTGTCTGACATAATTAAAATAGACTATCTTTTATGTTTAATTTACTATTTGCGTGTCTATATTTTTTGGGACTTAATTTTCACCAATTGAACTCCACCATTGAGTCCGGGATGCCCGAAATAGTAAAAATACACTATTCATTTATTTATTTTGGACTTCATTTGACTCATTTAGTGTCCAAGGGTACAATAGTCATTTTATCCTATTAATAAAATAATTAAATAAATTATTTTATTATTTTATTATTATTCAGGGGCTTATTTGACTTAATTTTCCAAAATATGGGTCACAACATAATTTATCAAAAGTTTGGGGGTCAAACCATAATTTAATAGAAAGTCTTGGGGTTATAAACTAATTTTTGAAAATTTTGGGGTCCAAAACAGAATTTCAGAAAAGAGGGTTCAGAACCATCCGGTTTTAGGGCTCAATCAATTGAACTGGTCCAAAACTCCTAAAAACCATGCGGTTCACTTCCTTTCACTACATCATGCTGACGTTGCGTTGACATCCGCTTCATTAAACAAAACGGTAGCGTTTTGTTTAAGTTGAGAGCCGTTTTAAACAGTCAGGACCCGAACTGCTTGTTGACCCGATACCCAATCAGTGAGTACTGTTCATCGTCTTCCTCCTTCTACCCCGCACTGTAGCCCTAATTCCAGTTTTCATTTTTATCAATTTCGTGGATTTTCAGTCATCCAATCCCTTTGCTTTCCACACCAAAGGGTTTCTGGGACCTTATACTTCAGTTATGTGTCCATTTCATGGCTCGAATCTAAGAAGGGAGTTCAGTTCAACCCATTATTGTGTGAACCTGCAACTCCTTCGTTTAGGTCTAATTTTGGGCCATTTCGACTGAGGTTTGTTGGGTTGTGCTCTTTGGACAATGGCGCTTCAAACCACATCCCTAAAACCCAGCGTAAGGCCTCGTGCATAGATGATTGTTTTTGGACCCGATCTTGCAAATCGACGGTTCTCTCTGGTCTTAGGGCTATTTCACCTAATTGTTGCTGTATCGTGAACCATTTAGCATCTAGTTTTAATCCCCATACCTAAATTAAGGTTTAACTCAAGGTGGTTCAGACCCGGTTTGTCAAGGTCCTTTAATGGCAGTTTTTCAATGGATTTTGCATGTCGAGCTTCCCAGGCTCTCCCAACTTGCTTAAAAACATTTCTTATTATCAAATTTACTCATGCATGCAATTATAGGAACTCAAAAGACTGAAACAGTAAGCAAAGCTAAAAAAAAGGAAAATTCTATGTTTTGGTATTTTATACCTTCTGGTCAACTACTGCTCCTCCATGGCTCACAACTGAGCTTCTAGAGCTTGTCCACCTTGCAGGTAGGGTTCAGCCCTCCCCTTTTCTTCTTGTACACCTTCAAATGGGACACATACCATGCGCACACACACTTTCATTCACACATGCAAGGTCTCTCACACGGGCTCTCTCTCACAATCTCTCACGCACACACACATTCCTTGAGTCCCACACACTCAGTATCTGATTACACAGCACACACACTTGAGTTTTAGTTTCCAAAGTGTAAGACTTATACATATATAAGTGCATATCTATACATATACACAGATGTATACATTTCTAGGGCTTAGGTGTAATAATGTGCTGTGGTGTAGGAGCTGAGCAAATGATTAGGGGTTTGCATGCATGACCATTGGCCAATTTGGGAGGTGGCCTTGGTTAAATTGGGCTTATATACAATTATGTTGTATATTTAGGCACAAAGATGTGGCAGCCCACTTGGTAAAATTTTGCGTGCCATGTGCTTCCTTCACTTGGTCAAGGATTCAAATCCCCTTGGCCTCACTTTTTCCCCTTTTTCCTATTTTGTGCTTATGCCTTGTTTGGTTGGCACAATTTACCGTTTTAAGCTATTTCTCTCATAATTTCTTTTCTATCGCTCTTTTTATGAAGCGGTTTCTTCTGGTCAATCCCCATTTGGGTTAGCTTCGATATCCCAAGCTTTGCATTGGTCATTATTTCCTTGTGTATTCCGATTAATTTCCTTAATTATTCGTTCTTGTTTCTAGTTAATAATTAGTGAACTAATTATTAATTAATTAGGTCGGGTTGTTACATCCTATCCCCCTTAAAAGAAGTTTTGTCCTCAAAACTTAGTTGGTCATATCTAAGAGACTCTAACCTCTCTTGTGCTTATTCTATCATCATAATTTCACCCTTTTTATTCGTCTCTCGGTCTATCGTAGCATTTTAGATACTATTTCTCCAACAAGAAGATATTTTATACGAGTTTCACAATCCTTTCATACTCTTCTTCGTTGGATTCCTATGGTGATCTCGAAGGTCAAAGATTTGACTTTTAACTTCCTCAAAGTTTTAAAATTAAGTTTCCAAATTCTTGCATCAACATTTCAATGTTTATTTTGTTAGTCTTCGAACATGTAGCTATGGATTCATTATGCTTTCATTACTCACTCGTAGTCATCTTTTACAATTATTCGTCTATTCCTACTGTTACCAGTGTTTCGACTAGTCCTACGCCTAGTCGTCATATAAATCTCTATTTGACTGCTAAGTTGTAATTACATTACCGTTCATGGTTTTTCGAACATCCGTTGGTGTCATATGGCGCATCATGTACTAGATAAATGCATTTAATACTTCGATCCTTTCTTTTCTACTTATCATTTTGTAGGTGGTCATAGGGACTCTATGGTGTAATTAAACTACACTTACGTCTATCCATCGTTTAGTGTGTATTGGATTTCTCATCCAAGTATTTTAGCTTTACCAAGGGCAGAGTCCTTGGTGGATTCACACTGTTCCACTGAAATTCATATGGGGTTTTTCCCAATCCTTTCAGTAGTGTATTCTGCATCATCTCTTGTTTAAGTCTCTTCTATCTACCAGTCTCTATTTGACTCTGGCAATTATCATTTTTTTTCTTTTTGTTTGGCATTTTTAGTGTTATATTCCCATTTTGTATTCATGAACATCTGTTGCCTTGTGCCAAGATGGTTCACTCGTTTGTTCATTGTATTATTAAGATATTTTATTCCATGTAAGGGTAACTTTTAGCTTTATTCATAACACTCATTTGTTATTCCCGATCACGTGTCCATTTCTAACAGTTACTTAAGTTGAAGATTCACCAATCTTCTATTGTTTCATTTTGTACTATTTTATTGGCACACCTGCCCTTTGTTTTTGAATTCTTTGTATATATATCTTTTTATCAATTAGATAAGTTGAGGAAATTAGTTCTTCCATGTCGTTCAATTTAAAGACTGGCATGGATGCCCTATTTGTCTTTTGTTCATAATTGAGCCTTCCATACATTTTGTTCTCCCATTTCTTTATGGATTAAAGTATAGCAATTATGTATAGTTCATTTCTTTTTTTTGATAAGTAAAAGATATATAAAAGAAGAAAAAATAAAAACAAGATCAAGAGGGCATACCCTCGAACAAGCTAAAAGGAAGGAGATCTACTACAGGCAGAAGAACACACAACCCCAAGCAGGAAATAAAAACAAGAGAAAACAGAAATACAAAAACAAGAGGGCATACCCTCAGACAAGCAAAAGAAAACAAGAAAACTAGAGCTCATGGCCCATGCTGAGAAATATTACATATTAAAAATACTACAAGGAAGAGACCAAGTACACTGAAGATGTCTATTGGAGAGAGAGTCTTGAATCCCTCTAGAAGATGTGAGTCCGCCTCGGATCATATCCTGAGTTTGAGCTATGATGGCCTTTGAGTTTTTCTCGATCTTGGTGAACAATCTGCTATTCCTTTCACGCCAAATGTTGTAAATTGTACAAGCAAGAGTGAGCCGGCCTAAAATGGAAGAGAAAGACTTGCCTTTGAAAGAATTGGTAGCCCAAAGAACAGTCTGATGCCAGTCCCCATTAAGGTTTTGAAATCCACTTTTAGAGAGCAAATGGGACCATATGTTGGAAGTAAAGGAACAAGAAAAGAAGAGGTGGTTGTGGCTTTCATTTTCTCTTAAACAGAAAAGGCACTTGGGGTCATGACCAAGATTAGAGAAGAAAAGACGGTCCTTGGTCCTTAAGCTGTGGCGGATGGCCATCCAAAGGATGAACCCTGCACGGGGGATAGCTTTAGGGAACCAAACAAGTTTCCACCAAGGAACCTGGGTGTTACGGCTACGCAGGGAATCCCAGGCAAAGTTGATGGAGAAGACCCCATTTGGGGAGGGAAGCCAAAAAGCTTTATCATCAAGGAGGGTGGATGGGAGAAGATTAGGAGGCATACCATTCTTAAGGTCCAGCAGGTGGGGAGAATTAGCAATGGGCCAGTTCCAATGATTTCCAAGAATAATGTTACTCACTGTAGCTTTTCTACCAAGACCTGAATCATATATAACTCTTTCTCCCATATTATCATAGATGGAGCCAGAAGGGAGCCAATAGTCAAACCAGAGAGAGGCAAAACACCCATTACCAATGACAATTTTGATGAATGGTTTGAATAACGGGCGGAATTTGATCATTTTCCTCCATGCCCATGAGCAAGATTGGGGACATTTGATTTCCCAGAAGCTTTTGCCTTTAAGAAGGTTGCTACGAATCCACTGAACCCAAAGGGATTTAGAGGGATTTTGAAATAGAGCCCATATGAGTTTCCCCAAAGCAGCTTGGTTCCATTCAACAAGCCTCTTAATACCAAGACCCCCTTCATTTTTAGGGCAAGAAACATCCTCCCAAGCAACTTTGGAACCAGAAAATATGAGATGGTTGCCACTCCAGAGGAAGGATCTCATGGCTTGCTCTATCTGATTTACCACATTTTTAGGGAGGATGAAGTGAGAAGACCAAAAAACTTGAATGCTAAATAGGACAGACCTGATCAGCTGGACACGACCTGCATAGGAAAGAGATTTTGTGGCCCAATGAGTGATTTTACCAATAATGCGATCAACTAAAGATTTGCAATCCTGGGCTTTCAGCTTGGTAGAAATCAAAGGCACTCCAAGGTAACGGATAGGGAGGGAGCCTTCAGGAAAACCAACTTGAGCAACGATGAGCTGCTTGAGGTTGGAATCCACACCTGAAAGGAAAATGTTGCTCTTGGAAGCATTGTGCAGAAGGCCAGAGAAGGAGGCAAAAGTATCAAGCCCTTGCTTAAGGATAGAGGCAGAGGCAAGATCCCCATGAGAAAAGAGCATGATGTCGTCAGCAACACAGAGATGGGTAAGTTTGGACTTATGGCATCTCCAATGATACTTAAACTGAGATCCAGCCGACATTTGATGGAGAACCAAAGAGAGGACATCCATTGCAATCACAAAGAGATAAGGGGAAAGAGGGTCCCCTTGCCTTAATCCCTTAGCCCCGAGAAAATAACCTTCCAACTCGCCATTAATGACAACTGAGAAACGAGGAGTAGAGATGCAGCAAAAAATCCAGTCAATAAAAAGCTGGGGAAATCCCATTATGCTCAAAGTGTTAGTAATAAAATCCCACCGCACTGAATCAAATGCTTTCTTAAGATCAACTTTCAGAGTGCAACGGGGAGAACCAGTGTCCTTGTGGTAATTATGCATAAGCTCTTGGGCTAGAAGGATGTTGTCACTGATATTCCTGCCTTGAATAAAAGCAGATTGGGATGGATCAATGAGGCTAGGAAGAACTTTCTTAAGACGGTTGGCCAGGATTTTGGAAATGGTTTTGTAAAGCGTGTTACAGCAAGATATAGGCCGAAAATCATGGACAAAAGAGGGCTTAGGGACTTTGGGGACAAGGGCGATAGCTGTGGCATTCATCTCTTTAAGGATGGATTTAGAGGAAAAAAATTCAGAGATAGCTGCAATAACTTCAGGTTTAATGATATTCCAAGATTTTTGAAAAAAGAAGCTATTAACCCGTCGGGACCAGGGGCTTTGTTAGGGGGAAGGCTAAAGAGAGCATCTTGGATTTCTTGCTCAGAGACAGGGGATTGAAGGACATTAAAGAAATCAGAATGAAGGCGCTTAGGGATAAAGTTAGCAAGAGCTTGCTTACCTGGGTAGAGAATGGGGCTAGGAGTTCCAAGGAGATCATGGTAAAAATCAACAATAGTGGATTTGACCTCTTTTATGTCATCAATTCTGCGACCGTTAGCATCAAGGAGGCTAAGGATCTTATTGCGGTTCCTCCTGTTATTCATAGATTTGAAGAAAAAGGAGGTGTTTTGGTCCCCTTCAGAAAGCCATTGAATACGGGATTTTTGCTTAGCTAGACTTTCCTCACTGCTAAGAAGGGAATGAAAGGTGTGATGAGCTTCCTTTGCCTCCAGAAGGAGACTCTCATTCCCGAGATCACTATAAAGGAGAGATTGGATGTCATAGAGCTTGTTACGGGCTTCTTGAACACGGGAGGAGATGTTTTTGAATCTTTGCTGATTGAGATCCTTAAGAGCATATTTCACCTTCTTAAGCTTTTGGCAACAAATAAACATGGCAGTACCTTGAAAGTTAGTGTGCCAGGCTTGCTCAACAGTAGGAAGAAAATCTTCATAATCGGCCCAGAAATTGAAAAATTTGAAGGGAATTTTGCTCTTCTTGAAAGCTATGCCAGATCTGACAATAATAGGGGAATGGTCAGAGAGGCCAAGAGGGAGGAATTCGGCTTCAGCAGAAGGAAGAGCAGATAGCCAGTCCTGGTTGACTAAAGCTCTATCAATCTTCCTAGTGGATTGTGTGGGGGGCAGCTTGACCGTTAGACCATGTAAAGAAACGCCCAAAAAATCTCAGATCCTCAAGCTCAGCATTCAAAAAACAAGTGTTACAGTCATTCATAACAGGGGGCCAATCACCATTGCCTCCTCTTCTATCATTGGGAAAACGGATAGCATTGAAATCGCCCAAAATAAGCCAGGGGAGACCCTTGGCGATAGTTGCTTGGAGATGGATGTCACGCCATAAATCATTTCTTTGGAGAGAGGAATTAGAGCCGTAAATAACTGAAATGAGCATGGTGGATTTGGTGTCACGAATTGCAATGTTACAATGAATGGCTTGACTGGTAGCACACGAGGAGTTAATCTGTAGCATAACATTGTTCCAACCAATCCAAATCCGACCAGAAGCTGAATGGGAATAATTGTGCAAAAAGGACCATCCAGGGATGAGGGAATTAGCAGTAATATCCTTGGCAGCTTCCTTTATTTTTGTCTCAACTAAACCAAGAAAACATATAGAATGGTCACGAACAAACATATGGACTTCACGCTGTTTTGAGGGGCTGTTCATACCCCTGATATTCCAACATGCAAAGTTCATTGAAAAATGTGAGAGGGCCGGAACTTGCTGTTCCTATGGTATTAGAAACTTTCTTCTTTCGCCTTTGTTTTTTGAGCTGATTTCTGGTGAAGCTGCTACCAATATCAGCTTCGTCGACTCTAGCAATTTTGTCCACAAGGGAATTAGAATCAGGAGAAGCAGTAGAGGTTGAGCTGCTTATCTCGCTTAGGTTGTTGACCACTTGAAGATAACAGGGAGATGGATCATTTGGGGATAGTAAATCCAGGTCATCAGATTGAAGGGAGGGGAGAGGAGAGTGGACCGAAGGCTTAGCAATTTCCAACGCTGAACTGGTAGCAGAATTGTGAGGAACTAGTTGTTTAAGGGCAGGGCTCTCAGCTGTTGTACTGACGTTAGGAGATTCTACCTGTGGCATATCAAGTTGCAGCCCATCGCAACATGTGTTGGACTGATTTGGGACAGTAGTTACACCGTCACTAGAAGGACCTAGGTGCGGCATTTCTGGCCTCAGCCCTACAGGGCATGATTTAAACTGATTTGGATCCATAGAGAGGGCATCTTCAGGGATTTTGCCATCACTAAGGATTGCTTTACCTTTGCCAGAAACTATGCGCCATTCAGAAGTGCTGGATTTCCTTGCGGCTAAGGTAGGACGGTTCATGGGTAGCTCATTTTCTGTTTTGAGTGAAGGGCAATTAGCAATCCGGTGGCCAAATATACGGTAGTGGGTGCACATTGAAGGGAGCCATTGATATTCAACAAGGATTTCCACTTTTGAGTTTGTTAACATTAAATCAAAAGAATCAGGGAGGTCTTTGGTAGCATCCACCTCGACGCATATTCTTGCATAACTGATTCTGGTCTGATCTTCCGTGTGGGAATCTACATAAAGGGGTCTTCCAATGGCACTAGCAACATAGCTAAGGCCTTGCGCTGTCCTAGAGCTCATATGGGATGTTGAAAAATTTAACCCAAACAGGGATTTTAGCTACATCCTTCTTGGATAGAGTCATGCCAGGGTGCCATTTTTGAAGAATAATGTGCCGGCCAGAGAAGTGCCAGTGACCACTTTCAAGAATAGAATTAATGGCATTCAAGGAATCGAATTTGAAGAAGAAGAACCCATTTCCATTGGTAAGAACTTCATTTAAGCCGTCTTTGTTCCAGAGCTTTTCTGCCATTTTTTTAATCCAGAGAAATGGCATTTTCCTATCAAGAAAATAACCTACCAAGGTATTCTCCCAACCTGATATACCTGCTTGAACAACTTCCAATGGAGGCTGGACTGTGATTCTTTCTCCCTCAATTTGAGGTGGCTTGAATTCCAAGTGAAATTTTTTAAGAGGAGCAGGTTTTTGGAAAAGGGAAGACCAGGAGGGGATGGTCACTGCATTAGCAACGGGGGAGTCCAGACTCTGCAATGCTGGGGAAGCAGCGTGCATAGGGGTAACGGCAGCAACATGGACGATGTCAGAGTTAGCTGTCTCTGAACTTGCATGGGACAAAATATTGGCAATGGGAATAGGCAAAGAGGGAATAGGCATAGAGGGAGAACAGGACGTGGGCCCAGGTGCTTTTAGCAAGGAATAGTGGGGGCTATGAGTAGTGGCAACCGCATAGGAGTCTGCATTACCATTTGGAGTAGCAGTAGGAACTGTTTGCACGTCACCACAACCTGCACCTGCTCCAGCCTTAGGATCAGGTCTCCTTGTCTCAAGAGGTGACACGTTGACACCTAGATCAGTCCGTCTAGCACTAAGATGGGTAATATTCTGAGAGATGGAGGCAATGTCAGAGGTAGTGGGAACTGATATACTAAGCATATCAGTATTAGGATTTCCACCCGTTGGAATAAAATAATTTCTAGCCGTTGGATTAATTCTGCTTGTCTCATTGGTTGACATGTGGGCTGCTTGGGTCGAATGCGTAGCTATCCCACTCTTACTGCATAATGAGGATGAGCCACGCGCCGCCTGACCTCTTCCATGGACACCATTGCTGTTGGGACCATTTGGCTTGAGAACTTTTTGCTCTCTCATGAAGGAACAATCAGAAGAGAAGCCCCCATAATCATTTTCAAGATCAAGGGCAACTTAAGGAATGAACTCCCCTTGCTCGACGCCATTAGCCCTGGTTAAAGAAGTAGGATTCTGTTCAGGCCGTTGGATTACAGTTGGGGCTTTGGAGGGGATGCCAGGACCTGCATTTGAAATAACAAGTGGAGGTTGCTGCCGACGCATATCCTTAGCACTGATGGCAGCATCATTTGCACATTGACCCTGCAAACACTCCACTGAACCAGAACATCTTATGTGACAAGAGCTTTTACCCATACCCTGGCATGAAGATATAGAAGTCATGGAAAAGCTGGTATCAATGGGACTCGGATCCTTTGCATGGGGGGGTAAGGAAGTTACGGATGAAGCTTGGGGATCATGGAGTATATCTCGAAATGATTGAATAGAAGCCATTAACGGCATTGTGCAAGAGAAGAGAAGGTTTAGGAAAATCCTAGAGAGAGAAGCTCTCCCTTCTCTCTAGAAGCCATGAGTGACGTCTCTTAGTTCATTTCTTTAAGTCTTAACAGACTTATTAAAATTCTTCGGGCAGTCTTTTACACCAGTCATCAATTTCTCGTACGACATTCTACTTTTGTAGGCATTCTTAGCTGTAAGATCATATTCGGTTCACCTTGAACCTTTCAAATCATTTGAACAATTTAAATCTCATAGTCTCATGACTTTTTAATTTACAGCCATTATTTTTGTTTTCCTTACCTTTGTTCAAAAGGTTATTCGGGTGTTTAGTTTTTCGTACTCAACAACCATATTCAGTTTTCATTACATGTTACGTTTCTTCCCCAATCGTTATTTAAAATTTACAAAGTTGTTCTCTCAGAGAACCTTTTCAACCGTATGAGGAGTTCTTATGCATTCTGTGAACTCAGAATCACACTATCATATGATTAGTTTTATCCGTAACCAAGGATTTAACATCATACTGGTACTTACTCAAGAACTGCTATTCACAATCTTGTCCACTCTTGGAGTTCATGTCATGTTTTAGAATTGTTTAAGCAATTTGGTCATCTTGTCATTAGATCATTACATTTGGCATTTAGAGTTTATCACAATTAATTAAGGTTTTCATAATTATGGAAGTTCACCATTCTTACATTCTTCCCAATTACAGTTGTTATCGTAGTACCTCAAGGAATCACGTATCTCTTATATCTTATTTGTTGTCCTCATAATCCTCCCAGACATTTGCTACAAGTTCAGCCTCTTTAACCATTAGATCATATTGATCCTCAAAAGTTATTTAGAATCATCAACCATTTACCTTTATAGAAACTCGGCCAACTTGATAGAGTATTACTCGCAATTGAGTCATACCGTTAGTTCAAAAATATCCCCTTGAATTTCACCCTAATAGTCAATCATTATGCGACAGTCTCCCAAAAATCATCACATTTATAATGTTATCTTTAACAGTCTCGCCTATTCTGTAGTTGTCTCTCAAGGCTCTATTTGTCTTTACCCTGTTAGGGTATATTTATGATTTACTCAAGAATCCTCGTATTTCTGATATATCATCAATTTATTCAGAGTCTCAAATTCCTCACGTCACTATCCTTCAAGTCTCCCTCAGGCTATTTCTCATATTGATTGTTGTCAGATCCACCAACTTTCCAAGACAATTCTATCTCTACGTCTCCTTATATCTTCCAAAGAGCATTAATTGTTGCCCTTGTTCAGACTATAGCTTCCCTAATTTACCAGTCGATACATAGCTTAATCATTTAAAGATCAACAACCTCAATACCGCTATGATTCTTCCCAAGAATCCTTGTTCTTTGCCCTTAAATGTACTACTATCCCCCAAAAGTCACTGTGTATTTGACCATCTCTTTCATCCAAGAATCATCAAATTTAGTCATAGTATAGTCTTTCCTTAGTACCTCGACATGCTATCGTCCTCAAAATGTCACTGATCATTCAATCATCTAAATTATCCAATCCTCAAATCCAACGTTGGCATGATCTCTTTCAGAGAATCATTAACCTAAAACTCTGATATAGTCCTCAATTTTTCAAGATCATCAACTTCACTCAAAAGTCTACCATTGTCTCTCAAGAATTATTAATCGTCTGATCATCTTAGTCATCCAAGAAACATCAACCTCAATCACGACTTGGTCTTCACCAAAGACCATTAACCTAAGCTCTGATACCACTCTATCACGACCCAAAACCCATCCTATGTGGATCCCGAGGACGTGATGCCAGTTGCCCACCTTGCCGATTTTCTCCACTGACAAAACGACCAACCAAAGGGAACTTCTGAACTTAACAATGAAATGCATTCCAAATGTAGGGTCAAAGTAGCAGAAATTAAAAACATTTTTAATTCATAAATGCAACTCATCCAATATATCAGAGCATGTTTAAAATCAATCACTAAATATCTCTAGAGCATCAATATACATGCCCCAATGCATCTATTCTATATCAATGAATTACTTAAGGCAGAAGTTACACCAATGCAATTGGTTATCATTTCAATAAATAATTTACTGAAAATACTGGATCCGGATTTTAGTGATTAACCAATTGAATTAGCACAAAGGCGATATCCATCTTTCTAATATATAGAGTGTAGATTCCATCTTGAGAATATATGTTGCCACAGTCTAAATAATGACTTCCCAAGATACCGAGGTGTTGATCTAAAAGACTCACTCATTGGTAACTCAAAGTCATCACTATTCAGAACATGAGTTCACTATCCTTCTAGGATTAAGAGTTGACTGCAAATAGTGAATAAGAAACTTATTAAAGGTGATAGTTCCAAATAATGTGTTTCTTATAATGATCCAGTTCAGTGTATTCCTAATACACCAATACAATAACCTAGAGTTCATTACTCTAATGGTTGAGATAAAACACTTTATCACATAAAGGTTAACTATATTACAGCTTTATAAATAAGATGTCCAGTCTTATCAATAGCTGTGAATAGTTCTAGAATTGCCTATATAAGCAGTTGATATCTCCTATTCATAAATCTCATTTATACACATGAACCGCTACCTAATGACAATTCAAAGACTAATCATCTCATGATATAAAGCAACATCCAAACATATGGTAATATGAAACTCAATAATAAATTAAATCTATTAAATAATAATAAAATGTCTTGGATACGAGGGCACACATCCTAACAATCACAAAGGTGGAGAGCTTTGTCCAGAAACTTTGCTCCGAGATTGAATTTTAATTACACTGATCATTGTAGTTTATTGGTATTAAACGATTTATTACTCGTTTCCACAGATGGCGCCAAACTGTTGTTGCCAAAAAATTATTCATGCTTGTGATCCAGCAAGAATGACTTGCAAAATGCTTGTGATCCAGTTACTAAGGGGTAGGATGGCTTCTAGAGAGAAGGGAGAGCTTCTCTCTCTAGGTTCTACCTAAACCTTCTCCTCTCTTGCAAAATGCCGTTAATGGCTTCTATTCAATCATTTCGTGATTTACTCCATGATCCCCAAGCTTCATCGGTAACTTCCTCACCCCCCCCCATGCAAAGGATCCGAGTCCCATTGATACCAGCTTTTCCATGACCTCTATATCTTCATGCCAGGGTATGGGTAACAGCTCTTGTCACAAAAATTGTTCTGGTCCAGTGGAGTGTATGCATGGTCACTGTGCAAATGAAGCTGCCATCAGTGCTAAGAATATGCGTCAGCAGCAACCTCCACTTGTTATTTCAAATGCAGGTCCCGGCCTCCCTTCCAAAGCTCCAACTGAAATTCAACGGCCTGATCAGATTCATACTCCTTTATCCAGGACTAATGGCGTTGAGCAAGGGGAGTTCATTCCACAAGTTGCCCTTGATCTTGAAAATGACTATGGGGGCTTCTCTTCTGATTGTTCTTTCATGAGAGAGCAAAAAGATCTCAAGCCACATGGTTCCAACAGCTACGGTGTCCATGGAAGAAGTCAGGCAGGCGCGTGGCTCATCCTCAACATGCAGTAAGAGTGGGATAGCTATGCATTCTGCCCTAGTAGCCCACGTGTCAACCAATGAGACAAGCAGAATTAATCCAACGGCTAGGAATTATTTTATTCCAACGGGTGGAAATCCTAATACTGATATGCTTAGTATATCAGTTCCCACTTCCTCTCACATTGCCTCCATTTCTCATAATACTCCCCTTCTTAGTGCAAGACAGACTGATCTAGGTGTCAACGTGTCACCTCTTGAGACAAGGAGACCTGACCCTAAAGCTAGAGATTACGGCTATCATATAGCAGGTGCAGGTAGTGGTGACGTGCAAACAGTCCCTACTGCTACTCCAAATGGTAATGCAGACTCCCATGCTGCTGCCTCTACTCATAGCCCCCTTTATTCCTTGCTAAAAGCTGCTGGGCCCACGTCCTGTTCTCCCTCTTTGCCTATTCCCATTGCCAATATTTTGTCCCATGCAAGTTCAGAGACAGCTAATTCTGACACCGTCCATGTTGCTGCTATTACCCCTATGCACGTCGCTGCTAGTTCACCAGCATTGCAGAGTCTGGTCTCCCCCGTTGCTAATGCAGCGACCAATCCCTCCTGGTCTTCCCTTTTCCAAAAGCCTGCTCCCCTCAAAAAATTCCACCTGGATTTCAAGCCACCTCAAATTGAGGGAGAAAGAATCACAGTCCAGCCTCCATTGGAAGTTATTCAAGCAGGTATATCAGGTTGGGAGAATACCCTGGTAGGTTATTTTCTTGACAAGAAAATGCCTTTTCTCTGGATTAAAAAAATGGCAGAAAAGATCTGGAACAAAGACGGCTTAAATGAAGTTCTTACCAATGGAAATGGGTTCTTCTTCTTCAAATTCGACTCCTTGCACGCCATTAATTCTATTCTTGAAAGTGGTCACTCGCACTTCTCTGGCCGGAACATTATACTTCAAAAATGGCACCCTGGCATGACTCTATCCAAGAAGGATGTTGCTAAAATCCCTGTTTGGGTTAAATTTTTCAACATCCCTTATGAGCTCTGGACTGCACAAGGCGTTAGCTATGTTGCTAGTGCCATTGGAAGACCCCTTTATGCAGATTCCCACACGGAAGAGCAGACCAGAATCAGTTATGCACGAATCTGTGTTGAGGTGGATGCTACCAAAGACCTCCCTGATTCTTTTGATATAATGTTAACAAACTCAAAAGTGGAAATCCTTGTTGAATATCAATGGCTCCCCTCAATGTGCACTCACTGCCGTATATTTGGCCACCGGCTTGCTAATTGCCCTTCCTTCAAATCTGAAAATGACATACCCAACAACCGTCCTACCTTAGCCGCAAGGAAATCCAGCACTAGTGAATGGCGCATTGTTTCTGGCAAAGGTAAAGCTATCCTTAGTGATGGAAATATCCCTGAAGTTGCACCCTCTATTGATCCAAATCAGTCTAAATCATGCCCTGAAGGGCTGCGGCCAGAAATGCCGCGCCCAGGTCCTTCCAGTGATGGTGTAACTTCTGTCCAAAATCAGTCCATCACTTGCTGCGATGGGCTGCAACCTGATATGCCTCAATTAGATCCTCCTATCGCCAATACTACAGCTGAGAGCTCTGCCTTCAAGCAACCTGTCCCTCACGAATCTACTACCAGTTCTGTGTTGGAAATTGCAATGCCTTCGGTCCAGTCTCCCCCCCCTCCCTTCAATCTGATGACCAGGATTTACTATCCCCAAATGATTCAACTCCCTGTTATCTTCAAGCGGTCAGCAACTCAGGTGAGATAAGCAGCTCAACATCTACTGCTTCTCCTGATTCTAATTCCCTTGTGGACAAAATTGCTAGAGTTGACGAAGTCGATATTGGTAGCAGTTTCACTAGAAATCAGCTCAAAAAACAAAGGCGAAAGAAGAAAGTTTCTAAAACCACAGGAACAACAAGTTCCGGCCCCCTCATTTTTTCTCAATGAACTTTGCATGTTGGAATATTAGGGGTATGAACAGCCCCTCAAAACAGCGTGAAGTCCGTATGTTTGCTCGTGATCATTCTATTTGTTTTCTTGGTTTAGTTGAGACAAAGATTAAGGAAGCCACCAAGGATATTACTGCTAATTCCCTCATCCCTGGATGGTCTTTTTTGCACAAGTATTCCCATTCAGCTTCTGGCCGGATTTGGATTGGTTGGAATAATGCTATGCTTCAGATTAACTCCTCGTGTGCTACCAGTCAAGCCATTCATTGTAACATTACAATCCGTGACACCAAATCCACCATGCTCATTTCAGTTATTTACAGCTCTAACTCCTCTCTCCAAAGAAATGATTTATGGCGAGATATCCATCACCAAGCAGCTATCTCCAAGGGTCTCCCTTGGCTTATTTTGGGTGATTTCAATGCTATCCGTTTTCCCTATGATAGAAGAGGTGGTAACGGCGAATGGCCCCCTGTTATGAATGACTGTAACACTTATTTTTTGAATGCTGAACTTGAGGATTTGAGATTTTCTGGGCGTTTCTTTACATGGTCCAACGGTCAAGCTGCCCCCCACACAATCCACCGGAAGATTGATAGAGCTTTAGTCAATCAGGACTGGCTTTCTGCTCTTCCTTCTGCTGAAGCTGAATTCCTCCCTCCTGGCCTCTCTGACCATTCCCCTATTATTGTCAGAACTGGCATAGCTTTCAGGAAGTGTAAAATTCCCTTCAAATTTTTCAATTTCTGGGCCGATTATGATGAGTTCCTTCCTACTGTTGAGCAAGCATGGCACGCTAACTTTCAAGGTACTACTATGTTTATTTGCTTCCAAAAGCTTAAGAAGGTGAAATATGCTCTTAAGGCTTTCAATCAGCAAAGATTCAAGAACATCTCCTCCCGTGTTCAAGAAGCCCATAACAAGCTCTATGACATCCAATCTCTCCTTGATAGCGATCCTGGGAATGAGAGTCTCCTTCTGGAGGAAAAGGAAGCTCACCACACTTTTCATTCCCTTCTTAGCAGTGAAGAAAGTCTCGCTAAGCAAAAATCCTGTATTCAATGGCTTTCGGAAGGGGACCAAAACACCTCCTTTTTCTTCAAATCTGTGAATAACAGGAGGAATCGCAATAAGATCCTTAGTCTCCTTGATGCAAACGGTCGCAGAATTGATGATATCAAAGAGGTCAAATCCTCTATTGTTGACTTTTACCATGATCTCCTTGGTACTCCTAGCCCATTCTCTACCCAGGTAAGCAAGCTCTTGCTAACTTTATCCCTAAGCGCCTTCATTCTGATTTCTTTAATGGCCTTCAATCCCCTGTCTCTGAGTAAGAAATACATGATGCTCTCTTTAGCCTTCCCCCTAACAAAGCCCCTGGGCCCGATGGCTTTAATAGCTTCTTTTTTCAAAAATCCTGGAATATCATTAAGCCTGAAGTTATTGCAGCTATCTCTGAATTTTTTTCCTCTAAAACCATCCTTAAAGAAATGAATGCCACAGCTATTGCCCTTGTCCCCAAAGTCCCTAACCCCTCTTTTGTCCATGATTTTCGGCCTATTTCTTGCTGTAACACCCTTTACAAAACCATTTCCAAAATTCTGGCCAACCGTCTCAAGAAAGTTCTTCCTAGCCTCATTGATCCTTCTCAATCTGCTTTTTATTCAAGGCAGGAATATCAGTGACAACATCCTTCTAGCCCAAGAGCTTATGCATAATTACCACAAGGACACTGGCTCTCCCTGTTGCACTCTGAAAGTTGATCTTAAGAAAGCATTTGATTCTGTGCGGTGGGAATTCATTACTGACACCTTGAGCATTATAGGATTTCCCCAGCTTTTTATCGATTGGATTTTTTGCTGCATCTCTACTCCTCGTTTCTCAGTTGTCATTAATGGTGAGTTGGAAGGTTATTTTCCCGGGGCTAGGGATTAAGGCAAGGTGACCCTCTTTCCCCCCTATCTCTTTGTAATTGCAATGGATGTCCTCTCTTTGATTCTCCATCAAAAGTCGGCTGATTCCCTGTTTAAGTACCATTGGAGATGCCATAAGTCCAAGCTTACCCATCTCTGTTTTGCTGACGACATCATGCTTTTTTGTCATGGGGATCTTGCCTCTACCTCTATCCTTAAGCAAGGGCTTGACACTTTTGCCTCCTTCTCTGGCCTTCTGCACAATGCCTCCAAAAGCAACATTTTCCTTTCAGGTGTGGATTCCAACCTCAAGCAGCTCATCGTTGCTCAAGTTGGTTTTCCTGAAGGCTCATTCCCTATCCGTTACCTTGGAGTGCCTTTGATTTCTACCAAGCTGAAGGCCCAGGATTGCAAATCTTTAGTGGATCGCATCATTGGTAAGATCACTCACTAGGCCACTAAATCTCTTTCCTATGCAGGTCGCGTCCAGTTGATCCGGTCTGTCCTTTTTAGCATTCAAGTTTTCTGGTCTTCTCACTTCATCCTCCCTAAAAAGGTGGTAAATCAGATAGAGCAAGCCATGAGATCCTTTCTCTGGAGTGGCAACCATCTTTCTGGTTCCAAAGTTGCTTGGGAGGATGTTTCTTGCCCTAAAAATGAAGGGGGTCTTAGGTATTAAGAGGCTGGTTGATTGGAACCTAGCTGCTTTGGGTAAACTCATTTGGGCTCTCTTTCAAAATCCTTCTAAGTCCCTTTGGGTTCAGTGGATTCGTAGCAACCTTCTTAAAGGCAAAAGCTTCTGGGAAATCAAATGTCCCCAATCTTGCTCGTGGGCTTGGAGGAAATTGATCAAATTCCGCCCGTTATTCAAACCTCACATCAAAATTGTCATTGGTAATGGGTGTTTTGCCTCTCTCTGGTTTGACTATTGGCTCCCTACTGGCCCCATCTATGATAATATGGGAGAAAGAGTTATATATGATTCGGGTCTTGGTAGACAAGCTACAGTGAGTAACATTATTCTTGGACCTCATTGGAACTGGCCCATAGCTAATTCTCCCCACCTGCTGGATCTTAAGAATGGTATGCCTCCTAATCTTCTCCCATCTCCCCTCCTTGATGATAAAGCTTTCTGGCTTCCCTCCCCTAATGGAGTTTTCTCCATCAACTCTGCCTGGGATTCCCTGCGTCGCCGTATCCCCCAGGTAACTTGGTGGAAGCTTGTTTGGTTCCCTAAAGCTATTCCCCGTGCTGGATTCATCCTTTGGATGGCCATCCGGCACAGCTTAAGGACCAAGGACCGTCTTTACTTTTCTAATCTGGGTCATGATCCCAAGTGCCTATTCTGTTTAAGAGAAAATGAAAGCCACAACCACCTCTTCTTTTCTTGTTCCTTCACTTCCAACATATGGTCCCATTTGCTCTCTAAAAGTGGATTTCAAAGCCCAAATGGGGACTGGCATCAGACTGTTCATTGGGCCACCAATTCTTTCAAAGGCAAGTCCTTTTCCTCCATTTTAGGCCGGCTCACTCTTGCTTGTACAATTTATAACATTTGGCGTGAAAGGAATAGTAGATTGTTCACCAAGATCGAGAAAAACTCAAGGGCCATCATAGCTCAAACTCAGGACATGATCCGTGGCAGGCTCACTTCCTCTAGAGGGATTGAAGACTCTCTCTCCAATAGACATCTCCAGTGTTCTTGGTCTCTTCCTTGTAGTATTTTTAATATGTAATATTTTTCAGCATGGGCCATGAGCTCTAGTTTTCTTGTTCCCTTTTCTTGTCTGAGGGTATGCCCTCTTGTTTTGTATTTCTGTTTAGTATTGGTTTTTATTTCTGCTTAGGGTTGTGAGTTCTTCTGCCTGTAGTAGATCTCCTTCCCTTTAGCTTGTTCGAGGGTATGCCCTCTTGATCTTGTATTTTTTTTTTCTTCTTTTATATATCTTTTACTTATCAAAAAAAAAGAATGGACTTGCAAAAAAACAAAAGAGACTCCGACTGATCAAGTCAGCAAAGAGAAAATAAATAAAATATATGTGTGAATAATAATGATTGTGTGTTTGAACATACTTGGTCCCTTTATGTATAGGGGTTGAGAGTCCTTAATTTTGGCAATTTCCCATACTGAATAGAATTCCTTATTTGACGAGGTTAAGGATTAGGTATATCCTCCTAGTTGGGATAGGATTCATTTCCTATCTACAAGATTTGCCATTCAAGATATATTCTTTATAGGTAGCTAACATTGTGGGTACATGTGTCGCATCCATAGTCGGGGGATAGTTTTTTACCATATCAGTTCACTTATGAAACATGCATCCAATTTGCTTAGATAAATGAACGCACAAAAAGAGGAATGAAAGAAATAAGTTTACCGAGAAAAAATCTTCAAAGAAGGTAAAGTCTGCATAACCCAAACTCTGAAGTGTCCTTCTACATTGTTCTACATTGGCTATAATGTGATCAACTTCTTCTCGATCTTGCGATTCTAGAATGTGCTCCTATTTTAGCGACCACAACTTTTATGCCTAAGAATAAAAGATCAATCTATTTGTCCTTCTAGCAATAAGCATAGTGGTAAAATTCCCAAGTAGATTTTGTAAGTCTTGAGATGTAAACATCAGGACATACCAGGTATAAGAACATAAAGTTTCGAAAAAAGAAGTTCCCATCTCTTTTTGTTCACCTGATGGCAAAAAATTGCTCGATAAACACCTGCATAAATATTAAAAACTATTCATGATTAAAGAAAAAATGAAAATAAAAACCACCAAACAAACATGATAAGAGGCCTTTATTTTCTCCAGCAAAACAGGGCTTCCTAACTGATATTCAACTTCTAATGAGGAGAGAGATTCTTGTAGTTCAATTACCTTAAAGGTTCTTAGTATTACACACAAAGTTATTAACCAATTGTTCATTGACATTAATTTAAAACTGATATTACATGTCAATGTGCTAGTAGACATATCAATGAAATATATACACTGAAAGAGACTCTAGAAAGAAGCTGGGAAGAAAAAAAAGGGGAAAAGAAAGTTAGTCAGGTGGCTATTAATAATGAAAAAATTGCTTTTACTAAACCATTCAAGAATTGATAATCCAATTGTGTTGTAGCCTTAGGTCCCGGTTGAATAGGTATGCTCAATTTTTCAATATCTCCAATTCTTCAATCACAACACTACCAACTACTTCGACTGGAAAATAAATGAAATGCAACTACAATGTATATTCAACTAATGTATACAATTATATCAATTATACCAACTCATTCAAATATGCAATCACGTAGAGTTGATCAATGCATACTATCCAATTAAGCCCAATTAAATCACAATTTTCAATTTAGATATCAATTTAATAATTCAATTCAAATTCAACTATGTGATCTATCACCAATTCACCAATTCAATTCACAATTCAATTTTCTAAATTGAGGTTTCCAATTATCAATTCAATATTCAATGAACACAATTATGAAAACCCTAATTGTCATAGTAAGCAGAAGCAATTATCTAGCAAATTATGAATTGTAAATACATTGAGCGAGAAAACTGCAAACCATAATGATGATGGAGAAACCATTTAGGAAAACTATCCTTGGTGAAAAACTCCAGAGCCGGCCAATGCGCGGGGAAGCAATTCACTATGATGAAGATCGATTATACGTAAACTAGACACAACCTAAATACCTTTAGCATTGTTCTACATGATTATGCCGTCAAGCTTCCTTGAATCCTCAAGCTTTTCATAGATGAATTCTCCATACAACTGGATCCTCGTCCGGTCTCGGACTTTTCTCATCGAGCCTCTCACAATTGTGAATCCACATAACTTCGGTGTCCACCGATCGTTCAACGCCAAATCCTCAAGCTTGAACTTTCTTCTCCAATGGTGAGATTGTGAATTTGGCGCTCTTTGATGTGATTAGGATCATGTGTAATTGATTGAAATCAATCGGTGAAATCAAAAGAGAAAGGCATGATATGCAATATATATGAAGTTCTTCAACAGAAGCTCTTAGATCTAGCAATTCTATGGCTCTTGCAATGATGAACTCTCAGTGCTCTATTTTCTCTATTCTCTATCGTACAATACTGAATTTTCATGATTTTATTGTGTGAAGATCGGATCTCAAATAGTTTGAAAAACTATTTTACACAGTGCTCGTTTGAACGAAGGTATGCTCATTCTAATGACCAACTTACTCGTTCAAATGAACATGGAACAAGTTTCAAATGAGCAAAAAATTGAGGTTGCAACTCTTCATTTGAATTCAGACCTTTCAAACTGAATGAAAATGAGCTACTGGCCATTCTGTTGTGAGTTTGAACGAGCTACTAGGTTCGTTCAAATGAACAACATAATGTGCTCATTTTTAGCTTGAAATATGCATTTCTGGGAAATCTATTTCACAATCACAAGACCATTTCACACATAATGACATAAAATAAACTATATGTTATGCATGTAATGTGTGAGATCCAAATCACAACAAAAGTCCAAATTACCCAATTATTCCTCAAGTACCAAGATGGCCAGTAGTAGATCATGGCAAAGAAGATTAAACCTTCTGGGTGTAGAACGGGAATTGAGATACTCTAAACCAAGGACTAATGTAGTGATTACATTAAAAACACATTTTGTCAAAACCAGATTAGCCAATTACAACAATAGACGTATCATTGTAAAACTAGACATAAATGGATTCTAGAGAGAATGGAGAGCTTCTCACTCTAGATTTTTCCTAACTCCTTAGTGTTTCTTGTTTGTTCTGCATTAATGGCTTCCAACCAGCCATTAAATGCAAAGATTAAGGATTTCCAAGCTACAAATGATCATTCTCATTCATTGTAAGCTAGTGATTTAGTGTTTAAAGTCCTTGTTAAGGACGGGGTGTCAAATGCAGCTCAAATGAGTAGAGTTTCTGCTGAGTTTTCTTCTTCAAAATTTTCGGATGAAAAGGAATCTGATATGTTTTTCCATATGGTTTGAGTGATTTATTATTGGAAACAAGATTGGATGACCTTATTGAAGGGGACGATGGTGCTGCTATGGGTGAAGCTTCAATCCACAACACTTACTCAGCCCAATCTGGGCTGAGCAAGTTGAAGAGGGTGAGTATATTCCTCAAGCTGCCATGGACCTTGAGGCTGAATATGGAGGTTTCTCGGATGACCCTTCTTTATTATTTGATTCCCTACATGGTGGTTCTCCTCCTCTAAATTTCAAAGGTTGGGGGAGTTTCAACAATAGTAGTACGCATGGTATCCATGGGGGATGTGGTAGTAGGGAAAGAGGAACAAGGGTGGCGCGTGGGAACCAAGTCAACCAAAAGGTTTCTCCAGCCTCTTTTGATAAAGTTGCATTTCCCGAATTACGAAGTGCCTATGTGTCAAAATCTCATGGGATTTCAGCTGTTACAAAAGGTGATATGATAGGATATGAAGGGTCAAACACTCAAGTTGTCCTAGAAAGTGATGGAGGACCTTCCAAGGTACGACACTTTTTCAAAAATAGGGAAAATCAGGTGGTGCAGACCTATTTTGCCCAGTTGGTTGCGGTAGTAATGTGCATAAAGCTGAAAATGGGGAAATTCGTTGGTTAAAACATGGAGCCAAGGAAGTGATGGGAGGTCGTTCCAAGGTATGATAGCTTCCCAAAAAGGTGTAAGTGCAGACCTAGTATCCATAGTTGGTTGTGGCAGGAATGTGCTACCCAATAAAGCTAAAAATAGGAAAGTAAAGGGCTGCCCAATAAAACTGAAAATGGGGAAAGACCGTTGGCTAAAACATGGAGCCAAGTGGTTAACAATGTTCAGCACAAGGGTTTTACCCTAGAGTATGTGCCCCCGTGTGTGAAACAAGACAAGGTGGTGGTCCAACCCCCTCCTGAGGTTCTGAATGAAGGGAATAAAGTATGGGTTACAACTCTAGTGGGTTACTTTTTGGACCAGAAGCTGAAATACCAATGGGTTAACAATGTGGCCTTTAATCTTTGGGACAAAGAGGGGTTGGAAGAGGTGTTGAGTAATGGTAGGGGCTTCTTCTTCTTCAAATTCTATGATCCATTTTAATGGCTGCCATTTTAGAAGGAGGACCATGGCATTTTTGTGGGCGCTCCATAAGTTTGCAGAATTGGAGGCCGAAAATGAAGCTTACTAAGGAAGCCTCTAAGACAACACTAGTGTGGTCACGTTTTTATGACATGCCCTTCGAATTGTGGACAGCAAAGGGGTTAAGTTGTGTTGCAAGTGCTGTTGGCACCCCCTGTAACACTCCAAAAATCTGATATGATTAAACCAGTAACCGATTTTATATAACTGGGAGTAGTTATCAGAAAATATGAAAGAAATCCAAAACACCAAAGATGGTGCATGCTCGAAAAATTGACAACCTGGTCAACCGAGTGCCGAGATGGACAAATGGGACCGATACGGAGAATTGATTATGAAAATAATATGGATATAGTATAAGGCACGAACGGGGACCCAAAATCGGTAAAGTAATGATGATACCGAGCCTGAATTTATGCCAAATTTCCCGATACTTCATTATTTATCTATATATATACATGTATATGTATAAGTGTACATTACATAATATATAAGAGTGCAGCAAGGAAAATATATATATATATATATATATAAACCTTTTGGGTAGCTTCTAGAATAAACACATATATAGATCTGTATATGAGGTCTTTTGGGCAGCTTTTAAAAGCCATGAAGCTTCTAGCTTCAATCGCAAGGGTTGACCAACAAAAATAGATATATATATATATATATACATATACATACATATAGATATGACAATTCAAGAAGCTTGTAGCTAAAGCTAGAAAATTTCTAGTGGCTGAGGCTTCTCGACTATTCCGTAATTGATAGAGAACAGTCGAGAAGCTTCTAGCATGAAACTTTAGGAAGTTACTAGTGACAAAGCTAGAGAGTTCTAGACTGAGCTACACACACACACACACACACACACACACATATATATATATATATATCTATATCTATCTGCAGCAAAATTTTTAAGCAACTTACTTTTGAAACAAAGAAAACGAGAAAGTAAGAAAGAGAAAAACTAAAATAGAAAGGAAACTGCTGTAGCTGTTGTAATAAGAAGGAACTGCCATGGATGGAGGGAGAGGAGAGCTTCAAAGGTTGGGCATTAGACCAAGGTAAATTCTTCCTCTTGTGTTCTATAGACATTTAGGAACCAAAAAGCAGTAGAGAAAGTGAAAGAAAACCCAAAAAAATTGCCTCTGTAACTCATGGCCAAAATTAGAAAATTTTTACATGGAACCAAACTTCGTTTGGTGAAGAGGAACATGTAAAAAATCGTGTGAGGATGTTAAAACAGTTGGAATCAAGGAAAAGGGTCAAGAAATGACCGTTTTGTGTCCAACCGATGCAAGGCCAACAAGTTAAATGGGTGTGAGAAAACTGTAAACTTTTAGGTTCACAACAGTCTTAAACGAATGCTTAGGGCCTTAAGATTAAATTGGTGCACAAATCTGGAAAAACAGACGTTGAAACCATGAAAAATAGTAGGAAAACAAGCGCAGTTCCGGGGACCGGCGTTGGAGAAGATGCCGGAGAAGCGTGGGGAAGATGGGTCAGTCTGTTGGTTGGACTTTGGTCTGGCTCGGGTCGGAACCCGATCGAACACAACTGGGTAAGTTACACTACGTTGTTTTAAGTGTGAAGGATTTGATTTAAAAACTTAAAACAGGGATGTTTGGTGGCAGAGATAATAAATTTGAATCCAGGAATCAGAGTAACCTAAAACATGGATAAGAAGGATAGCAGAATATGCTATTCTGGTTCCCAGAGTGACCTGAACCGGCTGGTTCACGGGCCAGTTTAGGGTTGCAACCCAAAAACCCTTTGGTTCACTCGTTTAATTTAAATAAGAAAAACAAAAACTTTTCTATATTATATTTTAGCCCCAAAAGTTCTGAGTAATTCTGTTCTAGCCCAAGATTTGAGAATTATATTCAAATAAATCCCTGGAAAAATAATTTAATAATTTAATTATTTTATAAATAGGGTAAAATGATGATTTTACCCTTGGGCCATACATAAAGAAAATAAAGTCGAAATTAAGATCTAGAAGGGGCTATCGTAACATTTTTGGATGTTCTAGACACAATGAAAATGTCAGATTAGACATCCGGGGACTCCAGGGTAGTCCCACCATAAGATATAAAATTACCAAATGCCCCTAATACAATATGAAGCCCAAATTGGACAAAATTGATACGAATTGAAGCCCAAATAATTGTGAACTCGTATATATGACAAAATAGTGATTCGGGCTCAGAATGACATAAAATGTAAATGACCAAAATATCCCTGAGCAAGAAAATACAAAGTAAAGGCCGAATAAATTTTAAAAAGGCCAATCTGTTATAATTGACTATTATAAGCATAATAGTGTGAATTTAGGATCTAAATAAGACTCCAGAATAGTCAAAATATAAAATGAAAAATGATCGATATGTCCCAATGATCTGAAACAGATGCCAAATATGTTACATCGCACACCCTACCCTACGCGGATGTCGAAGATGTGATGCCAGTTAGCCACCTTTCCGGTCTCTCTACCAACCAAAGGCAATATTTTGATCGTAGCAATGAATTGCATTCCAAATGTAGGGTCAGAGCAGTGGAAATGAAAACTTTTTCTCATCTCGAGAATGCAACTCATCTATATACCACAGAGCACGTCTATAACCAGACATCTAATATCTCTAGAGTACCAATATCATGAGCCATGTCTCAATTCATCCATTGCATATCAATGAACTCAATCATATCATATCACTCACCTGAATAGCTAGATTCAGTCCACAAGATTCCAAGTCTCCACAAATCAGTGTCATTAGATCCTTACTTGGAATGCCTCCCGGCCTACTAGTGTCATTTCTTTTTGCCTTCTAAGCCAATAGGACAAATAGGATGAACTTCAACAAGCTTAGTGAGTAACATAAGTTCTACCATGGGTTTCAAAACTAGTTCTTATAGACATAATATCCAAATAAAATGCATGATCAAATGCAGCTCAAGTAGAACAAAATAGATCAAATCAAAATAGAACAGATTAGATCAGTATAGAACAAATCAGAACAGAGCCAGAACAGACTAGATCCGAACAGACCTAATCAATCAATCAAAGGCATATATCATCAAATATGTTTGAACCTCTCCCAACTGCCCATAAGCGGACCACTTGTGGGACCTCTACCCTCTGGGGGTAGATCAGAACAGAACAGGACAGAATTGAGCAGGACAGAAACATAACAGAATGCCAATCAAGCTTATGAGCCTTCCCAGCGGACACCCATGGGGCCTCTACCCATTGGGTCATGCTCTGGCTGTAATATCCCGACCCGGGATATAGCATGTGCACCGGGCTGGACCGGGCTATAAATGTAATCCCGAATTATAAGCCGTGAAATGACATAAATAAAAGTGGATGCGTAATAGACTGTATTGTTTAATTACGATGCATAGGTACGAAAGGCAAACAGTCACGGGTGTCCGGGTGCCGTTACACCGGAAGCCGAGTTTATTGAAAAACGTGCAAGTGAATGTCAACGCATAAATTTTTATTGTAAATCTAAATGATTATAAATATCATATATATATATATATATATGGTTGGATGATATATATATATATTATAATACAATATAATTAAATGAAAAGAAATAAAAATGGAAAGAAAGAAATTGCATGTGGGTCATGTGTGTGAGGTGTCTTGTGTGCATGAGTGTGCTGCCACCGCAGCTACAGGTGGCAAGGGCCACCGACTGGGAATCGGTTAAAGGGACTGAAGAAAGAGATGGGAAGGGAGAAAGATAAGGTAGAGAGAGAAGAGGTGAGTGTTTGGTATACATATATATATGTATACGGGTTTGAGAGAAGAGAGGTTAGAAAAGGAAAGAAAGGTCAGGAACTCAAGGGGAGAAGAAGGGAGAGAGATTGGTTCAGAAACAGAAAGGTGGGAGAGTCACAGTGAGCTCAAAATCCGAAACCCAGGTAATTGATTTCAGCTCTGTTATTTCAAATTAAAGCGTAAAGCTTAGATATAATGGTAGGGTCTGAACAAGCATGAAATATAGGGATTATTGCAAAAAGAATGAAGCTAAATGGTGTAGAAACCATAGAGAAAATTGGAGTTGCAGGTTGATGGAATAATCTCGGTTCCATGAATTCTATGGTTAAAACTTGTTTAAAAGTTTATGAAAACTATCCTTATGCATGCAGAAAACTAAATGGAGAAGGAAGAATGAAAAATGATGAAGAAATCATAGGGAAAATAAGAAAAATCATATGGCCGGAGATTCGGCCGGAGATGATTAAGCTCTATTTCGTGAAGAATGGAAAGGCTAAATGGAAAACTAAAGTTATAAATATATTCTACATGAAAAGGGGAATAAAACTGCATTGAAAATAGGTTTAAAAACCATCGGATTTAGGTTGCCGTCACCGGAGATGGTGACGGAACCCTAATACAGTTCACCGGAGATGTGAGGGAGATGATCGGAAAATCGGGGGGGTCTACCGGGTTAAAAGAAACGGGTCTGGGTTGGATCGGGTCGGTACCCGACCGGACATAAACGGTTAACCGAAGCTGTGTCGTTTTGGGTTTGAAATTAAATGGGATTGGGCTTGTTTGGTCACGGGTATAAGGGATTAAAATTGGATTGGAGTTGTTCAAACCGTGGATAAGGTGAGAGAATTGGATATGTTAATCCGGTTCTCTAAATTTAACTGAACCGTTTGGTTCAGTGAAGAACCGAATCGGTTAGGGTTTCTAGTCAGTGAACCCAATGGTTCAGACCGCAACTCTGGCTATTTACATTTTGACCCCAAATGTTTTGGAAAATTCCATTAAAGCCCAACAGAAAAATGTCAATTTTACAAAAATGCCCCTGACTCAAAAGTGGGTCAAATGAGGTCCAAATAGGGCAAATGAATAATCAATTTTTATTATCTCGCATGCTCTGAGTCCAATGGTGAGGTCCGTTTCACGAGACGGAGTCCCGAAAAGTTACGACTTGTAAAAATGACCAAAATACCCCTGCTTCATAGGTGAGTCAAATGGACTCCGATTGAATTAAATAATTAGTGAATTTTTATTATTCTGAACCTTCCGAATCTATTGGTAATGTCAAAATTATGAAAAGAGGTTCCGAGGACAACGGACATATAAAAGTCTAAATAAGTATTAGAAATACTGATCATAGCAAGGCATAGAATCTGGTGAATAGAAATTATTCTGAAACGTATTTACTGATATATAGGGAACTCAACGGGAAAAGGCAAACCTACAGGAGACTGATTTAGCAACGCATTAGAGGTAAGTAGATACCCTTTCTCTTCCATGTGGTGTTATCAAGCCAAGTTCATTCTTTTACTGCCAAAATTGTACTCCTGAGCGTATCTGATGTTATTGTCTCCACAATGTGATATTGTTCTATCTGGTGGACATTGACTTATTGTTGTACCATTGTTATCATGTTGAACCGTACTTTCAAATGCCTATTGTTATGTTTCCATGGACTGATGATATTCCATTTTATATACTCTTATGGAATCATTTATGATCATGAAATGTTTATGTATACTGGAGTTGTGCTCAGTCACAATATCCATCCGATGCTTTTAAATACACTGAAGACCTTCGGGTCGAGTCCGTGAACGGACATATGGCCATACACTGGAATGCACTGAAGGGGGTAAACCGGGCCCCCAAAGACCGAGGGCAAATCAAGCCCTGACACAGAACAAAAGCATCTCTTATATGATTGCTCAACTAAAATTGTTGAGTTACATTGTTCTTGTGATTGTCTTGTATTGCGAGATATTTCTCTATTGATTTATTGTGATCAATTATAATGGCAGTACTTTCTTGTTATTGTATTATCGTTGAAAATTCCAGAACATTGTTATGCTATTCCTACTGATTACACATTGTGATCCCACTGTTCATTTGCCACTGTTCACATGTTAAGAGTTTCATGTTGATGATATGTCCCTTACTCCTAATTGTACATTGTGTTCCATTGTTATTGGCCTTAATGGCAACTGTTTCCATTGGCTATTATAGCATCTGATTTTTATGATCGGCTATCATATTCTTATTCTTGGATTCATATTCTTTTATGATCCTCGATACCAGTGTCGGAGATCTGTATTTACTTGCTGGGCTCTTGTAGCTCATTCCACCCTCCTCACCCCCATTTCAGGTACTGATGCCGCGAAACCCCGGTAGGAGTTTAAAGACATAGAAGGACATGTGAGGAAATGCATCAGTTTATGTTTTAGTTCTCCCATGTATTCACCACCCTCGGGTGCTGGTCATGTTGGTTCTTAATTTATTTGTATAGAACCATATTATGTATTGTAAAGACTTCCGCTAATGTATTATTACTGAAAAGACTTCCGCTGTTATTGTTTTGAGGTTTTAGTACTTTGCATATTAGTACTATGATACAGGAATGGAAAAAGTAGGGACGGCTTTCGGGTCGGCCCCGCGACACGAGATCCGCATAGGGTGGATTTCGGGTCGTGACAGCTGGCATATATGAAACCGCTCAATCTTGTAGTGGGCCCAGGAGTGAGACACAACATATCAAAACAAAATCAAAACAGACTCCAAATCGAATCATGCCATGCGTAAGCAATGCAAAGAGTATGCATGATTACGCCCAAAGAATAACGCGGTAGTTGTAGTGTAGCTTTGGGGTGTCAATTCCACAGGGAGACTAAATTAAAAGAATAATAAGCAAAATTTCTGAAACTACAGAAGTATTAGACGGTTAACGAAAAAATAAAAATATAGAAAGTGATTTTGAATGCAACTAAAAATTAAACAAGCTGAATAACGGATGAAAATATTCAAATTTAAAGGACAGTAGAGCTTCGGGAATCCCTCGCACATAGTTGGTATTTTAATTATTTTTAATCACTGTTAACTCAATTGAGAATTTAAATTCCAAATAACTCAATCGGAAGATATAAAATTATGAACCAAAATTAGACTGAAAATAACCCTTTGAAAAATCATTCAACACTTTTAAATCACACAAATTATTATTCACATTGAGAAAACCCAACGACGACAATATACCCAACGAGCAATATTGCAACTGAGAATTGAATCAATATAAATAAGTAATTGTTCTAAAAATAATAAAAACATGAATCCATTCGATTGAAAAAGCATGACTGAATCTATAAACGGACTAAATCCTTTAATTATTCGGAGAATAAAATTCAACAATAAATTACGAATGATCATCAAAGAATTTAATAAATAAAAACCATGTACAGGAATCAAAAATAAATTAAAACAACCATCTATGGTGCAAGTTCATCCCTAACTCTACTTGGAAATTTAGTTACCCATGTACAGAATGGATAACGTAAATTTCACGAAGAAATAATCCGCCATGGAGTCGCTGCGACGGATTTTCCTGTTCTTGTAACACCCCGACTTTGTATAATTAATAATTAAATAATTAATTATTAATTAGTACCGACTTAGGGAATAATTAAGGAAATTAACCTTAATCTCCCGGTGGTCACACTAGACCAATAGAACAATTAAAACATGTTCGGGAATAGGGTACAATACCCGAACCTAATTACCAATTAATTAGGTGAAATAGTGTCAATTTAACACTGACGGAATTCGAATTAATTAACTACGGAAATTCCGAATGACTAATAAATGACACGGAACCTCTGACAGTGTAGATAACTGAAATATGAAACTCTCGGAACAAACCGCATCGAAAAAGGAGTTACGGAATGAAAGTTATGAGGCAAACATCAGAAACTGAATTAACGTGCAGCCAAACAGGGCCTTAGCCCAAAATGTGGAAAAATGGCCAAATTGGTGGTCAAGGGGAATTGAACCCTTGACCTATGGAAGGAATGAATCTCACCCAAAAACTTAACCAGGTGGCCATCCAGCACCTTTGTGCCTATATATACAACTTAATTGTATATATCTCTGATTTGCCCCAACTTGCCACCCAAATCAACCAATGGCAACCCATGCAAACCCCACATGATTGCTCTCCATCAGCCCACATCATCCCCATGATCCTACTGATTCTCTGATGTGTATATATATCTATATATATGGAGATGTATAGGTATAAATGTGTATATTAGTATATATACATGGACTCACCTTGAGATCTTCAAAAAATGGGAACTGTTGTAGAGTGTAGGCAGGTCTGTTAGAGGCTATGAAAAGAGGAGAAACAGATCTGTTGAGGGTGAGACATCTAAAGGGAGAGGGCTGCATGTGTGTATGTGTTCATGGCTTAAGAGCACATCCAAGGGTGTGCATGCATGTGAGAGATAATGTTGGGGATTCTCTTGGATCAAAAGGAAGTGTTGGAGATAGAGAGAGACCGAACTATAGAGGTGGAACTGAAGGAAAACAGAAGAGGGTCTGATTTTTGAAGGTAAATATCCGAAATTTGTAAATTTCTGTTAAGAAGTTCTCTTGCTATTTTCAGTCAATATAAACCACATATTTGAGTTACTGTGAGCTTGGGATGGTTATATAATTAACTGGAAGGGTCGGAATAGCCTAGAACCCCAACCCGTGAGTGAAACCGCCATGGATAGAGCTTCCCTGTAGCAGGTCTGATTCGACCTCCCTAAAACCGAGTTCTGATGGTCTAGAACTAATCTAGACACTGAGAGGGTCCCAAAACCACCAACCCGCGACCCCAAAACCCCATGCAACCCCTCCAACAACTCAGTTGTAGGTTCGGTCACAAAATACCATTTGTGATTTGGATGCTTTAAACCGATTTTATTGATTGGGGAATGAAACTATATACCATGAGGATCATTTAGCAACAAACCGTGTTGAAAACGGTTGAGAAATGACCATGTATTGTTGACTTGCAGGTTCGGTTATCCCCTGTTGAACCGAGCCATTGTGCTTGATTCGAAGCACCAAATCGATGCCAATTTGTTGGCTTGACATCCAGAGATATAATGGGATGGATGGCAGTCGAAGACCATGTGTCAAAACTCACGAAATTGAAGAAAACAAATCTGCAGAAACTAGGGCAACCGAGGGTAAAACAATGGGGAAGACAGAGTTGACTCGGCCGAACTGACCGAGTCAAGGCGAGTTGGCCCAGTCGACTCGGACACGTGTCTGTCCACGAGCGTGCCACCGAATTAATAAAACTGTGCCGTTTTGGGTGTAGATTGATTTGTTTAAAATCAAATCCGGCCTGTTTGGGTACGGTGATAGCAAATTAAAATTGGTTTGGGCTTAGCCCTAAACACGGATAAGGGCCAATTAGGGGATAAGAGGAATATTTAATTCCGGTTCACTGAGGGTTAGTGAACCGGTTGGTTCACTAGAGTCCTGGGCCGGTTCAGTTCTTAAACCCTAAAACCAATGGGTCTGAACCTTAATTTTATGTAAATACATTTTGACCCCTGAAGTTTCCTAAAATTACGGATTTACCCTGACAGTTTTAAATATTATACAGTGGCCCACATTTTGGAAAATTTCTTCATTTAAGCCCCTGGTAATTAATTAAATAATAAAATAATTATTTAATTATTTTATTAAATAGGTAAAATTACAATTTTACCCCTGGACATTAAATATGTCAAATGGAGTCCAAATAAATTAAATAAATAGTGTATTTTCACTATTTCAAATATTCTGGACTCAATGGTACAGTCCGATTTTGGAAATACAGTCCCGAAAAATACAGACCCGTAAGTGATAAATGACCGAACTACCCCTAATGGTACCCAGACCCAAATAAAAATGTCAGACAGTCTATTTTGACTATGTCGGGCATTCTGAACTCAACGGTGAGGTCCGTTTAATGAACCGAGGTCCCGAAAAATACAGACACGTAGGTATAAATGACCGAATTGCCCTTAATGATACCCAAGGCCGATTAAACATAACAGATAGTCCAATTTCACTATGTTGGACACTCTGGACCCAATGGTGAGGTCCATTTTAGGAACTGACGTGCCGAAAAATACGACACATGAAATTCCCAAATTACCCCTGATACCGTACGAGACCTAAACAAAGTTCGATTGGGACGAAACTGATACCGGTAGGAGCCCAGACACTGGTGAGACTGTATAGTTGATTAGATGACGAATCGGGGTCAGAATTACACAAAACGTAAAATGACCAAAATACCCCTGAGCACTGTAAGTGCAAAGTAGAGGTCGAATAAAGGTCAAACTGATATGATAAATTATCATAGGGATAATTATGAACACTGAAAGGCTAAATAAGACTCCGAGACAGTCAACGCGTAAAACGAGAAATGACCAATGTGTCCCGGCGATCTAAAGCAGATACCAAATGAAGTCCAAGGGACTTACAAATTTATACATGAGATATATGGGACGTTCTAAGGACCATGATAGGGTCCCGGGCAAAAATGACAAAATTATCATTTTGCCCTAAGACTAAATAAGTACCCAACTGATACCGATTAAAGTCTAAAAGACTTAAAACTTCATATATACGATATATGGGATATTCTGAGGACCATAACAGGGTCCGGGATAAGAATGGCAAAATTACCATTTTGCCCCTATGGTTAAAATGAGAACCTAACTAATACCGATTGGAGTCCAAAGGACGTAGAACTTTGTACTTAAGATATAAAGACTATTTCGAAGACCATGACAGGGTTCGAGACAAAAATGATAAAATTACCATTTTGCCCCTAAGGTTGAATGAGTGCCTGACTGATAACAATTGAAGTCTAAATGACTTAGGATATAATCCTAATAATTGCTAAGCCTAATTAAAGAATGAAATAGCCTCGGGTGAGACCCAATGGAAGGGCGATAGGCTACTAGGCTATCTTAGGTAATCCGATAGACACCTAAGATGACGAATAAGACCTGAATGGATGAATTCTGATCTATCTATGATTAATGATGATTATTCAGGATGTACAAGGATGTGCCTGAAACAATGTTTGGAGGTTGTCAGATTATTTGCGCAAGGAGATAAACCTAAAAGTTTGTGAGTAACTTCTGACACTGTTTTGATTCTGTCCCTTGATTTATTGATCTGTTTTGAATGCAATTATTTAAGTGCAATTATTTAAATGCATGCCTTTTCGTACTATATCACTTATGACATGGTTTTAGTCTTTTTAAATAATTGACTATATTCCTGATCCCTGTGCTAGCATCCCGTACTGTTTTGCCTGTTTTGAACTGTTGAGATAAATGGATGTATTGAACCATTATTCCCGAAATGATTAAACTAACCATGTGATATAGGCAAAGAACGATATTTTGTCGTACCGTACTACTTGTATAGTATACTGTCTAAATACTATATTGTTTAAATGTACGTACTTAATGTAGGCCCTTTGCACTACATTTCACACGATGTGATTGTGTCCTTTGAGTTAGGAATTCCGTTCAGTTCAGTTATGTGCTACCCGTTAATGCTATGTCTATGTCCCTAATTGATACGTTCGATTCCATTGTGTACCGCCGGTCGATAATAGGTCTGTTTGGATTGATGTATTGTTCAGTTCCGTTATGTTCTACCCGTGATGACATGCCCCTGTCTTGATTAAAACGTTGTTCAGTTCGGTCATGATTCGTTCCGCTAGTGATATGTCTCCGACTTGATTGTTATATCGTTTCTACTCAGCTCCGTTATGTTTCGTTCCGTTCATGATGTGCTTGTGTCTTGATTAGTATATTGTTTTTGTTCAGTTCCGTTATGTTCTAGCTATTGAAGGTATGCCTTCGTCTTGATTGATGTCTTGTTCAGATCCGCTATGTTTTAGCCGTCGAGGATAGGTCTCTGTCTTGATTGACTTATTGTTCCCACTCAGTCTCAGCTGTGATTCGTTCCGTTAATGAAGTGTCTGTGTCTTGAACGATATATTGGCAATGGTTATTGTTTTTGTTCGATTGGTTATGTTATGTTCCGATTCGTTTGTACTGATTGTGCAATCTTGTTCCATTGTACTAGACTGCTTATGAAATGGATTTAGAAAATTGTTATTTTGAAATGATTAAATTATCCACGTGCCTTGGAAGCAAGGACTGGTTTTGAAACCCATGATAGGGAATCTGCGTTACTCACTGGGCTTATTTAAGCTCACCCCATTATTCTGACATTTTTCAGGAATTACCTCCATTGGATTAGAAGGTACTATGACATGACGTGAATAGGCCAAGTGGCATTGCAAATAAGGATCAGATGGCACTGATTTGTAGAGACTTACATTCTTGAGAATCGAATCCGTATATCCAGGTAAGTGATATGATACGACTGACTTGATTGACATGCACTAGATATGGGAACATGGCTCATGGAACTAAATGGTACTCTAGAGAAATTAGATCTGCTATGTTGTTATATGCTTGATTTTAGATATGCTCTGAGATTAGAATTGTTGACTGACTGGATTTAGTCTTGCTCTGTGATACATATTCTTATGATGGATAAGTGAGTTGCATTCCCGTGACACAAAGAAAAAGTTTTAAATTCCGCTGCATTTGACCCTACAGTTGGAGTGCAATTCGTCGGAAAGTTCAGAATTTGCCTTTGGTTGGTCGCGTCGCGACCGACTGACAGTCACGTCCTCGACATCCGCGTAAGGTGGGGTTCGGGATGTGACAGTTCTGCTCCTCACTGTGCCAGCCGCACAGCCGCAGCTCTCTAATTCTCCCTGCCGCCGTCGTCTGCTCTCCCTTTTTCGATTCAGAACTCTCTGTCTCTTAAATACTTCCCCTGCCGCAACCTAAAACTCTCATGGCCCCAAGCCGCGTCTCACATCAAGCCCTCAAACAGCCGCATAACAGGCCCAATTCCAGCGCACAAGCCAACGCGATGCAGCCGCACGTTCAAGCCCAGCTCTGCGCCTAGACCAGCGCCCATCTCCTTGTTTAATTCGGCCCATCACCCAACCGCAAGCCACCATAAGCCTTTGATTGAATCATCGCCTCACCACCCTACACGAACAGCCGCACAATTTGACTTAGCCAAAGACTCCTTTGACTTTTCTTTATTATTTTTTTTCTTTTCCTGCAGCCGCACAAGCCAGCAACGCTAACTTTGAGGCTCCGTTTTCTCTAAGATAACAACTGAATCTCGACTTAGACTCTTCACGGAAGTTGTAGCCCTGGATGATTAGATAATTTTAGGCATGAATATCACCTGCTTTGGACTACGGAAGCTCAAGTTATAACCTCTTGAAGTTGGCTGGTCGGACAGGTTCGCGGCAGCTTTCCAGGCCTGATTTCGAAATAATATTTGGAGGCCCAAACGAACTCCGATTTTTGCAAACCAAACCTTTCTGAAAAGCTCAAGACGTCCTCTAAAAACTTTATGAAGAACACTTTCTCATTATGAAATTCTAATGCCATCCAAATCTCAATTGAAACTCAATGGTCGAATCTGCCAAAAAGCCAAAAATATTAAGTTTAAAGCGCAATTGCAAACTATCTCTCGCCAACAAAAAAAATGCAGTATTTGAGATTTAAAATATTATAAAATAATGCTCAAACCAATCTCACTGTGAATAAAAATTAAATCAAATAAGATCAATTACAACCCAACATTTTTATTCACATTCTAGCAATTTAATATAATAATAGGGTATTTTAGAGTGCACTTTTGCGCACTCATCAGACCGCCCAACTTGCTCATTGCTAGTCCCTAGCAATTTTCATGGAAATACGGCAGAAGAGACCAAAGATTATCACACACAGAAGGCTTCTAATCACACTTTTTAAATTTGCAAATCAAGGCAATTTAAGGAATTCAAAAACCCTATAACAATCAATCCACTTATATCAATTCACAGAGTGTGTGTGTGTGCTCCAAACCATACCCATCTAACCACAAACTATGACACACGCAACATCAAGAACATCTCAAGCAAAAGGTTCAACTCCATATCTCACGGGTATAAAAGTGCTTCATGTAGGGGTTCTCTCTATGGAGTTGACAAGAGGTGTATACGCTTAATGAAGAATTAGGCAATTATGAACAAGCAACAAGCAAACATTGATCTTATGATAGGCGCACTAACAAATGAGACTTCCACCACTCTTTCCACAGGCTTGCTTAGGATCAGAACGATCAACATAAAAGGGTTGTAACGTGGCTCAGGTTAGAGGCTATATGAAGAAAAGGGATAAAGAGGATTCAAGAACTTCCAAGTACGTACTAAAAGAGTTTCATTAAGAATCATAGCAAACCAAACTTCTCACTCAATGCACTCTTCAGCTTTTCAAATCACTGAACAACAGAACATCTCATTCTCCTTCCGCTTCTCTTTTCTCTTTTTTTTTTTTTTTTTTTCAATTTCTTTTTCTTTTTTATTTTTCGGATCTTGACTTTGATGCTCACCTAGCTAAACATTTTTGAACTTTCTTCCCTTTTTGATGTAGGCACATGAAAAAAAAACTAAATGTGTTTGTGGCTCAAATTTGGCTACTAAGGGTCTATGATGAGAAGGGTTAGCTTGAAAGGCTCAAATGTTAATCCTAAATTGACCTTTGTCATATCTCAAGTATAGCCGCCGTCATACCACCAACCATGTAACGATAATCTCAAAAGAAGTGCCCAATTCAACAGATCAATGAACGCTTATCACAATTTTCTACATTTGAAGGCTCTCAAGTCTCTCCAAAACACACATGAATACTTTAGCAAAAGAGTTCTCCAGCTACATGTGTCAAACCACCATCTTACCACAAAGTTTGGATAAGTGCATTAAAAGTTCTGTGAATGCCTCAGTAGAATGATTATAGTGGATTTAGTGAACTCACAAAAAATAGCTATGAATGATAATGAGTACGCATGTCAAAAGATGCACTTGTGATGCAAATTTTTTCTTTTAAAAAAATGTGGACACATGAAAATATGCCACAACAGTTTAAATGCTGAATTTGCAACCACCACCACCCCCCAACTTAAATGAAACATTGTCCTCAATGTTTAACAATCAAAATCGAATGGAGGGTACTAAAAAGGAGAGAATACACCTAATTGTGACATGGGCAGCTCGCCAAGCACCAAAGATGGCAACCTAAATCGACAAAATGAAATTAACCTGAAAAATAAAGACAAAGAAAACAGCAGCAAACAAAAAGAAAAATAACGAAAATAAAATAAAACAAAATAAAATAAAAACATACCTATATGGCGCGATCAAGGTGGATAGATCGGATCCTCAAGTGGAATGTCTTCCACTTCAGGAACTTGCCTATCAATCAAAACTTTAAGGCGCTGGCCATTTACTTTAAAAACCCGACCATCCTTAGGATCCTCTATTTCGACTACCCCATGTCCAAAAACATTTTTCACTATAAAGGCCTGAGTTTTCTTGTGTGCTTATGGAGTCTAGAATCATATAAGAAAACTTGATCATTAGGCTTAAATGTTTTTCTCAAAATATTGTTATCATGCAACACTTTCATTTTAACTCGATCAGCAATGCTCCATCCCATGGTTGACCCATTTTTACTTAGGATCTGACTTGATTTCTCACCTTGAGACTCAGACAATTTAGATGAGATAGTAACAAGAAAAGTATCAGCTGGATCAAGGAAGACATGTTTTGAACCCTTAGGCAAAGGCTTCAATTCACCTTTAGGTGCTTCCACACTTGAAGGAATCTGCTCTTCCCTTTTTGTAGGCAACTCCTCAAACTTCGATTTCCATCCCCGTTCTCTATAATCCCGAGTTCTGTCAAAAATAGCACAAACATCAACCACATCAGATGGATCAGCAATATAGTCAAACTCAGAATTAACAAGAAAATGCTCAGGGGGGTCAGGATCATGAGTTGCCGGAATTCCCTTATCCATGAGTGAGTCAACCATGCACGTCTGGCAGCTTTCATCCTCATCTTCTGGCTGTTTTGCAACATGAAATATATTCACCTCAAGAGTCATGTTCCCAAAAGACAGCTTCATGAGCCCATTCCTGCAATTAATCAAAGCATTAGCAATGGCAAGGAAAGGCCTACCTAAAGTCAAAGGAATCTTAGAGGTAGAATTAACAACAGAGTTAGTGTCAAGGATTATGAAATCAACCGGATAATAAAATTTATCAACTTGAATTAAAACATCCTCTACCACACCCCGTGGTGCTCTGACTGAACGGTCAGCCAATTGCAATACCACAGAGGTTGGTTTGATCTCTCCCAACCCCAACTGCAAGTAAATAGAATAAGGCATTAGATTCACACTTGCTCCTAAATCAAGTAAAGCTTGGCCAAACTCATGATTTCCAATGCTGCATGCAATGGTTGGACAACCAGGATCCTTGTACTTAGGGGTAATCCTCTACTCAATGAGAGCACTAACTTGCTCTGTCGGAAATGCTGTCTTCTTCACATGGTGCTTCCTCTTAACTGTACATAAATCTTTAAGAACTTTTGCATAAGTAGGAACTTGCTTAATCACATGCAAAAGAGGAAGATTAATTTTTACCTGCTTGAGATTCTCTAAGATTTCATTGTTAGGATCCAAAGTGTGCTTGGTTGATTTTAAAGCTTGAGGGAATGGTACCTTAACATAGCTCTTCGTCACCTCTGGTTCCTTGGGTAGCTCAGCATTGCTACTATCTTGTTCCTTTTCCACATCCTCTGATTTGTCCATTGTTGGATGTGTAAGGACTTACCACTTCGAGTCAAAATGGCGTTCACATCCTTCAAATTCTTTTGTGCCATTTGTTGACCATGGGGTATGGATTGAGCTTGGGAAGGGAATCTGCCTTGCTCATTCACACTCAAAGAGCTCATCAATTTGAACACTTGGCTCTTTATCTCCTTATTTTCTTCAACAACCTGCATGATCAAAGATTCAAATTTTTGGTTAGTCTTACCCTGTGCTTCAATAAATGCATGCAAAGTGTCTTCTAAAGAATTCCTAGAAGATGAAGATGCATGATCTGGTGTATGATATGGTGCAGGGTACGATCTAGGAGGCTGGGCAGGTGGTTGTGCATGTGGCTGGTTTTCAGATTTCCAGCTAAAATTGGGGTGATTGCGCCACCCTTGATTGTAAGTCTCAGAGTAGGGTGTGAAAGGCTTCTTGTACATACCTAGGGTATTACATTGGTCCTCATACATCCCTCTCATCTCAGCTGATGTGGGACACTCTTGGGCAAGGTGATCTACCCTGCCACACACTGAACATGGTCTAAAAGGCTCTGCATGATTAGCCAAGTGTGTTGGCTTTACGTCTCTAGCCTTTAGCATCTCTAACTCCTTAGTGAGTGTCTCAACCTTAACTTTCAAGTTATCCTCCTCCCTAAGATGGTAAATTCCCCCACTCTGTTGGTTCCCTATAGGTCGTGACCTATTTGTTCTCTCAGTAGCACTAGGTCCTGTCCATGTGTGAGCTTTTGCAGCAAGCTCATTAAGGTATTCTATGGCTTCATCAGGATCTTTCTGTAAGAACTCACCATTGCACATCATCTCTACAAATTGGCACTCTCTAGGTGTAAGTCCCTCATAAAAATAGCTCACTACACGCCAACTCTCATACCCATGGTGAGGGCATATACTCAATAACTCCTTAAACCTCTCCCAAGACTGATACAAAGTTTCACTATCCTTTTGTGCAAAAGTAGAAATCTGTCTTTTTAAAGCATTGGTCTTGTGTTGGGGAAAGTATTTAGTGAAGAAAATCTGGGTCATCTCATTCCACGATCCAATTGACCGTGGTCTCAATGAGTATAGCCAACTCTTAGCTCGATCCTTCAAAGAGAAAGGAAAGAACTTAAGTCTCACAATGTCTTGTGTTGCATTCTGACTATGAAAAGTCGCAACTACCTCTTCAAACTCCCTAATATGCACATATGGATCCTCATTTTCCAAACCATGAAATGTAGGGAGTAACTGTATCACCCCCGTTTTAACATCAATTGGACGAGCATTGGGTGGAAACATGATGCATGATGGTGTGGCTGTGCGTGTAGGGTGAAGATAATCCTGAAGAGTCCTAGTGGGTTGATCCTCATATTCACTCATATTTGCAGAATTGGAAATATTATCAAACAAAGAATTAGAAAAACAAGAAAAATTAGACTCTAAATCCGACTCTAACACAGGCCTACAAGCAAAGCGGCCTAATGCGTCCCTATACCTATTATGCATGCAAGATGACAATAATAAAAAAATAACTAAAATAAAATAATAAAAAAAATGAAGAAATAAATAACTAGAAATAAAAAAATAAAAAAAAATAAAAACAATAATAATAATAATAATCCAGCAAGTAAAAAGAAGGGAACGAAGTTACCGCCTTTACAAACTGCTGAAAAGAAAAACTATCTATTGATTCTTCTACCGTCTCCCCGGCAACGGCGCCAAAATTTGATTACGCCCAAAGAATAACGCGGTAGTTGTAGTGTAGCTTTGGGGTGTCGATTCCACAGGGAGACTAAATTAAAAGAATAATAAGCAAAATTTCTAAAACTACAGAAGTATTAGACGGTTAACGAAAAAATTAAAATATAGAAAGTGATTTTGAATGCAACTAAAAATTAAACAAGCTGAATAACGGATGAAAATACTCAAATTTAATGGACAGTAGAGCTTCGGGAATCCCTCGCACATAGTCGGTATTTTAATTATTTTTAATTCACTGTTAACTCAATTGAGAATTTAAATTCCAAATATCTCAATCGGAAGATATAAAATTATGAATCAAAATTAGACTGAAAATAACCCTTTGAAAAATCATTCAACACTTTTAAATCACAGAAATTATTATTCACATTGAGAAAACCCAACGATGACAATATACCCAACGAGCAATATTGCAGCAGAGAATTGAATCAATATAAATAAGTAATTGTTCTAAAAATAATCAAAACATGAATCCATTCGATAGAAAAAGCATGACTAAATCTATAAACGGACTAAATCCTTTAATTATTCGGAGAATAAAATTCAACAACAAATTATGAATGATCATCAAAGAATTTAATAAATAAAAACCATGTACAGGAATCAAAATAAATTAAAACAACCATCTATGGTGCAAGTTCATCCCTAACTCTACTTGGAAATTTAGTTACCCATGTACAGAATGGATAACGTAAATTTCACGAAGAAATAATCCGCCATGGAGTCGCTGCGACCTGTTCTGCTCCTCACTGCGCCAGCCGCACAGCCGCAGCTCTCTAATTCTCCCTACCGCCGCCGTCTGCCCTCCCTTTTTCGATTCAGAACTCTCTGTCTCTTAAATACTTCCCCTGCCGCAACCTAAAACTCTCATGGCCCCAAGCCGCGTCTCACATCAAGCCCTCAAATAGCCGCATAACAGGCCCAATTCCAGCGCACAAGCCAACGCGATGCAGCCGCACGTTCAAGCCCAACTCTGCGCCTAGACCAGCGCTTATCTCCTTGATTAATTCGGCCCATCACCCAACTGCAAGCCACCATAAGCCTTTTGATTGAATTAGCGCCTCACCACCCTACACGAACAGCCGCACAATTTGACTTAGCCAAAGACTCCTTTGACTTTTCTTTATTATTTTTTTTCTTTTCCTGCAGCCGCACAAGCCAGCAACGCTAACTTTTAGGCTCCGTTTTCTCTAAGATAACAACTGAATCTCGACTTAGACTCTTCACGGAAGTTGCAGCCCTAGATGATTAGATAATTGTAGGCATGAATATCACCTGCTTTGGACTTCGGAAGCTCAAGTTATAACCTCTTGAAGTTGGCTGGTCGGACAGGTTCGCGGCAGCTTTCCAGGCCTGATTTCGAAATAATATTTGGAGGCCCAAACGAACTCCGATTTTTGCAAACCAAACCTTTCTGAAAATCTCAAGACGTCCTCTAAAAACTTTATGAAGAAAACTTTCTCATTATGAAACTCTAATGCCATCCAAATCTCAATTGAAACTCAATGGTCGAATCTGCCAAAAAGCCAAAAATAGTTCCAAAAATATTAAGTGTAAAGCGCAATTGCAAACTATCTCTTGTCAACAAAAAAAATGCAGTATTTGAGATTTAAAATATTATAAAATAATGCTCAAACCAATCTCACTGTGAATAAAAATTAAATCAAATAAGATCAATTACAACCCAACATTTTTATTCACATTCTAGCAATTTAATATAATAATAGGGTATTTTAGAGTGCACTTTTGCGCACTCATCAATGCATGAAAGCATATCCATTAGAATAGTACAGTGTATAAACAGTACAGTATATGAATTTAGACAGTACAGTAATATACACTAAATCAGGGGTCCGAGTTACTCACAAACTTTATGCTTATCTCCATTCACAAATCTTCTAATATTCTCCAAATACTCCAGGCATATCCTTGCATATCCTGAATAATCATTATTAATCATAGATAGATCAGAATTCATCCGTTCATGACTTATTCATCATCTTAGGCGTCTATCAGATCACCTAATTAAGTCCATTGGCCTATTACCCACTCATTGGGTCTCAATTGAGACTCTTAAATTCCTTAAGTGAGCTTAGTAGCTTCCATAATTATAATTTAAGTCATTTGAACTTCATTCGTTATCAATTACACACTTATTTAACCTTAGGGGCAAAATGATAATTTTGTCATTCTTGCCCTAAACCCTATCGTGGTCCTTTGAATATTCCACATATCTTATATATAAAGTTTTAAGTCTTAAAATTGAGTATATAAAAGTTCACCATTTTTGCCCAAGAGTTGAACATGGGAGCTCATGGCACGTGGGCACACCCTATGCGGATTAGGGGTCCGTGATAAAATGAAGTCCGAAAGACTTAGAAATTGATATATAAGACATATGGAATATTCTGAGGACCGCGATAGGGTTCAGGGCAAGAATGACCAAATTACCATTTTGTCCCTAAGGTTAAATACGTGATTAATTGATAACGAATGAAGTCCAAATGATTTAAATTATAATTTTGACAGCTACTAAGCTTACTGAAGGAATTTAATAGCCTTAATTGAAACTCGATAAATGGGTAATAGGCTAATAGACCTAATTAGGGGATCCGATAGATTCCTAAGATGATGAATAATTTATAAATGGATGAATTCTTATATATCTGTGATTGATAATGATTATTCAGGATATACACGGATGTGCCTAAGATGTATCTGGAGAATATCTGTAAATGGAGATAAGCATACAGCTTTGAACTCGAATCTCCTGACTTGGTGTATATTTACTATACTATCTAGCTTCATATACTGTACTGTTTAAATGCATACTCTTTGTACTACATTACATATGGCATTGATTCTGTTTTGACCTACCGTTTTGATATGTCCTGTTCTATTATATGCCATTCGGAGTCTATTTCAATTTTGTTTTGTTATGTTCTGTCTTACTCTGGGCCCACTAAAAGATTGAGCGGTTTGGCTTATGCTAGAGCATGACCTAGAGGGTAGAGGCCCCACGAGTGTCCGCTTACGGGCAGTTGGGAAAGGCTCATATGCATGATTGGCATCCTATTCTATTTCTATTCCACTCAATTCTATCATGTTCCTTCTGATCTCACCCAGACGGAAGAGGTCCCATGAGTGTCCGTTTATGGGCAGCTGGGAGAGGTTCAGACATACTTGATGATACACCTTTTGATTGTTATATTGGTACTTAGTTTAGTTCAGTTTTGTTCTGTTTTGATCTGTTCTATTTTGGTGTTGTTCTGATCTGATCTGTTTTGTTCTGAGCTGATCTATTTTGTTCTATTGGAGCTGCATTTGATCATGCATTTTATTTTGATACCATGTATATAAGAACTAGTTTTGAAACCCATGGTAAGGAAACTATGTTACTCACTGAGCTTGTTTAAGCTCATTCGATTTGTCTAACATTTTTTAGGATTTATCTCCATTGGATAAGAAGGCATAAAGAAATGACACTAGTAGGCCGGTAGGCATCCTAAGCAAGGATTTGATGACATTGAATTGTGGAGACTTGGATTCCTATGGACTGAATCAGGCTATTCAAGTGAGTGAAATGACATGATTGAATTCATTGATATGCAATAGATGTATTAGGACATGGCTCATGTGTATTGGTACTCTAGAAATATTAGACGTTTGGCTATAAACGTGCACTGTGGTATATAAATGAGTTGCATTCCCGACATGGAAAGGTTTTAATTTTCGTTGCTCTGACCCTACATTTGGAATGCAATTCATTGTAAAGTTCAGAAGTTTGCCTTTGGTTAGTCACATTGTCGGTAGAAAGACTGGCAAGGTGGTTAACTGGCATCACATCTTCGGCATCTGCGTAGAGTGGGGTATGGGATGTGACACACCTCTTTATACAGATGCCACAACAAAATAGCTTAGCCAAATCAATTTTGCGCATATTTGTATTGAAATTGAACTTGGTAAGGACCCCCCAGAACAATTTGAACTTCAATTGGATGAGGAAACAAGTGTTACTGTTTATGTTACATATCAATACAAACAACCTACTAAGCAAGTATGGAAGGGAAAATATGTGTAACCTAAGGAAGTAGAGGTGAAGTCTAATCCTAATTTGAATTTGGATTCTAATGCTCAGATAGGAGAAACCCAAGGTAATAGTGGCATGCCCCAACCAAGGGTGAGTATTTTTCCTAGAAAACAAAGTGTTAATCTGTAAAATAAATTTCAAGTGCTGAATGAGAGTGGGGAAGCCTCCACTAGTTTCAATCAACAAGAAGAGATAGGGAAGCAAGAAGGGGGCTGCAATGAAAATAGCAAAGAGAGTGCTTATCAAGTTGACACTAGAATGGAAATTAGTCATGAACCAGATGAAGGGGAACCACTAGTTGAAGGGATTCTGGGAGAGAAAGAAAAGACACCAGCAACTCCAATTGATAGAGGAATACTTGATAAGAGTGAAGGAACTCAGAACTCCGAGATGGAAACCACTCCAATATCTGCTCCGAATTCAAAGGAAATAGGGAGGCAAGCTATGGATTTAGTGGAATTGGTCAAGCAGAGGAATCAAAGTAGTCAAAGAAAGAAGGGAAAGAAGCAACAAATGGGATCAAGGCAAGGCTCTGGGAGGAAGTCAAAATTCTCCTAGTTTAAATGATCAATTTAGCTTGCTGGAACATGAGAGGTGTTAATCTCCCCTTAAAACAACAAGAAATAAAGCAACTCATTAGAGCTCATGCGATCTCATGTCTTGGGTTGGTGGAAACAAAGGTTAAGCATGCAAATTTTGAGAAGGTATCTAGATCTTTATGTCCTAACTGGAGTTTTATTTATAATTATGCTAATGTTGATAATGGTAGAATTTGGATAGGGTGGGATGATGAGGTGTTATAGATTGATCTTGTCAACTCTATGGAGCAAGATATCCACTGCCTTGTTCAAATTCGGGAGAAAGGAATTTGGTTTTATATTTCACTTATCTATGGTTACAACAGTGTCATGGATAGAAGAAGGGTTTGGGGGTAGTTTGCGGTAGCAAGCGACTTTAAACAATGATTTGCCTTGGCTTGTGATGGGAGATTTTAATGTTGTTCGGTTTAGCCACGAGAGGATTGGAGGAAGTAGTGACTGGCCCCCTTGTATGGAGTGTAATAATTGTATTATAGCTACAGAATTGGAGGATTTAAGGTACATGGGCTACCACTTGACTTGGACTAATCAGCAGTATGGCAATGATACAATCTTAAGAAAGCTTGATCGTGTTTTGGCTAATGATAGATGGATGGTGGAGTTTACCAATTCAGAAGTAAAGTTCTTGCCTTCTTGTGTTTCATATTATAGCCTTACGATTGTTCATACTAGAATTGAAATTAAATGCAGAATGAGGCCTTTTAAATTCTTTAATTTTTGGTTGGGATGTGATAAATTTGAACTGGCTGTTCGTAAAGCTTGGAGTCAAGAAATTGAAGGATCAACAATGTTTATTTGAGTAAGAAACTCAAAGTAGTGAAAAAGAATTGAAGGGTCTTAACCGAGCAAGTGGTTAGATTTCTACCAACACAGTTGAGGAAGCCCGGTAGAAAACTCTTTGTAATCCAACATTCTTTGAACTCTAATCCTCTTGATCTTGATTTGAAGAACCAAGAAAAACAAGCCTTGCTACTCAATTAAGCAAATGGAAGGAAAGCCTAGCGAAGCAGAAATCGAGGATCTAATGGCTTAATGCGGGGCGATCAAAATACGAGCTTCTTTTTTAAGAGTATTACGTAGAGAAAAAACTGTAACAAAATTAGAAATTTAATTGATGAAGCAGGTAGAAGGATTGATGATAGCAAGGAAGTCTCTTTTGCCATTGTGGATTACTAGCAAGATTTGTTGGGAAAGGTCCCCTCAATTCCTTATCTCGGAAAAGACCAACTCAAAGATTTCATAACCAAGGGTATTTCTCCTGTACAAGCCTAGCAATTAAGTGAGCCAATTACGAGACTTTGTTTAGCTTTCACCCCAATAAAGCTCCGGGCCCGGATGGTTTTAATGGGCATTTCTTCCGAGCTACTTGGGATATTGTGGGTGAAGATGCTCTTGCATCCATTCAAAAATTCTTTCAAGCGAGCTCTTTGTTGCATGAGATCAATTCAACAGCTATTTCCCTTATGCCAAAATGCCAAAAAAAAAAATAGTAGCGGCTTAAAGGACGCTGCGGCTTTGAAATTTTTTTTTTTTCTAGGGGTAATAATCTAATGCAAGAATTAAAAATGATAGATTAGACCTGATTTGTAGTCTGAGCTCTGATACCAAATGATGCAAACCCCGTCAAGAAATAACGAGACCCGACAACGAATAAGAATCCAAGCCCGTTCCACAATCAGATCTGAATGATAGACCTCGACCCATTGCTTACGACAAACAAGAACCTCGGTATATATGACCTCAACCCGTTGTTTGATGCGAAACAAGAACCTCGGTATAAGGAAGACGCCACAAACGGTGGTGGAAATCCGTTTAATAAGTCGTTGGTAAACGCCACAGGAAATCTCGATCAGTTCAGTTAGTTCTTCAAAGAACCGTAGAGAAAATACTCTCACAATTTACTGAATAATCATCATCCGCCAAATGCGGCTACAAGTTCTTTTTTGAAACACTCTATGAAACCCTAAGGCCGAATAAGGCCTACATTAAATAAAAGATATGGGCTGAACATCTTCAGGCCCAAAACATCCTAAACTACCGTCTAAAATTGCCAAAGTTGATGAAGCAGATACAGGGAGCAATTACAAACGGAATCAACTTAGAAAACAAAGAAGGAAGAGGAAAATCTTAAGGATGCAGGGAACATCAGGTTCCAATACCCTCATCTACTCTCCATGAATTTTGCATGCTGGAATATAAGGGGTATGAACAACCCCTCAAAACAACAGGAAATCCGTTCCTTAGTCCGTATCTATGCTCTTTGTTTTTTGGTATTGTTGAGACCAAAATTAAAACTGGTTCGAGAGATACCATTGCTAACTCTCTTATTCCTAGTTGGTCTTTTTTGCATAATTACTCTCATTCCCCCAATGGGAGAATCTGGATTGGATGGCATAACTCTATTTTGCAGATAAATTCTTCTTGCGCCTCGGCTCAGGCTATTCACTGCAATGCCACTATTCGGGCCACTAATGCCCCTGTTATCATCTCTGTTATTTACGGGTCCAACTCCCCTCCTCAACGGTTGGAATTATGGAGAGACATCAATCTCCAGGCCTCTATCTCGCAGGACATTCCTTGGCTTATTTTTGGGGACTTCAATGCCATCTGGTTTCCTCATGAAAGAAGAGGTGGCAATCTGGACTGGCCAAATATTATGGATGATTGCAACAAATGCTTTATGAACTCGAGCTTGAGGACTTAAAGTTTTCTGGGCATTTCTTCACCAGGTCAAATGGGTAGTCTGCTCCTCATGCCATTCAAAGAAAGCTTGATAGAGCTCTTGTAAATCAAGCTTAGCTTACAGCTTTTCCGTCTGCTGAAGCTGAGTTTCTCCCTCTTGGCCTCTCGGATCACTCCCCAATTATTGTTTGACTTGGCATTCCCTTGAAAAAGGGCAAAATCCTTTTCAAATTCTTCAATTTTTGGGCAGACTATGATGATTTTCTACCTACTATTGAGCAAGCTTGGAACTCTTCCTTTCAAGGCACAACCATGTTCATATGCTGCCAAAAACTCGAAAAGGTCAAATATGCTCTTAAAGCTTTAAACCAGCGAAGATTTCAGAACATCTCTTGTAGTGTCCAAGAAGCTCGCGGCAAGCTTCATGATGTCCAAAATCTACTTCAGCAGTCTCCAGGGAATAGCAGTCTCATGCAAGAGGAAAAAGAAGCCCTCCACCTTTATTATTCCATTCTCTCTAATGAGGAAAGCCTAGCCAAGCAAAAGTCCCGAGTCCAATGGCTCTCAGAGGGTTTCCAAAATACCTCATTCTTTTTCAAATCAGTGCTTAACTGAAGAAACCGAAACAAGATTGTTAACCTTACTGATGCAAATGGTAATAGAATTGATGACTCTAAAGAGATCAAGAATACCATTATCAACTTCTATCAGGATCTCCTTGGAACAGAAAGCACTCTCCACTACCCAGGTAAGCAAGCCTTGCTTCCGTTATCTCTAAGCGTTTGCCAACTGATTCTCTTAATGCTCTCCAATGCCCTATCTCAGAAGATGAAATCCAGGAAGCTCTCTTCAATCTTCACCCTAACAAAGCTCCTAGCCCCGATGGCTTTAATGGGTATTTTTTCAAGAAAGCTTGGTGTATTGTCAAGCCTGAGGTTATTGCTGCCATCTCTAAAAAAATTTTCTGCTAGTACCATCCTTAAAGAGTTTAATGCCACTGCCATTGCCCTTGTTCCCAAGGTCCCAAATCCATCTTATGTTTATGATTATCGACCCATATCTTGTTGGACCACCATCTATAAAACCATCTCCAAGATCATTGCGAACCGCCTTAAGAAAGTCCTTCCTAGCCTCATTGACTCCTCCCAATCGACCTTTACTAAAGGTAGGAATATCAGTGATAACATTCTTCTTGCTCAAGCTCTCATGCATAATTACCACAAGAATTCAGGCTCCCCCCGATGCACTATGAAAGTTGATCTCAAGAAAGCCTTTGATTTGGTGAGATGGGAATTTATTATTGACATTTTGAGTATTATGGGATTCCCTCAGTTGTTTATTGATTGGATACATTGCTGCATCTCCACTTCCCCCTACTCAGTTGTTATAAATGGTGAGCTTGAAGGTTTTTTCCCAGGCGCTAGGGGCCTTCGACAAGGGGATCCTTTATCCCCTTTTCTTTTTGTGCTTGCTATAGAAGTGCTTTCTTTGGTTCTTCAGCAGAAGTCAGCTAACTCTTGTTTCAAGTATCATTGGAGATGCCATAAAACCAAGTTGACTCACCTCTGCTTTGTTGATGATATCATGCTTTTCTGTCACGGGGATCTCCTCTCCTCCTCTATTCTCAAGGAAGGGCTTGACACTTTTGCCTCATTTTCTGGGTTGCAACATAATGCTACTAAAACTCCCCTTTTTCTTTCTGGCATGGATTGCAGTTCTAAGCAGAACATTATTAATCATATTGGATTTACTGAAGGCGCCCACCCTCTTCGCTATCTTGGAGTGCCTCTGATCTCTACCAAGTTGAAAGCCCAGGATTGTAAAGTTTTGGTTGACCGTATTATTGGAAAAATCACCCAATGGTCTAACAAATCCCTATCATATGCAGGTCGGATTCAATTGATCAATTCTGTTATGTTTAGTATCCAGGTTTACTGGTCTTCCCATTTCATTCTTCCTAGGAAGGTGGTGCATCAAATTGAGCAAGCAATGAGAAATTTTCTTTGGAGTGGCAATCATCTCATCTCCTTTGGATCCAAAGTTGCTTGGGCTGATGTCACTTCTCCTAAAAACGAAGGGGGTCTTGGGCTAAAGAAACTTTCTAAATGGAACCTAGCTGCTCTGGGTAAGCACATCTGGGAAATATTTCAAAACCCTTCTATCTCCCCTTGGGTCCTTTGGATTCGCAACAATCTCCTTAAAGGTAAAAGTTTTTGGGAGGTCAAATGTCCTCAATCATGTTCATGGACTTGGAGGAAAATGCTTAAATTCAGATCCCTATTCAAGCCTTACATCAAGATTTCTATTGGGAACGACTGCTTTGCCTCTCTTTGGTTTGACTATTGGCTCCCTACTAGGCCCATCTACGACAACATGGGTGAAAGGGTCATTTATGACTCGGGACTTGGGAGATATGCTAAAGTTAGATCCATCATCCTAGATAATCAATGGAATTGGCCCGTGGCCAATTCTCCACACTTATTGAGTTAAAAAATGGTATGCCTTCAGATGTTCATCCTTCCTCCCATTGTGAAGATAAAGCCATTTGGATGCCTTCAACGAATGGGGACTTCACTATCAAATCAGCTTGGGAAATTTTGAGAAGCCGTAATCCCCAGATTCACTGGTGGAAGCTTGCTCGGCATTCCAAAGCCATCCTTCATACATGATTTATCTTTTGGATGGCCATTCGGAATAGGCTCATAACCAAGGACCGATGTTACTCCTTCAACCTTGGCCATGATCCCAAATGTCTTTTTTGCCTGCAAGAAAATGAGAATCATAACCACCTTTTCTTTTCTTGCTCCTTCACTTCCAACATTTGGTCTCACTTACTCTCCAAAAGTGGATTTCAATGCCCCCCTGGGGACTGGCAACAGATCATCCTTTGGGCTAGCAACACATTCAAAGGCAAGCAATTCTCCTCTACCATAGGAAAGCTCACTTTAGCTTGCACTTTCTATATCATTTGGAAAGAAAGGAATAGGCGCTTGTTCACTAATGCAAAGAAAAATCCTCAGGCCATCCTCGCTGAGGCTCAGGACATGATCCGTGGAAAACTCACCACTATTACTAGGGTTACGGCATCTGATTCTAACAAACATCTTCAATGTGTCTGGTCTCTCCCAATTAGCATTTTCAAAATGTAATGGTTTTAGCTTTGACACGGGAGATCTTCTGTCTGTAGAAGCCCTTCCTTCCCTATAGCTTGCTCGAGGGTATGCCCTCTTGATCTTGTATATTGTAACACCCCGACCCTGATTAATTAATGATTAGTTACTAATCATTTATCTGAACCAAACATAAAGAATAATTAAGAAGCTAACCTAATTAGGAGTTGACTGAAAGAAACCGCGTCGAAAAATAAGCTACAGAATGAAAGTTAGGAAGAAAACAGGGAAACTGCATTAATGCGCAGCCAAACAGGGCCTAAGCCCGAAATATGGAAAAAGACCAAAAATGTGGCCAAGAGGATTTGATCCCTTGACCAACCTAGGCAGAATTTGGGTTACCAAAAATTTACCAACTAAGCTAAGAACACCTTTGTGCATATATATGCAAAGATATATATATATATATATATATAAAAAGCAATCAGATTTGGCCTCTCCCCAAAGTGACCAATAGCCAAGCATGCAACACATCAGCATGCATCACCCTATGCTATAGCCCATCATGCCTATCCCACCATGATTACATCTCCTCCCAACCAAATTGCATGCAATACAATCATGCATTTTGGGAGATGAAACATCAAGAGGAGGCTTGATATGTATATACAATCTCCATATATGCAGATCTGCCATTTAGAGAGTGTTGATATACTGTTTATAGAGAGAGAAAGTAGTGAGAGAGAGAGAGAAATCCTAGAGAGAGAGTGAGAGAAATACACAAGTGTGTGTGTGCATTGGTGAGCCATTGAAGGAGCTTAGAAGAAGCTAGAGACTGGAACTGAAGGGCTGCTCGACTGAGAAGGACCATCACTGAGGGTTCACCTGAACTAACCATTAGAGGAACCACTGTCCGAAGGTAAGTGAGCCAAGTTTTAGATTTTTCCCTTTTGTAAGATTTGGCTACTATTTTGTTGTTGTTTGGACTGTTGATGCATGTACCATAGCTTAATAATGAAACTGGGTTGGTTGTGAATGATTTGAACCTATAAAACTGCCCTAAAACACAAAAACCGTAGCAACCGCCATTGATGGAGCTTGAAGTTGCAGGTCTGATCCGACCTCAACCAACCAAGCTTTTGAGGGTTGAAACATGAAATAGGACATCTTAGGACCTTGGAAAACCCCAACCGCGACCTAGAAACCTAGGTTTAAACCCCTAAAAATGGCATTATTCTTCTCGGCCCAAAAACCCAACCTTTAAACTAGACCCCTAAACCGAGATTTAAGGATGGGGGATCGAAGCCCTTGCTGTGGGGACTTCATAGAACCAAACCCCGTCCAAAATGGTGAAGAAACAAGGGTTTACTATGGAGTTGCAGGTTCGGGTATTCAAGCTTAGACCGAACGATTGGGTTGGTTTTAGAGTATCAAAATAATGCCAACGTGATGGTATGATGACTAGGAACCGATTGGGATCAAAGCAGATTGAAAACAACCCTTGAAACATCACGAAATAGAAAAAGAAAAATCTGCAAATTAGGGCTACAGTGTGTAGAACGGTGGGGAAGACGATGAACAGTACGGGTCGGGCATGGACCGGGTTCGGGTCGGGCCCCGACCCGACCGAGAAACGGATGACCCGTTTAAAGCCAAACTATGTCGTTTTGATAACTGATTTTTAAAATTTAAATTATAGGGCTGACATCAACCTGACGTCAGCACATTACCCTGAACCGGTTTGAACCGGATTGGACCGGTCCGGTTCAATTGCATAAGGACTGAACCCTTTGGTTCAGTTCAAATCTTTTGGAAATTATGAAACAGCCCCAACAGTTTTAGGGAATTCAACTCTGGCCCAGATTTTGGAATTTTATTCCATTTATACCCCTGATAAATTAATAAATAATAAATTAAATTATTTAATTAATTTATTAATTAAATAAAAATGACCAAATTACCCCTAGGTCATAAATAAGTCCAACGGAGTCCGAATAAAGCAAACGAATAGTGGATTTTGACTATTTTGGACGTTCCGGACTCAATGGTGTGGTCTGTTTTATGAGACGAGGCTTCAAAAATTACGATACGTTAAACTACAAATTACCAAATTGCCCCTAATGTAGCCGATGTCCAAATAAGACAAGTTATTAGTGTAATCTTATTTTCTTGGGCCTTCTGAGATCAACAGTGGGGTCCGATTCACGAGACAGGACTCTGAAAAATATGACGCACGAAATGACCAAACTACCCCTAAGGTACCCGGAGCCCAAACGAAACTAAAAGATAGTCTATTTTGACTATGTCAGACATTCCAAACCCAACGGTGAAGTCCATAACACCAAAATAGGTACTGAAAATTTAGTCACGTGTAAAATAAAACTCATCAAGTCACCACGAGTTGACTAGTAAGACCAATCCTAGGAAGTTAGGATACGTTAGGCCTAAAATTAAATGAAAGAGCATGAATAGGTAACGATTTAAGGTAAATGCGAAGTTAACGAGTTCTTTATAATTTTCTTAGGAAATACAAAGGAAAGGGAAAAGCCCACCAGTAGTGCAAACCCGGGGAATCAAGGTGAGTAACCTCACATTTGAAGTGGAGATTTAATTCCACGGATTTGAATGATGTTTTAAATATCAAATTCTGTCTTTACACAATTCCGTTTTAAATATTCTGTTATGACATGCTTCCTGAATAATTTACTACTGTTCTTTGAGATATACTTCTGCATGTCTAAAATTTTGATTTCAAATGTTATCATATATCCTGAATTTACATGTTTCACGTATTTCGATACCCTATCATGAGATTATGAACTGTATGTTTTGAATGCTTTTAAATGCAACCACACGAAGGAATTATGGGTTAAATGCTTTTAATTGCAAGATAAATTGTGCATAAGCACCACGGATTTCTTTCGGGTTTCTTAGGAACCCAACTACGATACGAATAAATGCCAGGTAGCAGGATCTAATCCCCCAGGCATATGAGATATCTCCACGAAAAGCAAAATGGGAATCTGGTTCGAAACAGATTCTGTTAATGAAAGTGATAAGGTGTGTGTTGAAAATGGAAGCAGGCTTTTTCCTCATTTTCACCATGCATATTTACATGATTTGAAATTCATATACTTTATTCCGACAGTACAAGTTAGCTTGAATACTTTAATGTTTCAAAGCCATTGTTTAAAGAATGCATGTACTCTATGTTCCAAGTATACGAGCAATTGGTAGTGAGTATTTTACAAAATTCTCACGTGCGAAACCACTACCAATTGAAACCCATGACAGATGTTAGAATTACTCACTGGGCTTCTCGAAGCTCACCCCATTCCCTAACATTTTTCAGGTGATGACGATGGGTGGACCCTTGCCCAATTTGGGGAGAAATGATAGGCAGCTCCATTAGGATTCTGGAGATATTTTTGGGAAGTATTAGGGCCTATGGTTGGTTGAATTTTGATGTCGTACTTTTGGAAAATTATGTATTTAAGCCCAAGAGGCAACCACATATGTACTTAAGCCCTTGAGGCATTCGAATATGTATCATGTATAAGACTTTAATTTTTAGTATGCTCTGATGTGATTATTCATGTGTACCGCTATGAAGAGCGACAGTACCGGACGGCTGTGCGAAAGTTTTTAAAGGATTTTTAAAAAGAGAAGAAAAGGGTTTTCACGCTTCCGCAAATCAAGGCCGCACCGCTATTCGATACCGTCGCCCATGTTTTGCCTTGCCCTCAGGCTCCCGGGCTTGAAGGCGGCGGTTGCGATCCGAGATCCGCACAGGGTGGGTTTCGGGTCATGACATATATTCTTTTGATCTATCCTATATTTCTATTTCCCACCAAAAAAAATAAAACTAATTAATAGAAACCCACTAAATAAGTAAAAGTTTGCGCAGCCAAAACGTTATCAGTGCAGGTGCAGCAACTTCAAGTCTGATTTCAACCTTGATTGAGCCCGAATCTCGGAAAATGAAAAACATGAAAGTTGTAGATCTATTTCTTGGCTTTCCATAGAATCTTGAATCATCTCAATCGGAGCTCTGATGAGAGCGTTATTCCCAGATTACGAAGCGATGTCGAAACTGTCCGAAAATCACAAAATTGGCGTTTTTTTGCACTTTGCATTGCTTCCTTGATTGGCCCATCTGGAACTTGTAAAGGATATTTAAAACTTGGTCCGCCATGGTGCCCATCATTCCCCCTCTCCTCAGAAAGAGTACATCCTTCCGTGCTCGAGCTCTCGTAACCGACCCAAACCCAATTGGGACTTGAACTATATCCCTTGAAGTTGTGCTATGATTTGCATCATTCCCCTCCTCTTAAAAAGGATTTGCCCTCAAATCAGGATCTGCCCTCAAATCATCACCTACATCAAAAGGACTCAAGTCAGTAACATTAAAAGTAGCCCTTACATTGTGCTCACCAGGTAAATCTAGCTTGTAAGCATTGTCATTGATGCGCTCTAGGACTTGGAAATGACCATCTTCTCGTGGAAGCAATTTGGGACGTCTTTGTGCCGAAAATTTCTCGTTTCTCATAAGCAGCCAAACCCAATCTCCGCGATCAAAAATCAGTTTGTGACCCAGCTTGTTGGCTTGTTTTGCATACTGTAACCCATGTCGTGTTTCCTCGGGAAAGACATCCTGATACTCCTGAAAAAGAGAAACAACAGAACTAGGCAAAGCAAGGTCAAGTGTGTTAGTGTTTAGAAATGCCTCTTTGTACAAAAGTACAATCATTGGCTGATTTGAAAACATTGCTCACTTAATTTCACTCAGTTTTGCACAGAAAGTCTTTTGTTTTCTCCCTGATTGTCTCTCAATGGCCGAATTGTGATTTTCTTTTTCTCTCTCATTTTTCTCGGCCTCTCTCTGATTTTAACTCCTTTTCTTTTGTTCACTCTCTTTCTTTTGATCACTCTCTTTTTGCAATCTCACTTGATCCTCATATACTTGCTGTAGTGTCAATGGTACAAGAGTGATTGATCGTTGATTAAGTACAAAGGAGTATTTGTTCGTAAAGCCATCATGCTTCACATGCCTATCAAACTGCCATGGATGCCCTAACAATAAGTGTCCCGTTTGCATCGGTACTACATCACACAACACTTCATCTTCGTATTTACCAATTCAAAAGGCAATTAACACCTGCTTGTTCACCCTTATCTCACCACTCTCATTCAATCATTGAAACTTGTAAGGTCTAGGGTGCTTTAGCACGGGTAGTCCCAATTTTTCCACCGTAATTGTGCTTGCAACATTAGTACAACTACCACCATCAATAATCACACTACATATCTTGTCTTTGACGTAACACCTAGTGTGAAAGATGTCCTCCTGTTGCACTTCATCAACCTCTTTTGCTTGTAAGCTCAACGCCCTCCTCGCCACCAATGTCAATGCATTAGGGGCTAAATACTCCTCCACGGAAACGTCCTCCAATGGTGGCATGTCGTCGGTGTCGGAAGCTTCATTGTCGGTCATAATTTCACTATTGTCTTGCAACACCATGACCTGCTTGTTTGGACATTGACTGGCTATATGTCCCCTGCCTTGACATTTAAAACATTTAATGTCACGATTCCTAGAGGTAGAAGTGTCGGTTTTACCTTGAGGAACGTGGATGGTGTTCGCAGACGTGGGCTCGAATTTGGACACTTGTGACTTGTCCATCTGCTTGGTAGAACTCGGTTTCCAAGAGGTAGAACTGAAGTCATGGGCTACACGTGACCCACCCCTCCTCTTGAGTTGTTGCTCCACTTTGATGGCCATGTGCACCATATCTTTCAACTCCACATAATGCTGCATCTCTACCTTATCTTGGATTTCCTAGTTTAATCCAAGTAAAAACCTAGCCATTGTAGCCTCTCGATCTTCCTCAACATTAGCTCGGATCGTAGCAATCTCCATCTCCTTGTAGTAATCCTCTACGCTCTGGCTTCCCTATCTAAGACATTGTAGCTTTTTGTACAACTCTCGGTAGTAGTAACTTGGAACGAACTTCTTCCTCATCACCGTTTTCATCTCCTCCCATGCCTCTATTGGTCGTTCTCTATTCCGCCTCCTGTTTATAACAAGCTGATCCCACCAAGTAATAGCATAGTCAGAAAATCCAATCACAGCTAATTTTACCTTCTTTGCTTCGGAATAATTGTGGCAGTCAAATACGAACTCCATCTACTTCTCCCACTCAAGGTATGCTTCAGGATCGGATCTACCTTGAAATGACGGAATCTTCATCTTAATACCACCCAAGTTGTTATCTTCTCGATTCTGGACTTCTCTAAACCACCCTCCATGTCTCCTATTACCAACAACAAAATCCTGATCATCTTTTTCACCAAAACCAGCCCCATAAGGCTCTTCATCTTCAACCCTCACTTCCCTCGGTTGAACTCTTTCCCTTCTACGCAGAGTAGGGACATTTTGTGGTTGCCTCTCACGTGCACTCTCCATCTGATCTATTCGTTCGTGAACCTGCTCCAGTTCCACCCTCATCACACGCCGCATCTCACTCATCATGGCCTCCATAAACACTTTCGGATCATCCAGTGTCATAGCATCTTCAGCAATGCTCTTAGCACTGTTGTGAGACATGTTTCTTGCAAAAACAAAGTTAGAAAAAAAAGGACCTCACAATGTTCTCCCTTACATGTTTACACTCAAGAATGTGAATCACTCTACACTCGTGTTTCACTCAAAAATACATGGCTTTTAACCCTCTAATGTTCTCACCACTCTTGCCTTTTTCCACTCAATAATTTGTCTTTCAGTTCTTTTGAAATTAAACAAACAATACTCAAAATTTCCAGCAACAATTCACCAAGAACTCATAAAGGAATTTCAAGTTTTAAAAACAAGAATACAAGGAACACGGGTTGATTTTTTTTGGCCTTATTGGAATCAAAATGGATGAAAACAAAAAATTGTTCTTTTTTTTTTTTTTTGCACTTCATTTTTTTTTTATACTGTGCTTTTTTTTTTTTTTTTTTTGTATTGCACTCTATTTTTTCTTTCTTTTTTTTTTCTCCTTTTTTTTTTTTTTTTGATAGGTAAAATGATAGATAAAAGAAGAAAATAAATACAAGATGAAGAGGGCATACCCTCGGACAAGCTAGAGGGAAGGAGAACTTCTACAGACAGTCACGACCCCAAGCAACAAACAGAACACCAAAACTAAATAGAAATTAATACAATATCAAGAGGGCATACTGTCACATCCCCCTTACCCACCCTGTGCGGATTAGGGGCATGCAACCGGCCAGTTAGGCACCCATCGGTTTTTTTTTTTTTTTGAAATCAAAATGCCGACGGTAATCCTAACCACAGGCCATTCATCAGTAACATCCAAGTACAATGCATTCAATTAATATAAGTTGCAGCGGAACTAAGGGAATGCATAACACCTTGGCAGAGCCATTAATACATCCATGGTTAACTATTACATCATTGTCCTACAAAAGATACAAGTCTTAGGTTTCAGTACATCATATTCAAAAATGGAGTTAGGTACAAAAATGGTTAATTCATGGATTCTTCAAAATAGTGCTTCGGGTCTCCAACCCGCTAATCCCGGTCGCTGGGTCCCTCACCTGAAAAATGTTAGGGAAGGGGTGAGCTTTAAAAAGCCCAGTGAGTAACACGGGTCCCCTGTCATGGGTTTCAAACCATTGTTGTTTATAAAACAGGTGGTTGAATCAGGTATTTCAGAGGATATAGTTAAATCCGTATATTTGAACGACATTTAAAAAGAATACAGTCAAAACATCATAGCAACAGAACAGTTCAATAATGAGCGGAGCAGAACAGTATAATAGGATAACAGTACAGTATGCACGAATTAAATAGTGCAATATGCTCATACAGTGTTCAAGACTGAATTTGGTACCATGAGTCAGTTGTTCTTTTAGTAAAAACAAGAATAATTTCATTTCAATACGGAACAGTGAAATCGGACAGGGTAAAATATAGTCATGCATTGAGTAAAAGCATGGAAGACAGTATATCAGTAGGGACAGTACAGTACAGTATAAAAAATGCAATAACTAGACGGTGTACTTATACACCAATTCAGGAGTCTAGGTTACTCACCTTGTGCGGTAACGGGACTTAACTGAGAAGCCTTTCTCTTCTTCTTATCCTTCTTTATCCTAGAAAATTTATGAACATTTCGTAAATCTCACATGAATCTTAACTTGGTTTATTTTAATTCAAAATTCAACCTGAGTTAGACTATCTCGCTGTCTATGTGTTTTATGATAATTGAAAATCACCTTTGCACCCACTCTTTCAGGGTTTCAGTGTCTTCTTGTTTCTTTAATTTAGCCTCTGCGATCATTGCTGTCACATCCCGAACCCCACCCTACGCGGATGTCAAGGACGTGACTGCCAGTCGGTCACGACGCGACCAACCAAAGGCAAATTCTGAACTTTTCGACGAATTGCACTCCAACTGTAGGGTCAGATGCAGCAGAATTTAAAACTTTTTCTTTGTATCACGGGAATGCAACTCACTTATCCATCATAAGTATATGTATCACAGAGCAAGACTAAATCCAGTCAGTCAACAATTCTAATTTCAGAGCATATCTTAAATCAAGCATATAACAACAGAGCAGATCTAATATCTCTAGAGTACCATTAGTTCCATGAGCCATGTCTATCTAGTATATATCAGTTAAGTCAGTCATAACATACCACTCACCGGAATAACCAGGTTCGATCTACAATAAACCAGTCTCTACAATTCAGTGCCGTCAGATCCTTACTTGCGATGCCACTTGACCTATTCACGTCATGTCATAGTACCTTCTAATCCAATGGAGGTAATTCCTGAAAAATGTCAGAATAATGGGGTGAGCTTAAATAAGCCCAGTGAGTAACACAGATTCCCTATCATGGGTTTCAAAACCAGTTTTGTGCTTCCAAGGCACATGGATAATTTAGTCATTTCAAAAATAACTATATTTATAAGTCCATTTCATAAGCAGTCTAGTACAATAAAACAGAATCGAACAAACAATACAAACGGATCGGAACATGACATAACCAATCGGTCAAAACAATAACTATTGCTAATATATCGGTCAAGACACAGACTTTTCATTAACGGAACGGATCACAATCGGGACTGAGTGGGAACAATAAGTCAGTCAAGACAGGGGCATATTATCAATGGCTAGAACATAGCGGAGTTGAACAAGATCAATCAAGACAAGGCATACCAATAACAGGACGGAAACATAACGGAACTAGACCATCTATCAATCAGGCCAGACATATCATCAACGGACAGAATATAACGGAATCAAACGGAAACAATACATTAGTCAAACAAAGGCATATCGCGAATGGATAAAATTATAACGGAACTAAACAGGAACAATACACTAATCAAGACACAGGCAAATCATGAACAGGACACAACATAACGGAACTGGGTAGAAACAATATAACAATCAAGTCAGGGACACATCACTGTCGGAACTAATCATAACTGGACTGAACAATGTTTCAATCAAGACAGACGTATCATCAACGGACAGTACACAACGGAACTGGACCATATATCAATCAAGGCGGACTTAACATCATTAACGGACGGAACATGTCAGAACCGAACGGAACATATCAATCGAGGCAGACATATCATTAACGGACAACACATAACCGAACTGAACGGAATTCCTAATTCGAAGGATACAAGCACATCACGTGGAATGTGATACAAAGGGCGTACATTAAGTACATACATTTAAACAATATAGCATTCAGACAGTATACTATACAAAGCGGTACGATACAACAAAATGTTGTTCTTTGCCTATATCACATGGTTTATTTAATCGTTTCGGAAATAATGGTTCAATATATCCATTTTATCTCAACAGTTCAAAACGGGCAAAACTGTACGGGATGCTAGCACAGGGATCAGGAATATAGTCAATTATTTAAAAGGACTAAAACCATGTCATAAGTGATATAGTACGGAAAGGCATGCATTTAAATAATTGCACGTAAATAATTGCATTCAAAACAGATCAGTAAATCAAGGGACAGTATCAAAACAGTGTCAGAAGTTACTCACAAACTTTACGCTTATTTCCTTGCATAAATAATCCGATAACCTCCAGGTACGTCAAGCATCTCCATGTATATCCTGAATAATAATCATCAATCACAGACAGATCAGAACTCATCCATTCAGGTCTCATTCATCATCTTAGGTACCTATCGGATTACCTAAGATAGCCTAGTAGCCTATCGCCCTTCCATTGGGTCTCACCCGAGGCTATTTCATTCTTTAATTAGGCTTAGCAGTTATTAGGATTATATCCTAAGTCATTTAGACTTCAATTGTTATCAGTCAGGCACTCATTCAACCTTAGGGGCAAAATGGTAATTTTATCATTCTTGTCCCGGACCCTGTCGTGGTCTTCGGAATAGTCTTTATATCTTAAGTACAAAGTTTTACGTCCTTTGGACTCCAATCGGTATCAGTTAGGTTCTCATTTTAACTATAGGGGCAAAATGGTAATTTTTCCATTCTTATCCCGGACCCTGTTATGGTCCTCAGAATATCCCATATATCGTATATATGAAGTTTTAAGTCTTTTAGACTTTAATCGGTATCAGTTGGGTACTTATTTAGTCTTAGGGGCAAAATGGTAATTTTGTCATTTTTGCCCCGGACCCTATCATGGTCCTCAGAATGTCCTATATATCTCATGTATAAATTTGTAAGTCCCTTGGACTTCATTGGGTATCTGTTTTAGATCGTCGGGACACATCGATCATTTCTCGTTTTACGCGTTGACTGTCTCGGAGTCTTATTTAGCCCTTCAGTGTTCATAATTATCCCTATGATAATTTATCAGATCAGTTTGACCTTTATTCGACCTCTACTTCGCACTTACAGTGCTCAGGGGTATTTTGGTCATTTTTCATTTTGTGTAATTCTGACCCCGATTCGTCATCTAATCAAGTATACAGTCTCACCAGTGTCTGGGCTCCTACCGGTATCAGTTTCGTCCCAATCGGACTTTGTTTAGGTCTCGTACGGTATCAGGGGTAATTTGATAATTTCATGTGTCGTATTTTTCGGCACGTCAGTTCATAAAATGGACATCACCATTGGGTCCAGAGCGTCCAACATAGTGAAATTGGACTGTCTGTTATGTTTAATTGGCCCTGGGTATCATTAAGGGCAATTCGGTCATTTACACTTTATGTGTCTGTATTTTTCGGGACCTCAGTTCATTAAACGGACCTCACCGTTGAGTTCAGAATGCCCGAGATAGTCAAAATAGGCTATCTGATATTTTTATTTGGGTCTGGGTACCATTAGGGGTAGTTCGGTCATTTATCACTTACGGGTCTGTATTTTTCGGGACTGTATTTCCAAAATCGGACTGTACTATTGAGTCCAGAATGCTTGAAATAGTGAAAATATACTATTTATTTAATTTATTTGGACTCCGTTTGACATATTTAATGTCCAGGGGTAAAATTATAATTTTACCTATTTAATAAAATAATTAAATAATTATTTTATTATTTAATTAATTTATTCAGGGCTTAAATGAAGGAATTTCCCAAAATCTGGGCCACTGTGCAATATTACAAAACAGTGGGGGTCAATCCGTAAATTCAGAAAACTATAGGGGTCAAAACATAATTACATAAAATTAGGGTTCAAAACCAAAGGGTTTTAGGGTTAAACTGTTGAACCGGTTCAAAACACTTAAGAACCAACCGGTTCTGTGACCTTCAGAAAACCGGAATCCAATATTCTGGTTAACCCCAATTTGGCCCTTATCCTTGGTTAGCTTATTCCAAATTCCCCAATTTTAATTTTTAAAACCCGTAACCAAACAGGCTGAATTCAATTTCAAATTCAATTTAATCACCCCAATACGCTGCCATTTGGGTTATTCAGATTTGTGGGTGGGTCGATTTCACCCGAACCCGATCCAGGTCCGGCCCAATAGTAGAAAAGACCCGTCTTCACCATTCGTCATTCCGGCCAGTTCTCTGCATCGTCTCCGGCACCGGCGCCGGAGACTGCAAACAATTTTTATCATTTTGGCACATTTTACAAGCCTATTTTCCTCTGTTTTTGCACCAATCGACTCCCAAAACATCTAGCAATGTTTTGGGACTGGTTTGAACTCTCAAACCGCTCGGTTCTTGGCATCCAAACCGTCCTTCCAGTCAGATTATCCTTAGCCCTATTATGGTCTTTTCTTGACCATTTTAATTGATTCCAATTGCATTGGATTCCTGACACCATCTGCTACCTATTTACATGCATAGAACCAAGCTTAGGTCCCATTTGTTTCAGACCCAGATCCGAGGTCCATCAATGGCAGATCTGTTACAGTGTGGTGTTCTAGACTATCTTGGTCTCTATATTCCATGCCAAGTTCAAGTTGATGCATTTTAGACTTCATGCTTGCATTTCATTAACCTCAATTAACTAAAAACAGTAAACAACTTAAGGGGGAAAATTTTCAGAAATTTTGGTGTTTTACCTTCGGACAGTGGCTGCTCTCTTTTGGCTCGGCTGTGGCTTCATGCATGCTGCTCCAGTGCAGTCGTGCCCCTCAGTTGCTTTCCTTCATGGTGCATCTCCATATGGAACACACCATGCACACACTTGCTCTTCACTCACACATGCAAGTTTTCTTCCTAACCCACTCTTTCTTTTGGTGCAGGTCTGTCCGTACACTATCACACACATTCAGGCAGTTTTCTGGCTAGCCCCAAGCAACATGCAAACATATATACATGCACATATATTTTATTGTTTTTGTTTATTGCATGTATCCTTATTGGTGGGAATGGTGGTCCAATGGGGGCTGCCACCTCACATGAGAATTCAGATATATATATATATATATATATATATATATACACATCTAGGTATATATCTATGTGTGCAGGCTCGGGTGACTGATTGGGGTTGACATGAGGGGATAGAAACTAATCATATGGGGTTTGCATGGATTGCTATTGGCCCAATTGGGTGGCAAGTTGGGGCAATTCAGAGATATATACAATTAAGTTGTGTGTATAGGCACAAAGGTCTGGGTAGCCCAACTGATAAGTTTTTTGGATAAAATTATTTCCCTCCATAGGTCAAGGGTTCAATTCCCCTTGACCACCAATTTGGCCATTTTTCCACATTTTGGGCTAAGGCCCTGTTTGGCTGCACGTTAATTCAGTTTTTGATGTTTGCCTCATAACTTTCATTCCGTAACTCCTTTTTCGATGCGGTTTGTTCCGAGAGTTTCATATTTCAGTTATCTACAGTGTCAGAGGTTCCGTGTCATTTATTAGTCATTCGGGATTTCTGTGGTTAATAAATTCGAATTCCGTCAGTGTTAAATTGACATTATCTCACCTAATTAATGGATAATTAGGTTCGGGTATTATACCCTATTCTCGGACATGTTTAATCATTCTATTGGTCTAGTGTGACCACCGGGAGATTAAGGTTAATTTCCTTAATTATTCCCTGAGCCTGGTATTAATTAATAATTAATATTTAATTATTAATTATACAGGATCGGGGTGTTACAATTGCCTTGGTAGGCGTCTTGTATATAAACGGTCGAACGGAGACTACCTCGGTTGTTTTGGCTATCCTTATGTTCCGTTCGATAATCTTTTGTTGCCATAATAGTTGTCACATGAACTCCTGTTGCTTCTTGTCAGCTAGTCTTTCGGCCTTAGACATAATGGTAAATTTCTTGTTTTTCCCTTCCATGACTGGCTTGAGTTTTTATCCTATAGCATGATCCCAAGAAGTCAGGATGTGTACTACCTCTAGGCAGTCCGGTCATGAAATTATTTAAGCTTTCATTGGTTAGTTCTTAGTTCATTCGGATGTTATCTAACTTGATACAGAGTTAGGGGTATTTTGGTCATTTCACAGTGGTGAAGTTTCGACTCCGATTCGTCATCCAATCACGTGTATAGTCCCCTACGTGTCAGGGTTTCTATTGTTTTCAGTTTCGTCTCAATCGGACTTTGTTTGGGTTCTAAACAGTGTCAGGGGCAGTTTGGTAATTTCGTGTGTTGTATTTTTCGGCACTTTATCTGCTAATACGGACCTCACCGTTGAGTCTGGAATGTCTGACATAGTCAAAATAGACTATCTTTTAGTTGTATTTGGGTTCGGGTATCATTAGGGGCAGTATGGTCATTTACTCCTACGTGTTTGTATTTTTCGGGACTTAATTTCCCAAATCGGACTCCACCATTGAGTCCGGAATGTTTGAAATAGTGAAAATACACTATTCATTTGACTTATTTGGACTTCGTTTGACCTATTTATGACCTAGGGGTAATTTGGTCATTTTTATTTAATTAATAAATTAATTAAATAATTTATTTTATTATTTATTAAATTATCAGGGGTATAAATGAATTAAAATTTCAGAATCTGGGCCAGAGTCAAATTTCCCAAAACTGTTGGGGCCTTTATGTAATTTTTCAAAAGATTTAAACTGAACCAAAGGGTTCAGTCCTTATACAATTGAACCGGACCGGTCCAATCCGGTTCTAACCGGTTCAGGGTAATGTGCTGACGTCAGGATGACGTTAGCCCTACAATTTAAATTTTAATTTAACAGTACCAAAACGACACAGTTTAGGTTATGGTTCATATCCGTTTTTTTTCGGGTCGGGGCCCGACCCGAAGACCCGATCCATGACCCGGTTACTGTTCATCGTCCCTACCCGTATAGGGCTACTGTTGCCCTAGAAATTTCAGAAATTTCTCTCTCAAATTCGTGGGGTTTTAAGCAACGATTCTCACTGGTTTTTGTTCCAAAAGGTTTCTGAGAGTAATGTCGTTCATTTGGCATAAATTTCAAGCTTCAAACTCAACAATGGGGGCCTGTTCTAACGGATTATCGTGGAGAGTTACAGTTGGGTCATACAGCCTTATTTCTCCACCATTTTGCATGAGGTTTGGTCCTCTGCAACCCTTACAACGTGTACTTCCTTTCCCAATTTACCAATCTCAGTTTAGGGGCCAAATTCGAAGGATTCATTTTTGGGCCGAAAAGAATAATGTCATTTTTGGGGGTCTCAACCTAGGTTTCTAGGTCGCGGATGGTGTTTTTCAAGGTCCTAGAGTGTTCTACTTCCTGTATTGATCATTAAAAGCTCGGTTGGTTGAGGTCGGATCAAACCTGTAACCTCAAGGTTCAACAATGGCGGTTTGCTTACGGGTTGGTGGTTTGGGCAGTTTTATGGGTTCAAATCATTCGTAAACAACCCAGTTTTGATTATTAATCTACTACGCATGCATTAACAGTCTTAAATCTATAAAACAGTAGCTAAATAGAGCAGGAAAATTTTTAAAAAGTTTTTGAATACTGGCCTTTGAACAGTGGTCTCTTCACTGTTGAGCTCGAGCAGGAGCTTCAAGGGTTGGATTTGGGTCCCCTCTCAGTCGTGCAGCCCCTCAGTTCCAGCCTCTAGCTTCTTCTAAGCTCCTTCAATGGATTCCCAAAACTCAAGCTTTCTCTCTCTAACTTCCTCTCTCTAACCCACTTTCTCTCTCTAACTTCCTCTCTACAGTTCTGATCTTTCCTCCATACATATATGGAGATTGTATATCAATAATCAGATTTCTTTTCTTGATGTTTCATCTCCCCCAAGTGCATGATGGGTTTGCATGCAATTTGGTTGGGAGGAGATGTAATCATGGTGGGTTAGGCATGATGGGCTATAGCATAGGGTGATGCATGCTGATGTGTTGCATGCTTGGTTATTGGTCACTTTGGGGAGAGGCCAAATCTGATTGCTATTTAAATATATATCTTTGCATATATATGCACAAAGGTGCTCTTAGCTTAGTTGGTAAATTTTTGGTAACCCAAATTCTGCCTAGGTTGGTCAAGGGATCAAATCCTCTTGGCCACATTTTTGGTCTTTTTCCCATATTTCGGGCTTAGGCCCTGTTTGGCTGCGCATTAATGCAGTTTCACTATTTTCTTCCTAACTTTAATTCTGTAGCTTATTTTTCGACGCGGTTTCTTTCAGTCAACTCCTAGTTAGGTTAGCTTCAGTGTCTGAGGGTTCAGTGACAGTAATCAGTTTCTCAGAATTTTTTAACATTTGCTAACATGGGTTTGATCAGTGCTAAACAGTTGAATTTAAACAGTTAAATACCAGATCAGATTTCAAAAAGAGTTTTTCATTACATAATTTAATAATTAAGTCTGGGGTGTTACACATACCCTCGGACAAGCTAGAAGGGAGGAAAACAACAACATACAAGAGCTCTCGACCCAAGCTGTGAAACATTACACATTAAAAATACTACAAGGTAAAGACCAAGTACATTGGAGATGTCTATTGGAGTTAGAGTCCGGAATCCCTTTTGAGGTAGTGAGCCTGCCACGGATCATGTCCTGAGTTTGAGCTATGATGGCATTTGAGTTTCTCTCGATCTTGGTGAATAATCTGCTATTCCTTTCATGCCAAATGTTGTAAATTGTACAAGCTAGAGTAAGCCTACCTAAAATAGAGGAAAATGACTTACATTTGAAAGAGTTGGTGGCCCAAAGAACAGTCTGTTTCCAGTCCCCATTTGGGCATGAAATCCACATTTAGAGAGCAAATGGGACCATATGTTGGAAGTGAAGGAACAAGAAAAGAAGAGGTGGTTATGACTCTCATTTTCTCTTAAACAGAAAAGGCATTTGGGGTAATGACCAAGATTAGAAAAGAAAAGACGGTCCTTGGTCCTTAGACTGTGACAAATGGCCATCCAAAGGATGAACCCAACACGGGGAATAGCTTTTGGATGCCAAACAAGCTTCCACCAATTTACCTGGGAGTTACGGCCACGGAGGGTATCCCTGGCAGAGTTAATGGAGAAAACCCCATTTGAGGAGGGTAACCAAAAAGCTTTATCATCACGGAGGGGGGAGGGAAGAAGACTAGGAAGCATACCGTTCTTAAGGTCCAGAAGGTGAGGAGAATTTGCAATAGGCCAGTTCCAACGATTTTCAAGAATGATGTAATTCACTATAGCTTTTCTTCCAAGACCCGAATCATAAATAACCCTTTCTCCCATGTTGTCATAGATGGAGCCATTAGGGAGCCAATAGTCAAACCAAAGAGAAGCAACATACCCATTCCCAATGACAATTTTGATGTGCGGTTTGAATAACGGACTGAATTTGATCATTTTCCTCCAAGCCCACGAGCAAGATTGGAGACATTTGACTTCCCAGAAGCTTTTTCCTTTAAGCAGATTGCTACGAATCCATTGAACCCAAAGGGATTTAGAGGGGTTTTGAAACAGAGCCCATATGAGTTTCCCCAAAGCAGCTTGGTTCCAATCAACAAGCTTCTTAATACCAAGACCCCCTTCATTTTTAGGGCAAGTAACATCCTCCCACGCTACTTTGGAGCCAGAAAATATGAGATGGTTACCACTCCAAAGAAAAGATCTCATAGCTTGTTCAATCTGATTCACCACCTTTTTTGGAAGGATGAAGTGAGAAGACCAAAAAACTTGAATGCTAAAAAGGATAGACCTGATCAACTGAACACGACCTGCATAAGATAGAGATTTTGTAGCCTAATGAGTGATCTTACCAATAATGCGATCTACTAAAGATTTGCAATCCTGGGCTTTCAGCTTGGTAGAAATCAAAGGCACTCCAAGGTAACGGATAGGGAGGGAGCCTTCAGGGAAGCCGACTTGATCAATAATGTGTTGCTTGAGGTTGGAATCCACACCTGAAAGGAAAATGTTACTTTTGGAAGCATTGTGCAGAAGGCCAGAGAAGGAGGCAAAAGTGTCGAGCCCTTCCTTTAGGATAGAAGCTGAGGCAAGATCCCGATGAAAAAAAAACATGATGTCATCAGCAAAGCAAAGATGGGTCAGCTTGGACTTATGGCATCTCCAATGGTGTTTAAATTGAGAGCCAGCCAACATTTGATGGAGAATCAAAGAGAGAACTTCCATAGCAATCACAAGGAGATAGGGGGAAAGAGGGTCTCCTTGCCTTAAACCCTTAGCCCTGGGAAAATAACCTTCCAACTCTCCATTAATGACAACTGAGAAACGAGGAGTAGAGATGCAGCAAAAAATCCAGTCAATAAAAAGCTGAGGAAAACCCATAATGCTCAAAGTGTCAGTAATAAATTCCTACCGCACTGAGTCAAATGCTTTCTTAAGATCAACTTTCAGAGTGCAACGAGGAGAGCCTGTGTCCTTGGGGTAATTATGCATGAGTTCTTGGGCAAGAAGGATGTTGTCACTGATATTCCTGCCTTGAATAAAAGCAGATTGAGAAGGATCAATGAGGCTAGGGAGAACTTTCTTGAGACGGTTGGCCAGGATTTTGGAGATGGTTTTGTAAAGGGTGTTACAACAAGATATAGGCCGAAAGTCATGGACAAATGAGGGGCTAGGAACTTTGGGGACAAGGGCAATAGCCGTGGCATTCATTTCTTTAATGATGGTTTTGGAGGAAAAAAATTCAGAGATAGTGGCAATGACCTTAGGTTTAATGATATTCCAAGTTGTTTTAAAAAAGTGACTATTAAAGCCGTCAGGCCCAGGGGCTTTGTTAAGGGGAAGGCTAAAGAGAGTATCTTGGATTTATTTTTGAGAGACCGGGCATTGAAGGGCATTAAAGAAATCAGAATGAAGGCGCTTTGGGATAAAGCTTGCAAGAGCTTGCTTACCTGGGTAGTGAATGGGACTATCAGTTCCAAGGAGATCATGGTAAAATTCAATAATGGTGTTTTCGACCTCTTTTATGTCATCAATTCAGCGACCGTTTGCATCAAGGAGGCTGACAATCTTGTTACGGTTCCTTCTGTTATTCACAGATTTGAAGAAAAAAGAGGTGTTTTGGTCACCTTCAGAAAGCCTTGAACACGGGATTTTTGCTTGGCGAGACTTTCCTCACTGCTAAGAAGGGAGTGAAAATTGTGATGAGCTTCTTTTTCCTCCTGAATGAGACTCTCATTCCCAGGATCCCTCTCAAGGAGATTTTGGATATCATAGAGCTTGTTACGAACTTCTGGGACACGGGAGGTGATGTTTTTGAATCTTTGTTGATTGAAATCCTTAAGAGCAGATTTCACCTTCTTAAGCTTTTGGCAACAGATAAACATGGCTGTACCTTGAAAATTTGTGCGCCAGGCTTGCTCAACAGTAGGAAGAAAATCATCATAATCGGCCCAAAAATTGAAGAATTTGAAAGGGACTTTGCTCTTCTTAAAAGATATGCCGGATCTGACAATAATAGGGGAGTGATCAGAGAGGCCAGGAGGGAGGCATTCAGCCGCAGTAGTTGGGAAAGCAGAAAGCCAGTCCTGGTTGACTAAAGCTCTATCAATCTTCCTATGGATCGTGTGAGGGGCGCCTTGACCATTAGACCATGTGAAAAAACGCCCAGAAAATCTCAGATCCTCAAGCTCAGCATTCAAAAAACAAGTGTTGCAGTCATTCATAGCAGGGGGCCAGTCGCAATTACCTCTTCTTCTATCATAGGGGTAGCTATAGCATTGAAGTCACCCAAAATAAGCCAGGAGAGACCCTTGGAGATAGCTGTTTGGAGGTGGATGTCTTGCCATAAATCATTTCTTTGAAGAGAGGAATTTGAGCCATATATAACTGAAATGAGCATGGGGGATTTGGTGTCTCGAACTGTAATATTACAATGAATGGCTTGACTGGTTGCACACGAGGAATTAATCTGCAGCATAGCATTATTCCAACCAATCCAAATTCTTCCAGAGGCTGAATGGGAATAGTTGTGCAAAAAGGACCATCTGGGGATGAGGGAGTTAGCCGTAACATCTTTAGAAGCTTCCATAATTTTTGTCTCGACTATACCAAAAAAAAAACAGATTGAGTAATCACGAACAAACAAACGAACTTCACGCTGTTTTGAGGGGCTATTCATTCCTCTGATATTCCAACATGCAAAATTCATTGAGAAAATGTGAGGGAGCAGAAACCTGCTGTTCCTTTGTTTTTTGAGCTAATTTCTGGTGTAATTACTTCCAATATCTGCTTCGTCAACTCTGGCTATTTTGTCCACTAGGGAGTTTGATTCAGGAGAAGCAGTAGATGTAGAGCTGCTTATCTCGCCTAGGTAGCTGTCAGCTGGAAGAGAACAGGGATTTGGTTCTTTGGGGGACAGTAAAGTATCCAGGTCATCAGATTGCAAGGAGAGGTGGGGAATCTGATCCTTGGTATTAGCAATGTCCATCGCAGGATTGGAAGAGGATTTGTGGAGGACTAGTTGCTTGAGGGAAGGGCCCTCAATTGTTACACTGTCACTGGGAGAACTTGTGTGCGGCATATCAGGCTACAACACTTCAGAACATGTATTTGATTGTCTTTGTTCCATAATGGGGTTTTCAAAATGGGTAGCTTCTGGGGCTTTTTCATCACTATGGATGGATTTACCTTTGCTTGAGACAATGCGCCATTCACTCATGCTAGTTTTCCTTGTAGCTATAGTGGGGCGGTTAATGGCTGTCTCTTTATCAGTTTGGACTGAAGGGCAGTTGGCAAGCCTATGGCCAAATATGCGGCAGTGAGTGCACATTGAAGGAAGCCATTGATATTCAACAAGAATTTCCACTTTCGAGTCTGTTAACATTATATCAAAAGAATCAGAGAGATCTTTGGTAGCATCCACCTCTGCGCATATTCTCGCATAACTGATTCTAGTCTGATCTTCAGTGTGGGAGTCTGCATATAGAGGTTTCCCAATGGCACCAGCTACATAGCTAAGGCCTTGTGCTGTCCAGAGCTCATAAGGGATGTTAAAGAATTTAACCCAAACAAGGATTTTAGCTACATCCTTCTTAGATAAAGTCGTGCCAGGGTGCCATCTTTGAAGAATAATGCGCCGTCCAGAGAAGTGCCAGTGGCCACTTTCAAGAATAGAGTTAATGGCATGCATGGAATCAAATTTGAAGAAGAAGAATCCATTGCCATTGGTAAGAACTTCATTTAATCCTTCTTTGTTCCAGAGTTTTTCCGCCATTTTTTTAATCCAGAGAAATGGCATCTTCTTGTCAAGAAAATAACCTACCAAGGTATTTTCCCAACCTGAAATACCAGCTTGAACAACTTCCAGAGGAGGCAGGACAGTGATTCTATCACCCTCAATTTGAGGTTGCTTGAATTCCAAATGAAATTTTTTAAAAGGAGGAGGTTTTTGGAAGAGAGAGGTCCAGGCGGGGATGGACACTGGTTTAGCAACGGGGGAATCAGATATAGCGGAAAAAGCTATGGTGTTAGATGGAGCCGAAGGCATAGCATCATTTGGAAAAACTGAGTGGGGAAGGCTTACGTGGGACGACCGTCTTGCACTAGAAGAAGGCGGAGAGAGGGTGCAGGTAGTGGGCCTACCAATTTTTTGCAAAGCTAGGGAACTGTGGATATTGTCAGCAACAGAAGGGTCAACATCTCCTTTTGGATTAGCAGTATCGTGAAGAGGCGCTACTGCTGCAGCATGGGCAATGTCAGTGCTAGCTAGAACGGTAACCTCAAAACTTGCGTGGGACGATCTCCTTGCACTGGTAATAAGCAGAGAGAAGGTACAGGACGTGGGCCCAGTTACTTTTAGCAATGCTGGGAGGTGGCTATGTGTAATGTCAGCAACAGAGGGGTCTGCAGCTCCGTTTGAATTAGCAGCATGGGGCGCGTAGAGGGAATTGGTAGCCTGAGCGTTGGTGGCAATGTCAGCGGCATTAGGGGCTGAGACTGTTTGCATGTCAACACTATCTTCACCAGCTATTTGAGTGCCATAATCTCCAGCCGTTGGATCATGTCTCCCTGCCTCAATAGATGACACATTGACACCTTGATCAAGCCATCTAGCACTGGAATTAGAGACGTAGTTAGGATAGGAAGGGGGCCCACACATTTGATGTAAGGCAAGTTGGTGCTCAGCATTGTGGGCAATTTGTAAAGTGGTCTGATGGGTAATAGCCTGAGCGATGGAGGCAATGTCAGCGCTATTGGGGGCTGAGACTATGTGCATGTCAGTATTTTCTTTTCCAGTCGTTAGAGTTCCATAATTACTAGCCGTTGGATCATATCTTCCTGTCTCAATGGTTGAAACGTTGGCAGCTTGGGGCAAAGGAGTGTTTGAATGAGTTGCTGTCCCACTCTTACAGCACATTGAGGTAGAGCCACGCGCACCACCTGGAGCAGCCATCCGTTACCTCTTCCATGAACACCATTGCTATGGGAACTATTGGATTTGACTGCATTTTGCTCACTCATGAAGGAACAGTCAGAAGAGAAGCCCCCATATTCATTTTCTAAATCAAGAGCAACTTAGGGTATGAACTCCCCTTGCTCAACACCATTCACCCAGGACAAAGTTGAAGGAATCTTATCAGGCCTTCGATTTTCAACTAGAGCTTTGGAGGAGAGGCCAGTTCCTGCACTTGAGATAACTTGTGATGGTTGCTGCTAACGCATATCCTTTGCTTCTATATGAGTTCTTATGGTAGCATTATTTACACAGAGACCATCCACACACGCCCCTATACCGAAACCGCTTTTAGGGCATGAGTGTTTTTCCATACTCTGGCATGAAGATGCATTTATGCTGGAGTCAATAGGACTTGGTTCCTTTGCTGGAAGGGGAAGGGTTGTGACGGATAAAGCTTGGGGATCATGGAGGATTTCACGAAAGGACTAAATCGATGCCATTAAAGACATAGAGCAAGAGAAGAGAACAAAAGCAGCGCAAGTCGCTTTGCTGTGCGGCACAGGAAAGAAGAGAAAAAAAGGAGAAAAAAAAAAGAAGAAGAAAAGAACAGGAAAAGTGAAGAAAAGAAAGGGGCGGGATAAGCCTGAATAGAAGAAGAAAGGTCAACAACGGTGGCTGGAGAAAAAGAAAAGAAAAAAAATTGAGAAGAAAGAAAAAAAAAAAAGAAGAAAAGGTCAACAAGGGTGCTGTTACGGCTTTGGGAACAGTAGCGTGGTGGTTCAGTGGAGTATTTTTTTTTGTTTTTTTTTTTCAGTGATGAATTTTAAGACAGAAAATAAGAGCAGCGCAGCGTCGGACCAAGAGGAAGAAAAAAAAAAAAAGAAGCAGCAGCGCTGCAACACAAAAAAAAAAAAAAATAGCAGTGGCTTGAAGGACGCTGCGGCTTTGAAATTTTTTTTTTTTTTTTTCAAGGGGTAATAATCTAATGCAAGAATTAAAAATGATAGATTAGACCTGATTTGTAGTCTGAGCTTTAATACCAAATGATGCGAACCCCGCCAAGAAATAACGACACCCGACAACGAATAAGAATCCAAGACCGTTCCACAATCAAATCTGAATGACAGACCTCGACTCGTTGCTTACGACAAACAAGAACCTCGGTATATATGACCTCAACCCGTTGTTTGATGCGAAACAAGAACCTCAGTATAAGGAAGACAGCACAAACGGTGGTGGAAATCCGTTTGTTAAGTCGTTGGTGAATGCCACGGGAAATCCCGATAAGTTCAGTTAGTTCTTTAAAGAACCGTAGAGAAAATACTCTCACAATTTACTCAATAATCATCATCCGCCAAATGCGGCTACAAGTTCTTTTTTGAAACACTACGAAACCCTAGGGCCGAATAAGGCCTACATTAAATAAAAGATATGGGCTAAACATCTTCAGACCCAAAGCATCCTAAACTACCGTCTAAAACTAATTAACAGAAACCCACTAAATAAGTAAAAGTTCGCGCAGCCAAAACGTCATCAATGCAGGTACAGTAACTTCAAGCCTGATTTCGGCCTTGATTCCGCTCGAATCTCGTAAAACACAAAACATGAAAGTTGTAGAACTATTTCTGGGCTTTCCATCGAATCTTGAATCATCTCAATCGGAGCTCGGATGAGAGCGTTATTCCCAGATAACGAAGTGACGTCAAAACTGTCCGAAAATCACCCAATTAGCCTTTTTTTGCACTTTGCATTGCTTACTTGATTGGCCCATCTGGAACTTGTAAATGATCTTGAAAACTCGGTCCGCCATGGTGCCCATCATTCCCCCTCTCCTCAAAAAGTGTCCATCCTTCCTTGCTCAAGCTCTTGTAACCAGCCCAATTGCGACTTGAATTATATCCCTTGAAGTTGTGCTATGATTCGCATCAGATTCGGTGCAATGGGACTTTTTTTGGGATGTGCTTGACTTAATGTAATTTTCAGCTCCATATATTCAGTGGGTCAAGGCTTGTATTACTATTCCAAGCTTCTCTTTTTCCATTAATGGCACGCTTGAAGGGTATTTCAAAGGTGTCCGTGGTTTACGCCAAGGTGATCCTCTCTCTCCCTACTTGTTTGTCATTTCTATGGAGGTTTTTTCGATGATATTGAAGCAGAAAGTCGATCAAGAGATGACATTTTTTTTTTTGGTAAGCAAACTTTTATAACCAAAAGAGAGATATACATGAGGAACAAAACAAAGGTCGAAAACAACAAGCTGCACAACAAACAAAAGAACAAGACTAAAACAAGTGGGAAAATGAGGGAAGGCCTTCAACTAGATTCCCCGCTAACCTAACCCACCAAACAAAAAAGACAAACCAACAACTAAGTGTCCAAATTCAAATCCCACCGCAATAATAGATCTTTATCGAGCAAAAAATGTCTAAGGCTATGGTCCCCTATCAACTTGCTCCGTACCATCAGATTAATACCCTTGATAAGCTGATCTTTTTTTTTTTTGATAAGCTGATCTTTAGTTCTAGATTCATTATTGAAACACCTCCGATTCCGCTCAAGCCAAATAGAATGAACCAGAGTAGAAAGAACCAACTTACTTAGATAGCTATGAGCTGAATTCCTTTTAAATGTTTGAATGGCCCATTAAATATTATCTTGCCAGGGGTGAGGGGACCAACTCAAATTACTCTTGGCTATAAAATGAAGCCATAAGTCAAGAGTGAAAGGATAACCAAAGAAGTGGTGAGCATGGTTTTCCAAAGGTTGCCCGAAAAATACACATTTCACTTCAAAGTCGCTTCTAAACTGCAAAACACGGTCTTGAGTAGTAAGCCTCTCCTGAATGGCTAACCAAAGGATGAAGCTGCGTCTGGGGATAGCATGAAAGAACCACACCAGCTTCCACCATGAAACTTGAGGCCTAGAGAACCGAGTTTCATGCCAAGCTGAATTCGTAGAGAACACTCCAAAAGGGTGGCCCAACCATTAGTGTTGGTGCATCATATGCTGATTTGGAGTAAACCCCAGGAGAACAGTCTATACTATTTGGAGGGAAAGGAATAGTAGATTGTTCACCACTTTAAAGAAAAATCCCCAGGCTATCATTGCTCAAACCCAGGATATGATCCGTGGCAGGCTCGCTACCTCAAAAGGGATTGCAAACACTATCTCCAACAGACATCTTCAAAGCATTTGGTCCCTTCCAAGTAGCATTTTTAATATGTAATGTTCTCATTCTTGCATGTCTTTGATGCCTAGTTTGTTCGAGGGTATGCCCTCTTGATCTTGTCTTTCTTTTGTTTAGTTCTTGTGGCTTTGGGTTGGGAGTTCTTCTGCCTGTAGTAGTCTTTCCCTCCCTTTAGCTTGTTCGAGGGTATGCCCTCTTGATTTTGTTCCTTTTTCTCCTTTTCTTTTATAAATTTATTTACTTACCAAAAAAAACCCCCAGGAGAATAGAGCGTTTAAGCTCCATTAAGTGGGGAGAGTTAGCACTAGGCCACCTCTACTCATTCCTTGAAATGATAAGGCTCACTCGGGCGGATCTAGAAAGCCCAAAATCATAAAATAACTCAATCTCCCATAGCCTCCCATATAGGAACCGATGGGAGCTTGATGAGTGCGTAAAAGTGCACTCTAAATACCCTATTCTTAGATTAAAATGCTAAAATATGAATAGAAGTATTGGGATATAATTGATATTATTTAATTTAATTTCTATTCACGGTGAGATATATTTGAGCATTATTTTATAATATTTTCAATCTCAACTATTGCATTATTAGTTGGTCCTATTTTGGAGGTTGCAAAAAGAAAGAGAAAAGGTGTTGAACAAGAAGCAAAAAGGCAAGGAAAAGCGGTTGAAACAGAATATAAAAGAGAATAGAAAAAGAAAAAAGAAATTAAAGAAAAGAAAAAGCTATTGTGCGCAACAGGGGCCAAGGCAAGAAAAAACGGAAGAAAAGGTGACGTGGGGCCGGGTTGGAAAGTAGGGCGCAAGAATCAAAAGAAAAATAAAGGGATGTCACGTGCGGGGGGCGGAATCAAATGCGGAATGCGGGGACCCAAGCGTTGTTTTGGAGGCCCAGGCGCGGAATGGGCTTGGCTTGTGCGTGCAGCGCGGGTCCGGGTGGAGGAAAGCAAGGAAAAGAGAAATAAAGAAAAAACAAGGAGGCGGCTACGCAGGTTGAAGAAAAAGAGAAAAAAGCAGATGTTCCAGGTTTATTTTTCCTTAGGATTGATCTTGTCCATCATGCGTATGGGTAACTAAATTTCTAAGTAGGGCTAGGGATGAACTTGCACATTAGATGATATTTTTAATTTATTTTTAATTCATGTAATGTATTTTTATTTATTTAAATTCTTTGGTTTATCATTCTCAATTTATTGTTTGTTGTTTTTCTCCAAATAATCAAAGAGTTTATTCCGTTTATAGATTCAGTCATGCTTTTTCTATTGAATGGATTAGTTATTTATTTATGTTTGGATCAAGTGATTATTTATATTGATTTAATTCTTTGCTACAATATTGCTTCCTAGGTATATTGTCATCATTGGGTTCTTTCAATGTGGATAACAATTTGTGTGATTTAAAAGTGATGAATGATTTTTCAAAAGGTTACAATTGGTTTTATTTTGGTTCATAATTTTAAATCTTCCAATTGAGATTTTTGGAAGTAAATTCTCAATTGAGTTATCAGTAAATTAAGAATAATTAAAATATCGGATATGTGCAAAGGATTCCCGACGCTCTACTGTTCGTTAAATTGAGTACTTTTCCGTTAATCACTTCATTAATTTTAATTTGCATTTAAAATTATTTTTTTTATTTTCTCGTTAATCATTTAATATTTTCTTCAGCTTCTTTATTCTATCTATTATTCTTTTAATCTGTCTTCCAGTGGAATCGACACCCCAAAGCTGCACTACAACTACCGAGTTATTCTTTGGGCATAATCAAATTTTGTTTCTGTTGCCGGGGGACGGTAGAAGAATCAGTAGATAGTTTTTCTTTTCAGCAGTTTGTAAAGGCGGTAACTTCGTTTCCTCTTTTTACTTGCTGCATTATTATTTTATTTAATTTTTTTATTTTTATTTATTTATTATTGTTACCTTGCATGCATAATAGGTATAGGGACGCATTTGGTCGATTTGCTTGTAAGCCTGTGTTAGAGCCAGATTTAGAGTCCAATTTTTCTTGTTTTTCTAATTTCTTGTTTGATAATTCTTCTAATTCTGAAAATATGAGTGAACACGAGAATCAACCCACTAGGACCCTTCAAGATTGCCTCCACCCGAAACGCACAACCACACCATCATGCATCATGTTTCCACCCAATATGCATCAAATTGATGTTAAAACGGGGGTGATATAGTTACTCCCTACATTTCATGGTTTGGAAAATGAAAATCCATATGTGCATATTAGGGAGTTTGAAGAAGTAGTTGCGACTTTCCATAGTCAAAATGCAACAGTTGACATTGCGAGACTTAAGTTCTTTCCTTTCTCTTTGAAGGATAGAGCTAAGAGTTGGCTATACTCACTAAGACCATGGTCGATTGGATCGTGGAATGAGATGACTTAGGTTTTCTTTACTAAATACTTTCCCCAACATAAGACCAATGCTTTAAAAAGACATATCTCCACCTTTGCACAAAAGGACAGTGAGACTTTGTATCAGTCTTGGGAGAGATTTAAGGAATTATTGAGTATGTGCCCTCACCATGGGTATGAGAGTTGGCGTCTAGTGAGTTACTTGTACGAGGGACTTACACCTAGACAGCGCCAATTTGTAGAGATGCTATATAATGGTGAGTTTTTGCAGAAAGATCTTGATGAGGTCATACAGTACCTTAATGAGCTTGCTGAAAAAGCTCACACTTGAACAGGACCTAGTGCTCTTGAGAGCACATATAGGTCACGACCTATAGGGAACCACAATGGTGGTGGAATTTACCATCTCAAGGAGGAGGACAACTTGAAGGCAAATGTCACGACCCGAAACCCACCCTATGCGGATCTCGTGTCGCGGGGCCGACCCGAAGGCCGTCCCTACTTTTTCCATTCCTGTATCATAGTACTAATATGCAAAGTACTAAAACCTCAAAACAATAACAGCGGAAGTCTTATCAGTAATAGTACATCAGCGGAAGTCTTTCAATACACAATGTTAGCGGAAGTCTTTACAATACATAATATGGTTCTACATAAACAAAATAAGAACCAAACGTAACCAGCACCCGAGGGTGGTGAATACATGGGAGAACTAAAACATAGACTGATACGTTTCCTCAAAATGTCCCCCTATGCTTTCAGACTCCTACTGGGGTCTTGCAGCGTCATCACCTGAAATGGGGGTAAATGGGGTGGAATGAGCTACGAGAGCTCAGCAAGTAAAAACAGATCTCCGACACTGGTATCAATAAGATACAAATCCATGAATAAGATTATGATAGCCAATCATAAGAAAAGAGATGCTGTGATAGCCAATGAGAACAGTTGCCTTGATGGCCAATGAATTATAGGTCACAATGTTCAATTAGGAGTAATGGATACAACATCAACATGAATCTCTCAACAACAATACAACAACAAGAAGTACTGCCACAATAACCGGTCACAATCAATTCAATGAAGAGTGTCTTCTCAGTTTAAGATAAGTCATAAGGAATAGTGCCATTCAATAACGTAATCATATCAATTCTTAAGAGATGCATTTACTCTGTTCTCAGGTAAAATGCCAATGCAAATGTAAATGAAATGCCAATGGATATGCAATGAAAATGCCAGTCAATTACCGGTGGAAAGCCTTCGAGGAATTCATTCTTGCCACCTGTCCATTCATGTACTTGACCCTTAGGTCTCCACTCAAGTCAGAAAGCATCGGATGGATATTGTGACTGAGCACAAATCCCGTATTCATAACATATCATGATTATTCATAATTCCATAGAAGTATAAAATGGAATATCACATATTTAATAAAGACATAGCAATAAGCCTTTCAAGGCATGGTTCACAATAAAGACATAGCAGTAAGCCTTTCAAGGCATGGTTCAACATGATAACAACGACATAGCAGTCAATCAATGTCCACAAGATAGAACAATATCACATTGTGGATAGAAATAACGTGAGGTACTTTCAAGAGTACAAGTTTGGCAGTAAAGAGAATAAACTTGGCTTGGAAACACCATATGGAAGAGAAGGTGAATTTACTTACCTCTATCGTGATTCTAGATCAGGAATCCGTGAGTGTACCCTTGCCTTTCGAGTTCCCTATATATCAGTGAATACATTTTAGAATAGATTTTATTCATCAAATTTTATGCCTTTCCATCATAAGTATTTCAAATACTAATTTAGACTTTACCATTGAGTCCGGAATGCTGAAGAAAGTCGGTTTAGGCTTTCGCGGAATTCCATTTGGACTTTTGTACAAAAAAGGGCAAAATGGTCATTTTGCACTTTTACGGTATTTTATCCTTCGGGGTCTCATCTCATAAAATGGACCCCACCATTGGACTCAGAACGTCCGAGATAATAAATTTTGACTATTCATTTGCATCATTTGGACTTCGTTTGACCCATATTTGAAATAGGGGCATTATTGTAAAAATTAATATTTAATTAATTTTCCTGTTTGGGCAACAGTGACATTTCCTAAAACATTTGGGGTCAAAGTGTAAATACTCAGAGTTGCGGTCTGAACCAGTGGGTTCACTGCTCAGAAACCCTAACCGGTTCGGTTCTTCACTGAACCAAACGGTTCAGTTTAATTCAAGAACCGGATTATAATATCCCAGTTCCTGTCCTATCCATGGATTAGATAATCCTTAGCCCAATTCCAATTTATTATCCCTGTTACCAAACACACCCATTTCATTTAAAATTAAAATCTAAACGACACAATATAGCTTGCCCCGTTTATTTCCGGTCGGGTACCGACCCGATCCGAACCCAAACCCGGTTCGTCTTAACCCGATAGCCCCACGACTTCACGGTCGTCTTCCCCGACGCTCCGGTGAGCCTGCATTAGGGTTCCGTCACCTTCTCCGGTGACGGTGACCTCGTCCGACCTTATTTTTCCCCGTTTTGAATGCCATTCTCTTCCCTTCTTCCCAATGACCCTAATCCTGGTCTTAGTTTTCATCAAAACTCTCCCCATCTTCACGAATAGTGAGTTATTCAATTCCGGCCGATTCTTCGGCCAAACCTTCCCTCTCAATTTCGTGACTGTTTAGGCACGGTTTTCACTCAAATTTTATCCTAGATCTTTCCTGCACCATTAAGGATCATTTTCTCAAATTAAAACTAAAGTTTTAAGCATAAAATTCGTGGAACCCAGATTGTCTATGAAACCTGCAACTCCGTTTTTATCTCTCGGTTCTACACCATTTAACCTGATTCTTTTTGCAATATTTTTCTACTTTCATCCTCTTCAAGACCCTATCAATAAAACTCAACTTCATGCTTGAAATCAGTAATTTAAAAGCTTGATAAAACTTACCAATTTTTTGGATTTCTGCTCGCAGTAACCCTTAGAACTCCTCTTGCTCTCGTTTCCAATTCTTCCTTTTTTCTCTACTCCTTTTCAGTGCCTTTCTGTTCTCTCTTTTCTGTTTCTTAGCCAACACGACTCACACATATATATATGTATACACCGCACAACCTCTTTCTCTCTCTAGCTTATCTCTCTCTCTCTCTCTCTCTCCATCTCTCTCTCTTCCTCTCTCTGGCAGTCAGTCTCGACTGCAGAGAACCGTCCATTACACTCTAACCATCCACGTACCAAGCTTGCTATATATATATATATATATATGTATACAATCCACTTGCACCAAGGTCGGTGGCCTTTGTGCTTTCCTCTCAGTCGCACAGCACACACACACACACACATACACACAGTGACATATGCACTAGTCAGCAGCCCACATGCAGCCCCTTTTCTCTTTTTCTTCTCTTTCCTTTTCATTTTCTCTTTATGTAATATACATAATATATACTACACAATATTCATACATATAATTAGACAATACATATTTTCACAATACATATTTTTATACATTAAAAATATCCATAGTCTCGCATATAAATTCATTTATAGTAGCGCATGCATACACTGATTTTGAACGTACTACATGTATGCGAATTATGGTCATGCATGGAAACACGTGCATGCATGCATTACGATGTTGGGTCCTGGGGTGCTCGGGTGTTGCCCGGCACTAGCTATTCTAAGCAAACCATTCACATACCTCAGTCGTTCGGTTTCATGAAATACCATGATATAGAGCTCAAACAGCTCACATTACACTATTCAGTCGATTGACCTCGGTAAACGTGTCGTATCCCGGGTCGGGATATCACAAGCAAAGGTAGAGATACTCACTAGGGAGTTAGAGATGTTAAAGGCTAAGGACTTAAAGCCAACACAGTTGGCTAATCATGCAGAGTCTTTTGGACCATGTACTGTGTGTGGCGGGGTAAATTAACTCGCTCTAGAGTGTCCCACATTTGTTGAGATGAGAGGGATGTATAAGGACCAATGTAATACCTTAGGTATGTACAAGAAGCCTTTCACACCCTTCTCTGAGACCTACAATCCGGGGTGGCCCAATCACCCCAATTTTAGCTGGAAGTCTGAAAACCAGCCACCTACACAACCCCCTAGATCATACCCTGCACCATATCATGCACCTTCATCTTCTAGGAATTCTTTAGAAGACACTTTGCATGCTTTTATTGAAGCACAGGGTAAGACTAATCAGAAGTTTGAATCTTTGATTACACCGGTTGTGGAAGAAAACAAGGAGATAAATAGCCAAGTGTCCAAATTGATGAACTCTTTGAGTGTGAATGAGCAAGGTAGATTCCCTTCCCATGCTCAGTCCATACCCCATGGTTAACACATGGTGTAAGAGAATTTGAAGGAGGTGAACGCCATTGTGACTCGAAGTGGTAAGTCATTACATATCCCAACAATGGACAAATCGGGGGATGTGGAAAAGGATCAAGATGGTAGTAATGCCAAGCTGCCCAAGGAACCAGAGGTGACAAAGAGCCCTGTTAAGGAATTTGACATCGCCAGTCAAAGACAAGAAAAGAGTGGAGAACGTAGTGGTTGACCATTTCTCGAGGCTCACATTTGAGGACACCTTTGACCAACTACCAATTAGGGATGATTTTCCCGATGAGCATTTACTTTCTATTACTTCTCTACCATGGTTTGCTCATATTGTGAATTATTTGGTTGCAGGTGAGATACCGGTGGATTGGGGCGCTCAGGATAAGAGGAAGTTTATGACTGAGGTACGTAATTTCTATTGGGATGACCCTTCTCTTTTCAAATACTGCCCTGACTAAATTTTAAGGCGTTGCATCCCTGATGAAGAGATTGCTAGTGTTTTAGAATTTTGTCGCTCCTAAGCTTGTGGGGGCCACTTTTCAATGAAGAAAACCATTGCCAAAATTCTATAGTGTGGCTTTTATTGGTCTACCTTGTTTAAGGATGCTAACATCTATTGTCGATCATGTGAATAGTGTTAAAAGTTAGGAGTTATGTCATGTCGTAATATGATGCCCTTAAACCCAATTTTAGTGATTGAAATTTTTGATTGTTGGGGCATTGATTTCATTGGAACATTTCCTGCTTCCTTTGGATATCTATATGTTATTGTGGCAGTAGATTACGTATCAAAATGGGTAGAGGCAGCAACTTGCAGGAATAATGATAATAAGACGGTGATTAAATTTCTCAAAGAGAATGTGTTGTCTCGGTTTGGTACACCACATGCTATCATTAGTGACCGAGGCACACATTTTTGCAACCGTTCTTTTGAGGCCTTGATGAAAAAATATAAGGGTGGTACATAAAATCTCTACTGCTGATCACCCCCAGACAAGTGGACAGGTAGAACTTGCAAACAGGGAAATTAAGCAAATTTTAGAAAAAACGGTCAACCCAGATCGAAAAGATTGGTCTTTGAGACTAGTTGATGCACTTTGGGCCTACCGTAGAGCTTTCAAAACTCCCTTAGGCATGTCCCCTTTTAGGCTTGTTTTTGGAAAGCCTTGCCACTTACTTGTAGAGCTCGAGCATTGAGCCTATTGGGCCATCCAACATTTCAATTTTGACCTAGGAGAAGCAAGTAAGCTAAGAAAATTGTAATTGACCGAGTTAGAGGAATTGAGGAATGATGCTTATGAGAACTCTAGAATCTATAAGGCTAAAATGGAAGCGTTTCATGATAAAAATATTTTGAGAAAAACATTAGCCTAATGATCGAGTGTCTATACCCTGATTTTCCCATCGTTTTTGCTTCCAAGTGTGTACTAGGTGTGAAATTTGCATTTCTTTTCTTTTGTGTTGAATTGAAAGAAAGAAGAAAAAGAAAAATGAAAGAGTACAAGTGCAAAGTGTTCAATTGAGTGAGCATCATAGTAAAAAAAAAAAATTTAAAAAGTAAAAGAGAGAGAGAGAGAGAGAGAGAGAGAGAGGAGAGAAAGAAGAAGGAGACGTCTTGTTATTCAGTGATCTGAAAAGTTAAAGAGTACATCGAGTGAGAAGTTTGGTTTGCTACGATTCTTACTAAAATTCTCTTAGTATGTACTTGGAAGTTTTTGAATCCTTTTTATCCTTTTCTTCATATAGCCCCTAACCCGAGCCACGTTACAACTTTTTGTATGTTGATCGTTCTGATCCTAAGTAAGCTTGTGGAAAGAGTGGTGGAAGTGTCATTTGTTAGTGCGCCTATCGTAAGATCAATGTTTGCTTGTTGCTTGTACATAATTACCTAATTCTTCATTGAGCATGTACACCCCTTGTCAACTCCATGGAGAGAACCCCTACATGAAACACTTTTATACTCGTGAGATATGGAGTTAAACCTTTTGCTTGAGATGTTCTTGATGTTGCATGTGTCATGATTTGTGGTTAGATGGATATGGTTTGGAGCACACACACACACTCTGCGAATTGCTATAAGTGGATTGATTGTTATAGGGTTATTGAATTCCTGAAATTGTTTTGATTTGCGAATCTGAAAAGTGTGATTAGATGCCTTCTGTGTGTGATCTTTTTTGGTCTCTTTTGCCATTTTTTCATGGAAAATGCTAGGGACTAGCAATGAGCAAGTTGGGGGCTGTGATGAGTGCGTAAAAGTGCACTCTAAATACCCTATTCTTAGATTAAAATGTTAAAATGTGAATAGAAGTATTGGGATATAATTGATATTATTTAATTTAATTTCTATTAAGAGAGATATATTTGAGCATTATTTTACAATATTTTAAATCTCAAATATTGCATTATTTGTTGGTCCTGTTTTGGAGGCTGCATGGAGAAAATGAAAGAGAAAAAGTGCTGAACAGGAAACAAAAGGGCAAGGAAAAGCGGCTGAAGCGGAATATAAAAGAGAATAGAAAAAGAAAAAAGAAATTAAAGAAAAGAAAAGGCTGTTGTGCGCAACAGGGGCCAAGGCAAGAAAAAATGGAAGAAAAGGTGACGTGGGGCCAGGGCTGGAAAGCAGGGCGCAAGAATCAAAAGAAAAATGAAGGGAAGTCATGTGCGGGGGGCGGAATCAAATGAGGAAAGCGGAGACCCAGGCGCGGAATGGGCTTGGCCTGTGTGTGCGGCACGGGTCCGGGCGAAGGAAAGCAAGGAAAAGAGAAATAAAAAAAAAAAACGAGATGCGGCTCCGCAGGTTGAACGAAAAGAGAAAAAAAGCAGATGTTCCAGGTTTATTTTTCCTTGGGATTGATGTTGTCCATCATGCGTATGGGTAACTAAATTTTCAAGTAGGGCTAGGGATGAACTTTCACATTAGATGATATTTTTAATTCATGTACTGGATTTTTAGCTATTAAAATTCTTTGGTTTATCATTCTCAATTTATTGTTGGTTGTCTTTCTCCGAATAATCAAAGGGTTTATTCCTGATATACCACAATGTGACACATCAACCACTACTTGACACGTGCAACTACGGGTTAGCTCATGCTCGGTCTTTCAAGAGCAAGACCCACAAAGACTGAGCACATATCATCAGAGCAGGTCTGCTCTCCTGGAAAGCTAACAAGTATGAACGCAAGCCTTCAGTACAATACATCGATGATTAGACCATCATCATCGCCTCAATGTGCACCGAGCAGGAAATAAGGAAACAATCTTCAACAAGGAAACTGCCACACTTTGTTGCCATATTCAACAAGGTAATTGATATCTCCGACGATCCAATCCCGGTATTCATGGCTCTAAATCCTGATCAACTTGGAAAAACCACTGTCTCTAAATTAAACCCTAGAGGTACGCTTTATTTTCATTCCCATTATTTGGCTTTCAGTTATAGTCTTTCAATTCAGTTTATTGACTTAAGCATCGGAGCGGCTACCACCAGAGCCAACCCGGTGGTCCTCTGATCTTCTATTTTGAGTATTTCACAGGGAGTCGAGCTCGGATCATACGTGGGCCAAAAAGTGCAGCATCAGTTTGGCGCCATCAGTGGAAACGACAATCACCAAGTGCTCTACTAAATCAAAGTTCATCCTCCTTTTATCAAAGGATTATGGCTCCCAATCTCCGACCCTAGGAAAAATACTGAAAATCCTCAGAACCCTCAGCCTCAACCGCCTGCCGGACGAGGAAGGGGGCGAGTGACTGATCCCGTACAACAGGAGCTTGTCGAAACTAGGTGGCAGAACCTGTTGTTGTAGGAACAAGCTCCTAACCATGTCTAGAACTGTGGCGATGTTTACCCAGAATCATGAAACTAATCCTCAGAATCCACCCGTTGCCACAAGCACTCGGGAGGTGCAGCCTCCTACGGCTACCCATATTCATGGAGATCCCCAGCCATTAGCAGTCGCCGGTAGAGGAGTGCCCGCCTTCATCCCAGAAGTCCATTATCGAAGCACCACCCGGGTCCCCATCCCTGGGGCTTCGGGAGTGAATCACGTACCACAAGAGTTGCCACCTCGAGTGGTTCCTGCACCACCAGTACAAGAGAATCAAAACAACCCCCCAGTAATGGGCCAAGACAAGCCTACCCATATGGGCCCTGAAGTTACGAGGCTTGCCTCACAGCAACCCATCTTATCGAGGGGATCAATAAGAGCTGAGGAAGTTGCTGAATCAATGGACCGCACTGTTACTATAAGGGATGCCCAGTATCCGAAGCAGGATGAGCTGGCCAGGCTGCTCGAAAGGTCGGCCACCCCGTTCACCAATGCCATCATGGCTGAGGAGAGACCCAAGAAATTCGTCGTCCCCAAATTCACCCCTTATGATGGGACAGGGGACCATCTCTCCCACTACCAGCACACCATGGCTTTGCACGGTACTTCGACGTTTTTCTATACCGAACATTCATGACCAGCCTCAACGGTATTGCTCTGAAGTGGTTCCATCACCTCCTACCGAACTCAGTTACTAGCTTCTATGAGCTCGGCAGAAGATTCCTGAACAGATTCTTGACTAGTAGGAGGTTCAGAACGGGTCCAGAATTCCTACTGAACATAAAGCAAAACAAGGGAAGAATCACTCAGGGGGTATATTGCGCGTTTCAACGCCGAGTTCACCAAGGTGACAAATTGCAGCCCCGATTTCCTAGTAGCTGCTTTGGCCGCTAGTCTTGCACAAGGAGGCTTTAGGGACTCCTTGACCAAAAATCCCCCTGTGGATATGGCAGCACTCATGGACCGGGCAAGGAAATACATTAACTTGGAAGAGGCCAAGGACACTTCTAGAAAGGTCAAGGAACAAGCTTAGAAAGACAACCAGAAGAAAGACAGTTAGAAGAAGGACGACCAAAGGAAGGACACCAGCTCGGCTAGGAAGAGAGCCAGAAGCCTAGAGAAAAGAGGGGCCCCCAGAACTTCCTATAATTCTGGGCTAAGAGAGTTCAACCACTTTACTCTTCTAAATACCTCTCCGTACAACATACTGAAGCAAATAAGATCTCGAGAGAACCTGAGATGGCCCGAGCCTTTGAAAGGTGACCCCAGCTACCGAGATCAAACCAAATATTATGATTTTCACAAAGACCGAGGGCACACAACTAATACCTGCAAAGCTCTCAAACATGAGATTGAGCAGCTAATAAGGAGAGGACGACTACAGTAGTTCGTCAAGTAGGACGGAGGGCAGAACCCCCGTGATGAGCGACCCCAGCAAAGGAAGACCGACCACAGGCAGGAACAAGAGGAAGGACGGAACGAGCCCCCACAGGCAGAACAACCAAGTGATCCTTTGTCCTACACACAGATTCCCCTGCAACTAGGGACTTCTAACAGGTCGAGGAAGCGTTATGCTCGGGAGTCCAGATCTACTCCCAACATCATACAGATCTTTAACGTAGAAAAAAGGTTAAAACCTGTGCCAGAAATCCTGTTTACGGATCAAGACCTTACAGGAGTACATTGTCCTTACAGTGACGCCCTAGTCATCTCCCTCAAGATTGCCAACTTTGAGATCCGAAGAGTCCTTGTGGACACTGGGAGTTCGACTAACGTTCTGTTCTATGAACCCTTTAAGTAGATGAAGCTCAACCCCAGTGACATTAAGCCCACTGGTATAATCATGGCAGGTTTTGATGGGAACCTCAACACTCCTACTGGGAAGGATCGATCTGGCCACCACTACAGGCAAAGGGGATGGACAGAAGACCACAGTAGCAGAATACATGGTCCTAAAGGCCAAATCTCACTACAATGTCATAATTGGGAGGCCCTGGCTACATGAGATGGGGGCAGTCACATCAACCTTCCACCAATGCCTGAAGTACGTTCACAATCGGACTGTCGACTCTATTAGAGGATGCCAACCAACCTCCCGAGAATGCCATGCCCTCGCGCTCAAGAAAACTGTCCCTCTAGGATTGACGAGCCACTAAGCCCTAGAGGAAGGGACAGCAGGGCCAAGCCTATAGGAGAACCTATTAAAGTCCTGGTTCAGCTCGGAAGATCAGGGGCACTACCTGCAGATAGGTCCCGACCTAACACATACCGAGCAGGATGAGTTGATCAAATTCTTAAAGAAAAACCTCTCTATATTCGCCTAGGAAACAAGGGATATGGAAGGAATAGATCCCGACCTCATCAAACACAAACTAATGGTGGACCCAGACCATCCACCAGTGAGACAGAAGAGAAGGCCATTCGCTCAAGAACGACATCAGGTCATCAACTGATGAAGTCCGAAGGCTGCTCAACTGCCAACATGATACGAGAAGTATTTTATCTTGATTGGCTGGCCAACATTGTTCTGGTCAAGAAGAAGAATGGCAAGTGGAGAGTCTGTGTCGACTACACAGACCTCAATAAAGCATGCCCCAAAGATAGCTTTCCTCTTCTGAGGATAGATCAGTTAGTCGACGCTACTGCAGGACACGAGCTTATGAGCTTCATGGATGCCTATTCCGGGTATAATCAAATACAGATGCATCCTCCTAACTAGGAGAAAACGTCATTCATAACTGAACGAGGTCTCTATTGCTCTCGAGTGATGCCGTTCGGACTAAAAAATGCTGGGGCCACATACCAACGTCCGGTTAACAAGATTTTTAGCCCTTAATCGGCAGTACTATGGAAGTCTACATTGATGATATGTTGGTCAAAAGCCTGCGGAAGAGCAGTCATCTCCAGCACCTGGCTTCAAACATTTGATATTCTCAGGCAGTATAAGATGAAGCTCAATCCCTCAAAATGCACCTTTGGTGTAACAAAGGGAAAATTCTTGGGGTACATAGTCTCTCAGAGAGGTATAGAGGCAGACCCAACCCAAATTGGGGCCCTGGTCGGACTAAAATCTCCAAAGACCAAGAAAGACATTCAGGCTCTGAATGGCAGGATAGCAGCTCTGAGCAGATTTATTTCCAAATCCACTGATCGTTGTCTACCATTCTTCAAAGCTCTGAAAGATAACAAATCTTTACAATGGACTGACGAATGTGAAAAATCCTTTCAGGAACTGAAGAAGTCGCCTGATCTTTTGTCAAAGCCAGTTCAAAGGGAAAAGCTACTTCTCTACTTTGCAGTCTCTGAGAACGCTGTCAGTTCTGTACTGGTCAAACAGGAGAGGAGCATGTAGAGGCCCATCTTTTATGTCAGCAGAGCATTATTGGACATAGAGAAGAGGTACCCCGAGATTGAGAAACTGGCCCTTGCACTTATAGTATCTGCACGAAAGCTCAGACCCTACTTTCAGGCTCACCCCATAGAAATTTCAACTGCTTATCCATTAAAGACAGTCTTGAGGAAGCCAGAAGTATCAGGACGATTGGTCAAATGGTCAGTCGAACTAGGGGAGTTCGATATATCCTATGTTCCACGGATCTCAATCAAAGGGCAGGCCTTGGCAGACTTCGTCGCGGAGTTCACCCCAGCACTACTGGACAGAGCACAACTCTGTGAGAATATGGGAACTTGGCGGTTATACACCTGACGGGTCGTCGACCGACCGAGGTGCTGGTGTCGGGCTGGTACTACGGTCCCCTGATGGGCTCACAACCGAAAGGGCAATTAGCCTGGGGTTCAGAGCCTCCAACAACGAAGCAGAATATGAGGCCCTTATCCTGGGGATGAAGCTAACACAAGAATGCGAGGTGCAGAGCCTCGAAGTATTCTCAGACTCCTAATTAGTGGTCAGCCAAGTTCAAGGAGAGTACGCCGTCAAGGATGAAAGAATGCTTCGGTATTCAGAACTGGTCAATTTGTTGAAACACTCCTTCCAAGTATTCAAAACGGTAGACTTGACGCCTTGGCAAACATGGCATCCCATATGAAGTCAGGAACGGACTCAACAATAAAATTCTCCCACCAGCCAAGGCCTAGCATCGAAGAAGTCCAAGTCGCCCAAGTTACAGAACAGCCTCAGAACTGGATGACTCCTATACTCCAGTACCTAGAAGAAGGACTCCTCCTAGAGGACAGGAATAAAGCAAAAAGAATCTGCATCAGAGCAGCTCAGTACCTTGTCCTTAATGGAAGGCTCTACCGAAGATCTTATTCTCAGCCATTGTTAAAATGCCTAGTGCCCGAAGAATCTCAGTACGTCCTGGCAGAAATTCATGAAGGAATATGCAGAAATCATAACGGAGGAAGAACCATAGCACACCGAGCTCTAACACAAGGCTACTACTGGCCTTGGAATGCTGAAGAAAGCAAAAGAATATGCTCGAAAGTGTGACAAATGCCAAAGGTTTGCCCCTTACCAGCATCAGCCTCGACATGAAACACATCCCCATCACAAGCCCATGGCCCTTTGAACAATGGGGAATGGACATGGTAGGCCCACTGCCTAAAGCCACGCCGAACAGGAGATATCTATTGGTGGCTATCGACTACTTCTCAAAGTGGGCTGAAGCAGAGCCACTAACTCGCATTACAGAGAAGGAGGTCAAAAGCTTTACTTGGAAAAATATAGTTTGCAAGTTCGGCATACCTCGCGTGATCGTCTCAAACAACGGCACGCAATTTGCTGGTAAAGTATTCAAGAAGTTCTGCCAAGACCTGAACATCAACCAACATTTCTCCTCGCCTGGCCATCCTCAAGCCAATGGGCAAGCAGAGGTCACTAACCGAACAATCCTAGATGCTTTCAAAAAGAGATTGGAAGGAGCTAAGGGAAGGTGGGTCGAAGAACTCCCTGGGGCACTCTGGGCCTACAGGACAACTAGGAGAACTCCAACATCGGACACTCCCTTCCTCACTCGCCTACGGCACCGAGGCAGTAATCCCTTGTTGAGATCGGCATGCCTACCCTAAAGACCGAAGCTTTCAACGAGGAGACCAATGACCAACAGCTCGCAGAAAACTTGGACTTGCTTGAAGAGAGGAGAGAACAAGCCGTGGTCAGAATGGAAGCATATCAGCGCAGGATGGTTAGCCGCTCGAAACTTGGCCTTAAGCCTGCCAGCTTCCAAGTTGGGGACCTCGTCCTAAGAAGGGTGTTCCAGAACACCAAGGATCCCACCATGGGGAAGTTATCACCTAACTGGGAGGGCCCTTATAGAATCACCAAAACAGTGAGACCGACCACCTATTGGTTAGAGAACATGGATGGGAAACCTGTTCCAGACCTTGGAATATGGAGCACTTACGGAAGTATTATTAATAAAGAATTTCTTTCATTTCAAATATTCCGTAAAGTGTTCCTATCTTAATGTACAGACCTTATGTCTGGTCCATCTTAATGTACAGACCTTATGTCTGGTCCATCTTAATGTACAGACCTTGAGTCTAGTCCATTTTAATGTACAAACCTTATGTCTGGTCCATCTTAATGTACAGACCTTGAGTCTGGTCTATCTTAATGTACAGACCTTGAGTCTGGTCCATCTTAATGTACAGACCTTGAGTCTGGTCCCTCTTAATGTACAGACCTTGAGTCTGGTCCATCTTAATGTACAGATCCTATGTCTGGTCCATCTTAATGTACAGACCTTGAGTCTGGTCCATCTTAATGTACAGACCTTAAGTCTGGTCCATCTTAATGCACAGACCTTACGACTAGTCCATCTTAATATACAGACCTTGAGTCTGGTCCATCTTAATGTACAGACCTCAGGTCTGGTCCGTCTTAATTTACAGACCTCACGTCTAGTTCATCACAGTACGCCGAGCTACATATTCAGTCCACACTACTAAGATCACAAACCAACAGATATGATTCTAACTACTCGACCTCTTATCAATAAAACCTGGAAGAGGATACCGACCTTCAAGGGTTGCTACAACGCAAGTCCTTTTGTTCGGTAATCAAGCTCGGGTATGACTCTAAGTGGTTATAATGACTGTTTTCTATAAGTCTTTATGTTCGGTGATTAAAGCTCTAGTTGGTTGGTTACTGTATTAACTACTTCCCTTTATTATGCAAAGCAAACCCATGATTCGAAACCCCTCAATTCAAGGTCATCACAAGTCGAGAAGTTCGGGAGTCAGCCCATTGTTAGTGGCCAACCAAAGAACAATACTTTGGACCCCGAGCAGGTTTACTTATGTTAAATTACAAATTTTAAGTGCCGAAGCCCGTTTACACACTACAAAACATTGATACTTCAGGCAAGACTTGATCAAAACACAAAGATTGCAAATATTTAAAGAAAAATAAAGGCAAGAACCCTGAAAGGAAGATGTTCTCATTAGAATGGGTGCTCGGTTACAAGAAGTGAAACAAAACTACAAAAGTTTTCCCTAAACTAAAGGGCTTGCAGATCCGTCATCCTCATCACCATTTTCATCCTCATCATCATCGTCAATCCCTGACAGGTCGATATCTGGGAATTTGGCGAGAAGCTTGGACTTGAAGTTGTCATAACCGAGCTGCGCAATTGTATCACCCATCTTCTCCAGCTCGGTCTTCAGCCTGGCCTCGGTCTCAACCTTGGCCTCTTCAACCTTCTGAGCAACGGACGCCTGAAGGGCACAGTTCTCCTCCTTCAGCTTGTTCAGCTCCTGGAGAAGGGAGTCCCGCTCAGACTGGAAAGAATCCCTCTCATACTTAATGGAATCCCTCTCGGACTCCATAATTGAGAGGCAATTCCTCACCTCCTTAAGCTCGTCCTCGGCCGTAGTAGCTTGGGATTGAGCCGTGCCAACCCGAAGCCGAACTTCATCCAGCTTGTCCTCCAGCCTCTCCAAGGCCTGAAGATCCACTATGGCCTCCATCATCGCGGCTAAGTTGTGCAAGGTCTACCTTCAGATGGGCGCTCATAGCACCAACAACAGTCTTTTCAGTGCCCTTCCTGGTACTACAGGAAGGGGAATCTTTTTGTGGGGCATCCGCCCAGAACTCTTCAATGGCCCGAGGGATGGCCCTATACCCATCAGGCATCTGGTCCAGCCTGGGCAGCCACCTGCGCCTTACCCTTCGGTTGGGCTATCTGGGCTGAAGAGGAGGCGACTCTTGAAGCCCCCACGCCCTTCTGGGGCGGTGCAGAAGAGGGCTCCCTAATTACCATACCCCTCTAGGGTGGCACAGGAAAAGGAGAAGCGAAGGGGGCGGCCCCTTTCTCAGGGAGGTACAGAAGTAGAAGGGTCGGTGGTGGTCAGTCCTCTTCCTCTTCGATGAGGACGCAGCAAGGAGGGGGAAGGCTCGCCACCCTTTTCTTCTTTGCCGAGCCCCATTTGCCGGCAACGGACTGTAGAACTTCATCGACAACGTTCTTGTCCTTTAGAGGCATCGTGACGCTCGAATGAAGGATGGCTTGGTAGTCTTTGTTCGAGGTCTGAAGGAGCTTCTTGTATTGCTCTTTGAGGGCAGGAGTAAAGGGCAGCCTCCTCTTGATATTCTTATCTACACAAAGAAGATCGGAAGAATAGTTAGTCAAAAATACAGAGGTAATAGCAGAGCAAAGATTACAAAAGAAAAGGGGGTCTCACCCATAAACCTGGTGCTCCGGGGGAACGTAGAGATCTGATCCTTAGGGTCGGTCACCTCCCACTCTCCACTAACAAAGAAATACCGATCTTTACAAAATTTGTTGGAGGACGGTACGTAAGACAGAGGTCGAAAACCCTGGTCAAACTGACATGTAGTAAAGGCCCTCCGACTTCAGGTACTTAAGATCCATTTTACTACGGATCAAGTCTAAGGAAACCTCAACACCATTCAGACGACCCAAAACCATAAACCCTAATAGGTGTCTCCAACTATTCAAAAGCAGGTCGGCAGGGCAAAGGTTAAACCAGCAAAAGAATTCCCTAAGCAATTTAGGGAGAGGTAGGCGTAACGCCATCTCGAACCAGGTGGTATAAACACATATCTCACCTTCCCTAACATCCCAAGGGCAATCTATGTCGTCAAGAGCCCTAAGGGCAATATTCGAAGGGAAATCATATCTCTCCCTTATATTATTCAACCACGAAGAGGCTACAGCACTCTCTCTCTCTTCCCTTTGAGAAGATCGATTAGAGACCTCACCCTCTCTATCCCCAGACTCAGAAAAGGCATCTACAATCCTAACCTCGGGACCAGAATGGGTCTCTTCTGACCCGATCCCCAAAGAACTACTACCCCTAACAAGGGTTTGTGACCAAGAATAACCCTCTGAGAGGCTCCCTGAACCATCACCAGAGGATGCAGTAGAGGTCGACATTCCAAAATAACCAAAAAGAAGAGGAAAGATAGTGAAAAAATGAACAAAGAGACCAAAACCAAACCTGAATAGGGTAAAAAGCTTCGGACGAACAGCTACTCCTCACAGTCTAGCTTGCTGGTTCAACAATGGCAGAATGTATTATCTCTTCAAAATACAAAAGGCCTGTAAAAGAATTGTACAAAGCTTTTTCTCTTTTTTATATGCATTCGGAAAGTAATGTCTACCAAGGCAAACCGTCGCGACGGTGGCACAGCAATGATGATTTGAGAAACCCAAGAATCGGCTGCACAATAAATGACGTTACCAACAGCCGTCTCCAAAAACAAGACGGCAAAACGTGACTTTTCGGAGATTCATAAAACCTTAGTTACGCCCCGAGCTCAAACTAAGGCTTGGGGGGAGTAACTGATATACCACAATGTGACACACCAACCACTACTGGTCAGCTCATGCTCAATCATTTAGCTCATGCTCGATCATATAGCTCATGCTCGGTCTTTCAAGAGCAAGACCCACAAAGACCGAGCACATATCATCAGAGCAGGTCTGCTCTCCTGCGAAGCTAACAAGTATGAACGCAAGCCTTCAGTACAATACATCGATGATCAGACCTCATCACCGCCTCAATGTGCACTGAGCAGGAAATAAGGAAACAGTCTTCAACAAGGAAACTACCACACTCTGTTGCCATATTCAACAAGGTAACTGATATCTCCGATGATCCAAACCCGGTATTCATGGCTCCAAATCCTGATCAACTTCGGAAAACCACTGCCTATAAATTAAACCCTAGAGGTACGCTTTATTTTCATGCTCATTATTTGGCTTTCATTACAGTCTTTCAATTCAGTTTATTGACTTAAGCATCGGAGCGGCTACTGCCGGAGCCAACCCGGTGGTCCTCTGATCTTCTGTTTTGAGTATTTCATAGGGAGATGAGCTTGGATCATACATGGGCCAAAAAGTGCAGCATCAATTCCCGTTTATAGATTTGGTCATGTTTTTTCTATTGAATGGATTAGTTCTTTAATTATGTTTGGATCAATTGATTATTTATATTGATTTAATTCTTTGCTGCAATATTGCATCCTGGGTATATTGTCGTCGTTGGGTTCTTTCAATGTGGATAACAATTTGTGTGATTTAAAAGTGGATGAATGATTTTTCAAAAGGTTACATTTGGTTTAATTTTGCTTCTTAATTTTAATGTTCCGATTGGGATTTTTGGAAGTAAATTCTCAATTGAGTTATCAGTTAATTAAGAATAATTAAAATACCGGATATGTGCAAAAGATTCCCGACGCTCTACTGCTCGTTAATTTGAGTACTTTTTTCGTTAATCACTTTGTTTAATTTTAATTTGCATTAAAAATCATTTTTTTTTATTTTCTCGTTAATCATTTAATATTTTCTTTAGCTTCTTTATTTTGTCTGTTGTTCTTTTAATCTGTCTCCCTGTGGAATCGACACCCCAAAGCTGCACAACAACTACCGCGTTATTCTTTGGGCGTAATCAGAGCCAATAGTCAAACCAAAGAGAAGTATGTTGACCATTCCCCATCTCGTATCGCGACCGCCACCCTTCGGCCTGGGAGCCTTAGGGCGAGGCTCACATAAGCAACAGTATCGGATGGCGGTGCGGCTGTGTGTGCGGAAGCGTGAAAAACTTTTTCTTGTCTTTTCTTTTCTTATTTTAACATAATACATATCCATTTGTCCTTCAGGACTTGGTTACATAACACTCTAACATTTACTATAACAAAAAGTGATAACTACAATCCACAATACATCCCATAAACTACCAATATAAAAGTGACCAACACATGGTTTTTTTTTTGGAAAGCAAATTTATTAAAGAGAGAAAAGAAGATACAAAAAACAAGAGGGCATACCCTCGAACAAGCTAGAGGGAAGGAAGGACTTCTACAGGCAGAAGAAAATCCATCCCAAAGCTACAAGAACAATACAAAACAATAAACCATTACACTTTAAATATGGTACTAGGAAGAGACCAAATACACTGAAGGTGTCTGTTGGATGGAGAGTTCAAGATCCCTGTAGAAGTAGTGACCTTACCGCGGATCATATTCTTGATTTGAGCAATAATGGCCTAAGGATTTTTCTTTTCCTTATTGAACACTCTACTATTCCTTTCTCTCCAAATGTTATAGACTGTGCATGCAAGAGTAAGCTTGCCAATGATAGATGAGAGATTTTTGCCTTTGAAGGTGTTGCTAGCCCAAAGAACGATCTGCTGCTAGTCTCTTCGGGGGGCATTGGAAACCACTAATAGAAATGATGTGAGACCAAATGGGGGAACTGAAGGGACAAGAGAAAAAATGTGGGAATGGCTCTCCTAATCATTCAAACAAAAAAGACATTTGGAATCCTGCCCAATAATAGTAGACAAGAGGCGATCCTTTGTCCTGAGCCTGTTCCGGATGGCCATCCAAAGAATAAAAGCAGCACGGGGAATGGCTAGAATGCCACACTAGCTTCGACCAATGAACCTTGGGTTTATGATCCCTCAAAGTGTCCCAAGCTGAATTAATGGAAAATTCCCCAAGCCCATGAACAAGAATGGGGACATTTGACCTCCCAAAAACTTTTACCTTTCAGCATATTGTTGCGAATCCAAAGAACCTAAGGGGATTGGAGGGGTTTTGGAACAATGCCCAAATGAGCTTCCCCAGGAGCTGCTTGATTCCAATCAATGAGCTTCTTTATCCCAAGCCCCCCCTTCATTTCTAGGGCGAGTAATATCATCCCATGTACTTTAGATCCAGTCAGAAAATAAGATGGTTGCCACTCCAAAGGAAAGATCTCATAGCTTGCTCAACTTGATTAATCACCTTCTTGGGGAGGATGAAATGAGAAGACCAGAAAACCTGGATGCTAAAAAGCACATATTTGATTAGCTGAAGCCGACCTGCATAGGAAAGGGATTTAGTAGACCAATGAGTAATTTTGCCAAGGATACTGTCAACCAGGCCTTTGTAATCTTTGGCCTTTAGCTTAGTTGAGATCAAAGGAACTCCAAGGTAGCGGATAGGAAGGGATCCTTCAGGGAACCCAATGTGGTCAATGATATGTTGCTTGGTGTTGCAATCCAATGTCAGCTAGGAAAATATGACTTTTGGAGGCATTGTGAAGAAGGCCAGAGAAAGAAGCAAACATGTCAAGCCCTTTCTTGAGAATAAAGGCTGAACTGGAGATCCCTATAACAGAAAAGCATAATATCATCCGCAAAGCAAAGATGGGTCAGCTTGGTTTTATGGCATCTCCAATGATGCTTAAATTGAGGGACAAGTTGAATTCCGACGAAGAATTAAGGAGAGAACTTCTGTAGCAAGGACAAAAAGGGAGGGGGATAGGGGATCCCCTTGCCTTAGCCCTTTAGCTCCAGGAAAGAAACCTTTAAGATCACCATTAATAACAACGGAGAAACGGGTAGTAGAGATGCAGCAATAAATCCAATCAATAAAAGGCTGAGGAAATCCCATAATGCGTAGAGAATCAATAATAAACTCCTATCTCATCGAGTCAAAGGCCTTCTTAAGATCAACTTTCATTGTACAACGAGGAGGGCCTGAGTTCTTGTGGTAGTTATGCATGAGTTCTTGAGCAAGAAGGATGTTATCACTGATTTTCCTTCCTTCAATAAAGGCGGATTGAGACTGATCAATGAGGTTAGGAAGGACTTTCTTAAGGCGATTGGCAAGGATTTTGGAGATGGCTTTGTAAATAGTGTTACAGCAATAAATAGGGCGATAGTCATGAACGGTGGAGGGATTAGGGACTTTAGTAATAAGGGCAATGGTAGTGGCATTGATCTCTTTTACAATAGTTCTTGAAGTAAAAAATTCAGAGATAGTAGCAATGACCTCAGGTTTGACGATGCTCCAAGCTTTTCGGAAAAAATAACCATTGAAACCATAAGGCCTAGGAGCTTTATTAGGATGGAGGCTGAAGAGAGCATCTTGGATTTCATCTTTCGTAACTGGGCATTGGAGGGCCGTGAAGGAGTCATTAGGCAGATGCTTTATGATAAGGCCTAATAGAGCTTGCTTCCCTGGATACGGAATGGAACTTTCAATTCCAAGGAGGTCCTGATAGAAGTTAGCAATGGAGCTCTTGATCTCTTTGATGTCATCAAGTCTTCTTCCAGTAGCATCAAGGAGGCTGACAATCTTGTTACGGTTTCTTCTGCTATTCACTGATTTCAAAAAGAAGGAAGTGTTTTGATCACCCTCGGAAAGCCATTGAACTCGTGATTTTTGCTTGGCAAGGCTCTCCTCGCTAGAAAGGATGGAAAATAGAAATGGAGAGCTTCTTTTTCCTCATGAATGAACCTGTTATTTCCTGGATTTCGCTCAAGGAGGTTTTGGATGTCATGAAGCTTATTACGGGCCTCTTGGGCTCGGGAGGTAATGTCCTTGAATCTTTTCTGATTGTATTCCTTCAGAGCATACTTCACCTTTTTGAGCTTTTGGTAGCAAATGAACATAGCTGTACCCTGAATATTTTGAGCTCCAGGCCTGTTCAACTGTAGGAAGAAAATCATCATCATCTGCCCAAAAGTTGAAGAATTTGAAAGGGGTTTTTCCTCTTTTCAAAGGGATGCCGGTTCTAACAATAACTAGGGAGTGGTCTAAGAGGCCAGGGGGGAGAAACTCAGCCTCCGCAGTAGGAAAAGTAGTGAGCCAATCTTGATTGACAAGAGCTCTATCGAGTTGCCTCTGAATTGTGAGGGGGGCAGCCTGCCCATTACACCAGGTGAAAAAATGCCCAGAGTATTTTAAATCCTCAAGCTCAGAATTCATAAAATAGTTGTTGCACTCATCCATAATATTGGACCAGTCATGGCTACCTACCTTTCCTTTCATGAGGGAATCGAATGGCATTGAAATCCCCAAATATAAGCCAAGGGATATCCTTGGAAATGGTGGCTTGGAGGCTGATGTCGTGCCATAAATCATTCCATTGGAGAGGGGAGTTGGAGCCATATATGACAGAAATTATCATAAGAGCATTGGTGTCCCGAATTGTAACATTGCAGTGAATGGCTTGGGCATTGGCACATGAAGAGTTGATCTGCAATAGAGAGTTATTCCATCCCATCCAAATTCTCCCAAAGGGCAAATGAGGATAATTATGCAAAAAAGACCAACCAGGAATAAGAGAGTTAGCAAAAGCATCTTTGAAGGCATTCTTAATTTTAGTCTGAACTAAACCAAAAAAATAAAGAGAGTAATCACGAACAATAGAGCGAACTTCCTGCTGCTTGGAGGGGCTATTTATACCCCTTATATTCCAACATGCAAAATTCATTGAGAAAAAGAAAGGGTGTTGGACCCTGAGGGTCCTTGATTCCTTAATAGTTTTCTTAGCCGTCTTTGCTTTCTGAGTTGGTTCCTTTTGTAATTGCTTCCAGTACCAGCTTAATCAACTTTGGCTATCTTGTCCACTAATGGATTAGAATCTGGAGAAGCAGTGGAAGATGAGTTGCTGATTGCGCCAGAAGAGCTTCCAACTAAAAAAGATCCACTGGAGTTAGGATATTTTGGGGACTGAAATGCAGTACCATCATTGTGAGTGAAAGGAAAGGGACTCAAGTCCTGAGCAGTATCCGTGTCCACAACTTGAACTGAGGAAAGTGGGAGGGCTTCTTTAGACAGCAGATTAGGATCATCAAGGGAGTTGGGTAAGTTGGTCTCAATTGAGTTGAGGGCCTAAACTTCAGAGTGAACATGGTTTTGCCTTACATCCTTTATCGTGCTTTCAGTGAGAGTGGTAGCTGCTTGGGAAGAGCCTGGACGTGAGTTATTATCAACTTGGGCGGATTTGCCGTTACTGGACACTACTCTCCATACACTCTGAATATTGGAAGTGGCAACAATAGTAGAGGAGTGAGTGGTTTGTCTGTCATCCCATTTCATGGAAGGGCAGCTTGCAATTCTATGCCCAAATGTTTGACTATGGGTGCACATGCAGGGAAGACATTGATATTCAACCAGAATTTCCACTTTTGAGTGATCAGAAAGCTTGATATCAAAACTGTCAAGAAGCTCTTTTGTAGTATCCACCTCCACTACAGATTCTAGCGTAGTTGATCCTGGTTTGCTCTTCTGTATGAGAATCTGCATAAAGAGGGTTCCCAATAGCATTGGCAACAGTAGCTAGGCCCTTGGGCTGTCTAGAGTTCATAAGGAACATTCTAGAATTTAATCCAGATAGGGATTTTTGCCACATCCTGCTTAGAGAGAACCATGCCAGGGCGCCATTTTTGGAGAATAATATGTCGCCCAAAGAAATGTAATATCCCGAAAATTCAACATGGCCCAGATTAGTATTCTGACCTAATAAAAGTAGGTTCAATGACATTGATAATACGGGATAAACCAAAATACCATAAACCATGATTGGATTAATTATTCAAAAGTATAAAATTAATTCAGACCACTGAAAATAACAAATGCTCAAAAATAATTAATCCAGCCAATTGAATTCCAGGATAAATAAATAAGACACGAACGGTGACTTAAAATTGGTAAAATAGAGACTAATGATACCGAATCCCGATTTTATGCCAAATTGGACGGCATTCCATAATTTAATAGTTTGGAATGGAAATAGTGTACATATATAAAATATATAGAAATCATATTTTATATAATTGGAATAAAATGATCAAAGACACTAACTGTAAGGATATATATAAAATATATGGAAGTATATTTTATATATTAGAATAATGCAAAGAAGAGTGACACACACATATATATATATATATGTACATGTTGGAAGAAGGAACCAATATATATATATATATATTATATTATATGTAAAAGCTTCAAGGGAAGCTACTAGAACCGAATAAGAAAAGAAAAGAAGAGCAGTCGAAGCTGCTAGAAGGGGTTGGGTCAGTCTCTAGGTGTGTATATATATATATATATACACACACACATTATATATGCGTTGGACATTCAGGAAAAAGAAGAAGCACGAAGCTTCTAGCATCGTTTCGAGAGGCCCTGCTGTACCGATTCTCCTTTTTCCTTTCTATAAGCTTCAAGCCTGTATTATATATCTGTTATAGATGTGCTTTGTGGTTAGAGTTATTAGCTGTTTGGTTTTAGACTTGCTCTGTGGTACATCCTTAAGTGGTTTATAGATGAGTTACATTGAGTTGATGAAAAGGTTTAAATTCCACTTGTTTTGACCCTACATTTGGATTGCAATTCATCGTAAGGTTCAGAAGTTTGCCTTTGGTTGGTCGCATTGTCGGTCGGAGACTGGCAAGGCAGCTAACTGGCATCACATCTTTCGCATCCGCATAGGGTGGGGTGCGGGATGTGACAAGAAATGCCAAAGACCTCCCTCAAGAATCTTGGTGATAGCATGCATAGAATCAAATTTGAAAAAATAAAATCCATTACCATGGTAAGGACAGAGATTAACCATTCATTGGTCCATAGTTTTTCTGCAACTTTTTTGACCCAGAGAAATGGCATTTTCTTGTCCAGAAAATAGCCAACCAAGGTGTGCTCCCAGTTTGATATGCCAGCTTGAAGGACGTTAGGGGGGGTTGGACCGTGATCCTGTCGCCCTCACATAAGGGCTGTTTGTAATCCAACTTGAATTTTTTGGATGAGGGGGACTTTTGGAAAAGAGAGGACCGACAGGAAGCGGACACATGACCAGCAGGGAGAAGGTTTGAAAGAATAGCTGACTTACCACTATGCTGAAGATTGGACGGATCTGCTGATACCGTTGGCAATTGTAACTCGGCTGCAGGAAAGCCTGCTTCTTGGGATGGTAAGGAATGGGCTTCAAGCAGTTGGCAAGGACAGAGAGATCAGCGCCTTTTAGGGAAAGTTGCTGAAGACTGTAGTGGATATTTTCTGTGACTAGGGGTGCATGCCCCTTTGCTGTTCCATGTGACGCACACAAGCCAGGGTAATGGGCCCCATCACTACTAAGCTACAGCAACGTGCACGCCAGCAGGGCTTTCATATTGACTAGTTGATGCAACGCCAGAAAGGGCTAGAATTAGCTGTGGTTTTTCCTCGTTGGATTTGAACGTAACTGGATGAACAGCGGTTTTAGTTTCAACAGGAGGAACAGTGCCTTGAGAGACTTGTGGAAGACCATTACCGGTATTAGATATAACCAATCGCTGTGGGGCCCAATCACCAATTTGGGTAGCATTTGACCGGCTGACAATAGCACCTTGCGAGATTGCAGGAAGACCATTATAAATAGAAGATATGACCAACGACTGTGGGCCCCTATCACTAATTTGATTAGAACTTAAATGGATGACACGTACTGGATGGCCTTGCTGGAGTTTATAATGGGCGGAGGGCTTGACTGCTGATTCAACCTCACTAGTTCCTATTGAAAAAGCAGAGTGGGTAAGGGGGGACCTAACATTGAGCTGCTTGGCAATCGCCTGAGCACCAGTAGACTTGGATGTGGCTCTTTTTCTCAGCCCCCCTATCTCCTATAGTTGAAACGAAGTGGGCATAGGTAAGAACCCCATCACCTAATGGAGCTGTCACTGTATGGGCGTCTACAGAAAATTCAGCTAGAGCGTCGGCTCTGTTTGGGGCTATAGCAAGGGGAGACCAGCTTTACTTGGATCCGTTTCTAACACTCCTTCCTTTACAACCGTGGGATATGATCTCCCCTACTTCAGCAGTGAGAAGCATGATGAGGAAAACACAGAAGATGAAGTTCCCCACTCCCACGTCCATCTGAGTTACCTGTACGCGCCCTTGGGTGAGATGGTCCTCGTCCTCTTCCATGAACCCCTGCTCGCTGGTTGGTAATGGAGTGAACTAGTTCTGGATCACCCATGAAAGAACAGTCTTGTGAAAATCCCCCAAATTCTTTTTCAAGATCAAGGGCCACTTGAGGAATGAATTCCCCCCGGCTTAACTTCATCAGCCCAAGTGAGGGCAAGGGAAGACTTAGCACTCTCCATTGGAATACCTTGAGCACCACCAATGAACTGCATAGAGGCACCGGAAGCTGTTTCTTGTTGCCATTGCCTTCCTTGAACAGCCGCATTGGTAGCCTGAACTCCCTGCGTGCATTGATCTTCATTTTTAGCAACGTTAGGAACTGATCAGTTTGAACCCTGTTTTTGTAAGCTTGAACCTTGTGATTGTAATGGACGGGAGGGTGAATGGATAACATCATTGGCACCTTGGAAACCATTAAAACCAACAGATCCCTGTGATTGTAATGGACGGGAGGATGAACGGATAGCATCGTTGGCGCCCTGGACACCATTAAAACCAGCAGAAAATGGCTGTTTGGAGGCGATTAATGCCAAGAAAATGTAGAAAACTCGGGAGGACTGTTTGCCATTTATAGAGTTTACATATACTAGGACTGTGCATACTACTACTTCTTATTCTCTCTTTGAAATTGTTTATGGGTTTAATCCACTTACTCCTTTAGATTTGATGCCTTTACCTATTGATGACAGGAGTAGTTTGGATGGCCACAAGAAGGCCGAATTGGTGAAGTCAATTCATGAAAGGGTATGGCTTTAAATTGCGCAGAAGAATGAAAAGTTTGCTTCCCAAGACAATAAAGGGCGAAGGCGTGTTATCTTCGAACCTAGAGATTGGGTTTCGGTTCATATGTGCAAAGAAAGATTCCCAGCCCATAGAAGAACTAAAATTGAGATACTTATGATAGCAAGACATAAAATTTGATGGATAGCATTAATTCTGAGACGGATTTCTTGACATATAGGGAACTCAAAAAGGAACTGGCAAACTCACGAAATATTGATCTAAACACTTTTTAAGGTAAGTAAATTCCCTTTCTCTTCCATGTGGTGTTTCCAAGCCAAGTTATTCCATTTTGCTGCCGCAATTGTATTCATGAACACACCAGATATTCTTATTTTCCACAATGTGATATTGATCTATCTTGTGGACATTGATTGACTGTTATATCATTGTTATCTTGTTGAACCATGCCTTGAAAGGCCTACTGTTATATTTCATTGCATATTTGATATTCCATTTTTATATTCTATGGAATCACATATGCTCATGATATGTTTATATACTAGATTTGTGCTCAGACACAATATCCATCTAATGCTTTCTAATACACTGGAAACCTACGGGTCAAGTCCGTGAATGGACATATGGCAATACATCGGAATTCACTGGGGGGTATGCCAGGCCCCAAAAGACCGAGGGTGTGCCAAGCCCTGACACAGAATAAATGCATCTCTTATTTGATTGTTTGACTATGACTATTGAGTTACAGTATTCCTTATGAATATATTGTATTGTGAGACATTTCTTTATTGATTTGATTGTGATCGCTTTATTACGGTAGTGCATTTCTTGTTGTCATATTATCATTGAGAGTCCCATGTTGATGTTATACCCATTACTCCTAATATTGTGATCCATTATTCGTTGGCCATTATGGCAACTGTTCTCATCGGCTATCACAGCATCTCTTTTCTTATGATTGGATATCATATTCTCATTCATAGATTCAGATTCTTTTATGATCATCAATACCAGTGTCGGAGATCTATTTTTAGTTACTGAGCTTTTGTATCTCATTCCACCCTACTTACCCCTTTTCAGGTAATGACGCTGCAAGACCCCAATAGGAGTCTGAAAGTGTAGGAGGACATTTTGAGGAACTGTAGTAGTTTATGTTTTAGTTCTCCCATGTATTCACGACCCACGGGTGCTGGTTATGTCTGGTTCTTATTTTGTTTATTGCAGAACCATATTATGCAGTGAAAGACTTCCGCTGATCACTGTCATTGATAAGACTTCCGCTGATCATTGTTTTAAATTTTTAGTACATTACATATTAGTAGTATGATACAGGAATGGAAAACGTAGGGACGGCCTTAGGGTCGGCCCCGCGACACTGCATAGGGTGGGTTCCAGGTCATGACAGCTTGGTATCAGAGCTATAGGTTCGATTGTGAGTCATGGGAGATAGGACTAGAAATAGAATGAATAAATAAAAATGACGTTTTATTTTATACAAACATTGACTAATATCTCACAGTATTGACTGGTCATCTCATTGGTTATCCTTACAGACATGGTGAACACGAGGTAAGGTCCGTTGCCTATAGATCGTTTAGACCAGTTGGAAAGATTGATGCAAAGCGTCATTGAGTCTCTACCACGGATTCAGGCCGGTACTAGTCAGTCGGTACAGCCAGTACGACAGGGGCAGCCTATCAATACAGGCGGCAACGTAGGTGGTCGTCAGGGGAGCGAGCGAGACCCTGCATACTTATACGAGCGATTTCAGAAAATGAAACCCCCGACATTTGATGGTACGGGAGGAGTTACTAAAGCTGAGGAGTGGATGTTAGAGATGAACATGATTTACGATATTCTGAAATGCACTGAAGTTCAGAAGGTGGCCTCCACATACATGCTCAAGAGGATGGCCCATAAGTGGTGGATGATTGAGAAGGCCAGAGAGCTAGGCATGGACTGGCAGCGATTTACCGCGATCTTCAATAAGAAGTACTTCTCCAAGGAAGTTCGAAACCTGAGAGTTGCTGAGTTCATGGTACCGCAATAGGGGATAGTGACTGTAGAGCAGTACGAGGCCACATTTACTGAATTGGCCAGGTTTGCCCCGAATACTATCAATAGCGAGGATCTTAAAGCCTGCCAGTTCGAAGAAGGGCTGAGGTGGGCTATCAAGGATAGACTGAGACCCCATCGATTGGCTACTTATGACGATGTAGTGGAAACAGCTCGGATCATAGAGAGAAGTGGCGAGGAATTCGCCAAGAGACGAGGGAACCCAAGACAGGGAGGTAACCAAAATAGGAGCCAAGGGCCTTCTTCTTCTGGACAGGGATCTACATTCACCAGACCTGGAGCTGTATCACAGGGGACAAGGTCCGGTCAGAGGAGATAGGGCAACACTAAAGGGGGTGCAAGCAAATGCCCCCGTTGCAAGAAGACCCATAAAGGCTAGTGCCTCAAGGATAGTAACACTTGCTACTACTATGTTCAGGAGGGACATTTTGCTAGAGAGTGCCCCTAGAAGGGTCAGGCCGCGACGAGCACTGCTTCGGTTAGAGCGCCAGCACCTGGAACAGTAACACCTAGACCCCAGACCTAGAGGAATGGACAAGGGAACATCCAGCAGCAGGCAGGTCGAGTTTTCTCTATGTTACCGGGAGACGTGCAGGCTAAAACTTCTATAGTCGCAGGTACTCTTTTAGTCTGCTCACATCCTGCTCATGTTTTATTTGACACTGGATCTACACACTCATTTATATCCCCTAAGTATGCTGCTAGATTGAACATAGTGACAGAACCCTTAAGATATATACTGAATGTTTCTATACCATCGGGGAAATCATTGTTAGGGGATACCATGTATAAGAATTGTGGGATACAGATTGGGGATATACATTTATTAGCTGACCTTATACCATTGGGAATTTGTGGGTTTGATGTTATCCTTGGAATGGATTGGTTGGCTGCCAACCATGCTACAATAGACTGTGTGGCCAAGCGAGTTCTCATATAGAACCCCAAATTTTCGACAGTTGATTTTGAGGGGATAGGGGTGGCTTCCCCACCCTACTTTGTTTCCTCTATCCAAGCTAGGCGGTTGCTTCGCAAGGGATGCCACGGGTTCTTATGTAGTGTCCAAAACATTGACTCTCAGCAGCTTGAGTTAGAGAAGATTCCCTTTGCTAGGGAATTTCCCGAGGTGTTTCTGGATGATCTTCCAAGGATGCCCATAAACAGGGAGATTGAGTTTTGCATTGATATACTGCCAAGCACTACACCAATATCCAAGACACCATACAGGATGGCACTTGCAGAATTGAAAGAGCTGAAGCTCCAGTTGCAGGAATTATTGGACAAGGGTTTTATATAACCTAGCTCGTCACCATGGGGTGCACCTGTATTGTTCGTGAAGAAGAAGGATGGAACCATGAGATTATGTATTGACTATCGTGAACTGAACAAGGTTACCATCAGGAACAGATATCCATTGCCCAGAATAGATGATCTGTTCGACCAATTGAAGGGGCTCAGGTATTCTCGAAGATTGACCTGAGGTCCGGTTATCACCAGCTGAAGGTCAGACCCGCTGACATTCAGAAGGACAGCATTCAGAACACGATATGGACACTACGAGTTTCTTGTTATGCCATTTGGGGTGACCAATGCCCCAGGTGCATTCATGGATATGATGAACCGTGTGTTCAAGCCGTACTTAGATGACTTCGTGATTGTGTTCATAGATGATTTCTTGATTTATTCCAAGAACGAACACGAGGTACATCTGAGGAGAGTGCTACAAAAGTTAGGGGAGCAGAAATTGTACGCTAAGCTGAAGAAGTGTGAGTTTTGGCTCCCTAATATAGCATTTCTGGGACACATGATTAGCAAGGAGGGAATCTCAGGTCGATTCTCAGAAGATTGAGGCAATTATGAATTGGCCTCAACCCACTAATGTCACGGAAGTGCGAAGTTTCATGGGGTTGGCGGCTACTATAGAAGATTTTTTAGGGACTTTTCCAAGATAGCTATGCCTATTACCCAACTGACTAGGAAAGGTGTTCCTTTTGATTGGACGGAGGAACAGGAGAGGAGTTTCCAAGAATTGAAGGAGCGTTTAGTTACAGCTCCTATATTGACAGTGCCAGATGGAACCGAGGGGTTTGTGATTTATAGTGATGCCTCATTTAAGGGCTTCGGGTGTGTGTTGATACAGAACGGAAAGAGTGGTAGCGTATGCTTCATGACAGTTGAGACCCCAGAGGGGAACTATCCAACACACAATCTCGAGTTAGCAGCCATTGTCTTCACATTAAAGATATGGAGGCACTACTTGTATGGAACCATGTGCTAGATCTTCACTGACCATAAGAGCCTCAAGTATCTATTTACACAGAAGGAGCTCAACATGAGACAGCGCCGTTAGTTGGAGCTGTTGAAGGACTACGAGCTCAGCATACAGTACCACCCTGGAAAGGCGAACATGGTAGCTGACGCTCTTAGTAGGAAGTCATCAAGGAGTTTGGCTTCCCTGTTGACAATAAAGACATAAATACTGAGAGACTTGGAGGATATGGAGATAGAGATAGTTCTGCCCATCTCTGAGGCAAGGTGTGCTAACGTCACAGTCAGTCTATCGATTGTGGACAAGATCAGAGAGCAGCAGACTCATGATGAGAAGTTGACTAAACTTCGTCAAGAAGCTGAGACAGGCATAGACTCCGAGTTTACAGTACGAGAAGGGATGTTATACTATCAGGGTAGGACCTACGTACCCGACGTGCCCGAGCTCAGGAAGGAGATTCTTGATGAGGCACACAGCTTGAGATTCACCTTACATCCAAGGAGCACCAAGATGTATCACAATGTCAAGTGCACTTATTGGTGGTCTGGGATGAAGCATGACATAACTGAGTACATAGCACGATGTGCCAAGTCCAGCAGGTCAAGGTAGAACATCAGAAGCCTGGAGGACTCCTACAGTCGCTTCCTATTCCCAAGTGGAAATGGGAACACATTACGATGGACTTCGTGTCAGGGTTGCCAAAGACAGTAAGAGGGAGTGATTCTATCTTGGTCATTGTGGACAGGTTGACCAAGACAGCTCATTTCCTGGCAACCAAGACGACACAAACCCTACAGCGACTAGCCGAGTTATATATCAAAGAGATTGTCAGACTTCACAGAGTTCCAGTATCGATAGTATCTGATAGGGATCCACGGTTTGTGTCACGATTTTGGAGAGGTCTACAACAAGCTATAGGTACAGAACTAAGTCTTAGCATTGCGTATCACCCCGAGATTGATGGACAGTCAGAGAGGATGATACAAATTCTAGAGGACTTACTGCGTTTCTGTGTCATAGACTTTGAGGGGAGTTGGGAAGATCAGTTGCCCCTGGTAGACTTCACATACAATAATAGCTATCAAGCTAGTATTGGTATGGCACCATATGAGGCATTATATGACAAAAAATGTTGATCACCACTGTGCTAGACAGAGGTGGGTAAGAGGAAGCTCTATAGGCCAAAGATAGTGGAACAGACTACAGGGAAGATACAGCTGATCAGACAGTGTTTACTAGCAACTCAGAGCAAACAGAAGAGCTATGCGAATGCTCACAAATGAGACTTGGAGTTCACGGTAGGCGATCATGTGTTCTTGAAGGTGTCACCCATAAAGGGTGTAATGAGGTTTGGCAAGAGGGGAAAGCTAGGACCGAGATACATTGGGCCATTCAAGATCATGGGAAGGGTAGGGCCCGTAGCCTACCAGCTTGTCTTACCTCCAGAGTTAGCACATATACACGACGTGTTCCAAGTTTTGATGTTGTGGAAATGTATACAGAGTGCAGACCAGGTAGTTGAGCATGAGCCTTTAGATGTCCAGGAGCATCTGAGTTACATAGAGCATCTTGTAGATTTTGGATCGTCGAGATCAGGTTCTACGGAAGCAAGACTATCCCATTAGTCAAGGTTCTGTGAGGAATCATCAGATAGAAAAAGCTACTTGGGAGCGAGAAGATGACATGCGCGCCAAATATCCACAGTTATTTTCATAGTAGTATATGCTAAGTTTGGGGACAAACTTATTTTTAAGGGGGTAAGAATGTAATATCCTGACCCGAGATCTGACACGTACATCGAGGTAGAACTGGTTGAGTAGTGTAACACCAGTTGTAACCCGAGCTGTTAAGCTCTATATCATGGTATTTCATGGAACTGTGCAATCATGGAATGTGAATGGTTTGTGTAGTATAGCCAGCGTAGAGCGACACCTGGGCAACCCAACACTGAATCTCGTAATACATGCACGCACGCATTCCCATGCACGTGTACATTGCATGGATACATGGTATATTTAATATAAGTGTATGTGTGTACCATTAAAAATAAGTAATCATGTATACATGTGAATATGTGTGATAATGTATAATTATGGAATAAATATATATATATGTATATAAATGTGTATATAGTTTAATTATAAAGAAAAAGGGAATTAAAAGGGGATAGCATTTGGGTTCGTGTGGTAGTGTGCAACATGGAGTGCATGTGATCGAGGCAGGTGTGTGTGTAATGGGTGTGAATATGGTGCAGGCAGCAAGGCTACCGACACCCTCAATGCAATTGCTGTGCATATATAAATATATATGTACATTGTGAGGTTGTACGTGGAAGATGGAGAGGAGAAGAGGGGTTAAAAACAGGAAAGGAAAACTGCTGCGTAGAGGTTGAGAAAGAGAATAGAGAGAGAAAGTAAGCGGTGGGAGATTTTATACATATATACAAACCAAAAATCAAAATAAAACCCACAGAAAACAAAGAAAAGTGAGAGCGAAATTGAGGCGGAAAGAACAGAAGAAAGAAAGAAAATGAGAGGAGGAGCCGAGACCAAACAATGGGGAAAATTCAGAAAACTGTAAGTTTGAAATTTTCATTATCAAATAAAGCATTTTACTTTCATTCAGTTATAGGGTCTTAATCTACACACCTTAAGCTTTAATTTGCAAAAAGAATGGAAGAAAATCATGTAGAATCAAGAGAGAAATTTAGAGTTACAGGGAGTGGGTTTGTGATTCAAAAACTTAAGAAATTTTAACTAAACTTAGTTTTGAGCTTGTAAATGAGTAGGAAATCCAAACAGAAATCTAACGCAACAAAAAGCAAGAAAAATGACCCAAAAATGACCATGTTACAGTCAAGTAATCCTCACCGGTGCAACGCCGAAAACTGGGAAAAGGGAATGATGGAAACTGTAATTTTCTTAAGTTTAAAACTGTCCAAATGGAAGCTTAAAACTGTGGGATTAATTCGACATGAAAAGATCCAAAAATCAGCAGAAATGGACGTTAAAAACTTGAAAAAACAATGAGGGTGGTACTGTTCCGGCGATTGTGGCTGGAAAAACAACCGGAGAAGACGACCGGAAATAAATGGGGGCGGTGAAATTGTGTCATTTTGAGCTTAAACTTAACATTGTTTTGGGTTGTTTGGTTATAAAGATAGAAAATTGAAATTGGGTTTGGGGTTATCCAAACCATGGATAGGATAAGGGATAGGTTATTGAGTTCCGGTTTTTCAGAAGAGACTGAACTTGTTGGTTCAGTGAAGGATTGAACCAGTCGAGAGTTTTGTCCAGTGAACCCTCTGGTTCAGACCAGAACTGTTGGAAATTATAAACCGACCCCAAAAGTTTTGGAAAATTATATTAAGGCCCAAACAGAAGAATTAATAAAATATTATTTTAAAAAAAATTACAAAAATACCCTTAAATCAAAAATGGGTCAAACGAAGTCTAAACAAGGCAAGTGAATAGTCAATTTTTATTATCTCGGCTATTCTGAATCCAATAGTGATGTCAAAATTATGAAAAAGGGCCCCGAGAATAAAAGACACGTAAAATGCAAAATGATAATTTTGCCCTTTTCAATCCAGAAGTCCAAATTAAGACCCGTAAAAGCCTAAACTAATTTTATTCGACGTTCCGGACTCAATGCTAAAGTCTAAATTAATATTAGAGATACTTATGAGAGCAAGACATAAAATTTGATGGATAGCATTAATTCTGAAGTGGATCTATTGACATATAGGGAACTCGAAAGGGAAAGGCAAACTCACGGAATACTAATCTAAGAACACGTTTTAAGGTAAGTAGATTCCCTTTCTCTTCCATGTGGTGTTTCCAAGCCAAGTTATTCTATTTTACTATCGAAATTGTATTCATGAACACACCGGATATTCTTATTTTCCAAAATGTGATATTGATCTATCTTGTGGACATTGATTGACTGTTATATCATTGTTATCAGTGTTGAACCATTCCTTGAAAGACCTACTGTTAATTTCATTGCATACTTGATATTCCATTTTTATATTCTACGGAATCACATATGATCATGATATGTTTATATACCGGATTTGTGCTCAAACACAATATCCATATGATGCTTTCTAATACACTAGAGACCTTCGGGTCAAGTCCGTGAATGGACATATGGCAATAAATTGGAATTCACCGGGGGGTATGCCGGGCCCCAAAAGACTGAGGGCTGTGCCAAGCCCTGACACAGAATAAATGCATGTCTTATTTGATTGTTTGACTATGACTATTGAGTTACACTATTCCTTATGAATATCTTGTATTGTGAGACATTTCTTTATTGATTTGATTGTGATCGGATTATTACGGCAGTGCATTTCTTGTTGTCATATAATCATTGAGGGTTCCATGTTGATGTTATACCCATTACTCCTAATTGTACATTGTGATCCATTATTCATTGGCCATTATGGCAACTGTTCTCATTGGCTTTCACAGCATCTCTTTTCTTATGATTGGCTATCATATTCTCATTCATGGATTCAGATTATTTTATGATCACCAATACCAGTGTCAGAGATCTGTTTTTACTTACTGAACTTTTGTAGCTCATTCTACCCTACTTACCCCTTTTCAGGTAATGACGCTGCAAGACCCCAATAGGAGTCTGAAAGCGTAAGAGGACATTGTGACGAACTGTACCAGTTTTTGTTTTAGTTCTCCCATGTATTCACCACCCATGGGTGTTGGTTATGTCTGGTTCTTATTTTGTTTACTGTAGAACCATATTATGTAGTGAAAGACTTCCGCTGATCACTGTCATTGATAAGACTTCTGTTGATCATTGTTTTGAATTTTTAGTATATTGCATATTAGTACTATGATACAGGAATGGAAAACAGTAGGGATGGCCTTAGGGTCGGCCCCGTGACACGAGATCTGCATAGGGTGGGTTCCGAGTCGTGACAGCTTTTCTTTTTCTTTTTTTGATATGAAGAGTATCCCCGGGCCAGCTTTCGCGCACCTCGAGACTAAGTCTCTCCACCCCGAACAAGGCTTCCGAAACAAGGCTTCGCCCTGCGGTCCGTGGCCCCAAGGTTTGGACACTGGCCAGTGGACTCGAACACGAGACCTCGGGGGGGCAAGCCCCTAAGTCCCGCTCGCCTACCACGGAGCCAACCCCTTGGGGTGCAAGCTAAACATAGTTTCTTTAATCTCATCCTTACCAATGGGCTTACTTAACTGCTGAGCTTGAGCATGAGGAATAGCTTTGCTAATGAAATCTTTGAGTTGGTCTTTCCCGGGGTAAGGGGTTGAAGGGACCTTTCCCAACAAATCATGGTAGTAGTCCACAATGGCAACAGAGACATCCTTGCTATCTTCAATCCTGTTACCAGCTGCATCAAATAAACTTCTGATTTTGTTGCGGTTTCTCCGCTGAGTGATACACTTGGAAAAGAAACTTGTGTTTTGATCCTACTCATTTAGCCATTGAATCCTCGACTTCTACTTTGCCAGGCTTTCCTCCCACTTGCTCAATTAAGTAAAGTGCTACAAGGCTTTCTTTTCTTGGTTCTTCAAATCAATATCAAGAGGATTAGTGTTCAAAGAATTTTGGATTGCAAAAAGATGTTGTCGGGCTGCCTTAGTTGGTTGAAATCCGCCCTTTAGCTTAGTTTAGACTCTTCAATTCTTTTTTCACCGCTTTAAGCTTCCTACTCAAAATGAACATAGCAGATCCTTCAATTTCCTGACTCCAAGCTTTGTGGGCAGCCGGCTCAAAAGCTTTACATTCCAACTAGAAGTTAAAGAACTTAAACGGCCTCCCTTTGGATTTAATTTCCTTTTTTTTTTGGTAAGTAAAATTTTATAACCAAAAGAGAGATATACAAGAGGAACAAAACAAAGCACGAAAACAAAGAGCTACACAACAAACAAAAAAATAAGACTAGAACATGTGGGAAAATGAGGGAAGGCCTTCCACAAGATTGCCCACCATCGTAACCCACCAAACAAAAGACCATGCCAAAAACTAATTGTCCAAATTCAAATCCCACCGCAAATACAAATCTTCATCCAGTAGAAAACATCTAAGGCTATGGTCCCCAATCAACTTGCTCTGTACCATCAGATTAATACCCTCAATAAGATGATCCTTAGTTCTTGATTCATCATTGAAACACCGTTGATTCCATTCAAGCTAAATAGAATGAAACCAGAGTAGAATGCACCAACTTATTGATATAGCCCTGAGCCAACTTTCCTTTAAAATTTTGAGTGGCCCATTGAATTGTTTCTTACCAAGGGTGAGGGGGACAACTTAGATTACACTTGGCTGTAAAGTGAAGCCATAATTCAAGAGTGAAAGGACAACCAAAGAAGAGGTGAGCATGGTCTTCCAAAGGCTGCCCACAGAAAACACATTTCATTTCAAGGTCGCTTCTAAACTGCGAAACACGATCTTGAGTAGTAAGCCTCTCCCGAATGGCTAACCAAAGGATGAAGCTGCATCTAGGGATAGCATGAGAGAACCACACCAGCTTCCACTTTGAAACTTGATGCCTAGACACTCGAATCGCATGCCAAGCTGAATTCATAGAGAACCGTCCAGAAGGGTGGCCCAACCATTGGAGTTGGTCCGTCATATGCTGATTTAGAGTAAACCCCAGGGGAATGGAGTGCTTAATGTCACGACCATAAACCCACCTTATGTGGATCTCGTATCGTAGGGCCGACCCTTTGGTCATCCCTAATTTTTTTTTCTTCTTTGTATCAATGACAACAATGTATAATATAAAACTTAAACAGTAAATCATTGAAAGTCATAAGTACATAATATGGTTCTACAATGTCAAAATAGAAATCAACATAACATTACCCTTAGGTGGTGAATATATGGGAGAACTACATCATAACTAATACATTCCTCAAACTGTCCCCCTATGCTCTTGGACTCCTACTATGGTTTGTAACGTCCCTACCTAAAAAATAAGTAAGTCAGGATGAGTTAACGAAACTCAGTAAGTAAATTCCCATATCTGACACGGGTTAAGGTTAACATAAAAAGAACATGAATTCATAAATGTGAACATGATAGCCAATCATGGGATAAAATGTTATGATAGTTAATAAGGATAAAATGCCACAATGACCAATGAACAGTAGAGGTCACAATAAAAAATCATGAGTAATGGATATAACATGAACATGGAAATCTCAATAGCTGATGTCAACATAAATATACTGCCACAATAAATCGAGAACAATCAATCGTAATCAATGAGTGAACTCATAATGTAATAACCTGAAATTTTTTTTTTTTTTTTTTATATATATATATATATATTTTCTTGGTTATTATCATTATTATTATTATTAAGAAATGGATTGTGTGATGTGTATATTTAAAAATGTTTAAATGTGTGTGTGTATATATATATATATATATGTGTATAATTATTTATGTATATATATATATGTATAAATCTGATGTGTGTAAGGTGTGTGCACTGTGTAGTGCCGTGTGTGGGTGTGTGTGCAGTGAGTGGGTGTGTGATTGAGTGTGCCACACTCAAGGTGGCATGGTGAAATATGGTGAGTGTAAGTGAGTCAGTAGGTTAGGTAGTGTGTGTGTGGTCTGTATGTATGTATGTGTGGAGAGGGCTGAGAGGCAGATCCACCGAGAGAGATATAGAGAGAGAAGAAGAAAAATCAAAAAAATAGAGTGAAAGAGAGAGAGGTTGAACTAGAGAGTTGTGGAGCACAGAGAGGTTCAGTAGCTTGAACCAAGAGGAGGAAGAAGAAGGAGATAGAGAGCTGTACCGAGAGAGAGAAACTAGAAGACAAGCAAACCAAACTTGACCCAGTTCTGTTTCTTTTAAATTTTGTAGCATATTATTTTGATTTAATTGTAGGATCTTATAGAGTAGGAAAAATGTAATCGAATGCAAAAGAAATCAAGTGAAATGGTTAAAGGGAGAGAGAGAAATTCCTAGTTGCAGGTCATGGAGGATAATCGGTTGGCTAGAAAAATTGTTTAAAAACTTGGTTTTGATGAGGAGGAATTGTTCCTCTATGATGCAGAAACAAGTTGGGATTAAAATGGAGGTTGAACAGTGACTTAACAGTCACGAAATTGAGAAGAGAGTACAGACCGGAGAGTTGACCGAGGGGTTTGACCCTCTACTCGTTACGATCTAATGATTTAAATCCAAAACCGAGCCTATATATGAAATCCTTGAGAAAAATCGAAGAGAACCACATTCAGAAACAAGTGAAAAATGGCCGGAAAATTCTTACCGGCGCCGGAACCCTACCGGAGACTCACCGAAAAAATGGGGGAAGATGACACGATGACACTGTTCTGGGTCGGGTTCGGGTCGGGTCAAGACCGACCCACCCTTGCCACGTGTCAGCCTAGTGTTTTAAATTAAAAATGAATAGGGACTGTTTGGCTACGAGTTTATGAAATTAAAAGTTGAATTAAATTGAAAACAGGGATATCCTATCCCTGTTTTAGATTAGCCACTGTTTGGCTATCCGAATTAGGAATAAGAGAATTCGAAATTACAAATTGACCCCTATACTTTTTGAAAATTAGGTTTGGCCCCCAAGGACTTTCGAAAATTACACTTTGACCCCTAAACTTTTGAGAAATTATGATCTGACCCCACCAAAATAAAATATTAATTAAATATTAGTTAAATTAATTAATTTAATTATTAAATATTACAAAATAGTCCGTAGTCCAAATGAGGCAAGTTATTAGTGTATTTTGACTATCTCGACCATTTTGAGACCAATGGTGAGGTCCGTTTTATGAGACGGAGTCTCAAAAAATAAAAGACCGGTAGTAACATTTAAAATTACCATAATGCCCCTGATTTGAAACGTAATCCAACGAACTCCGAATTAAGTAAACAAATAGTGGAATTTTATTATCTCGACCATTTCGGACTCAACTGTGGAGTCCAATTTAGGAAAAGAAGTCTCGAGATGTAAGGACAGTAAAAAGTGCAAAATGACCGTTTTGCCCTTTTAAGCTCGGATGTCCAAATTGAATTCCACAAAAGCCTAAACCTATTTTCTTCGACGTTCCAGACTCAATAGTAGAGTTTAATTTGGCAAAATAGAAACTTATAAAATAAAGACATAAAATTTGATGATTAGCATAATTCAAGTAACAAATGAACTGAGTTACATTTTATGATTTTAGGGACACGGAAGGGCAAGAAGAAGGTGATCTAACCTTCTGCACTCTACTGCTAGTTCCGCTACATTACGAGTACATTTTCCTGAGTTGAGACTGACCCATCAGGTACGATATATTGTGCTAAGTAAGAAATAGAATTAAGTTTCGGAATAACTGCCATGTTGACTTGATGATTCACATGTTTGTTTGATTGCTCATATGCTTATGTGTTTCTTGTTATCTTTTGAAAGTTTGGTGATGAATGTGGATCATGACTATGTGTATATTGCATGTGTTAGTATGATGTGTGATTTAAAGCATGCTTCATGTGTGGATGTGATACCTTGCTGAGATTTCATTATAGCATGATAGAATCAGAGCATATTGGCATAGTGTGATTCCTTGGACATGGCGTGAGTTGAGCACAGTGGTGCTATGCATTATGAGGGTGCAGATCCTGTGCTGAAAAACCCAAAATCAGCCATTAGGTACTCGCATGCCTGACGGGTTCCGGACCGTGAAGTGAGACATACATTAGTACTCAGGCTATCGGGGAAGTAGATGAGACATGGGTGGCATAGAGTTGCATGGGTGTGTCACGCATACTGTTCATATGCTGCAGTGATGATATTGAATGCCATGTAGATATAACTGTACACTTGCACATGCCACGCCCTTAATTTTGTTTCTTGCATTAGCATTATATTGTACCAGCAGTTGAGCTGACCCATTCGTGGGACACCATTTCAGATGACACTCCAGCTGTGCGAGACTTAGAGATGCTTTGATTGAGGATTATATTTGGCCTGTGGGGCGCATTTAATGTTGTATAAGGGCATAAGCCCTAGACTCTTTCCTGTCATTATATGTTGTGACCTAATGGACAAGACTTTATGCATTGTATCAGAACGGTGGATTGAATTAGTGTAGAACTGTATTTGATTGTCCTTTATTTCTTTATTATTTTATTTCCCTTTTGTCTCGATAGTCGCGTCTGGGGTTCGCCGGAATTCGGGGCGTGGCACATAAGATTATTCATAGGGAATTACAACATCCTATGAATCCAATAAACGTAATCATATCAATCAAACATAAGTGATGCATTTACTTTGTTCAGGGCTTGGTAGGCCCTCAGTCTTTTGGGGCCCGGCATACCCTCTCAATAAGTGCGTATAAAATGCCATAATAACTCAGTGCATATAAAATGCCATCATAACTCAGTGCGTAAAATTGCCATCAATGCCATATGTCCATTCACGGACTCGACCCGTAGGTCCTGTCAACTCAGAAAGCATCGGATGGATATTGTGACTGAGCACAAATCCAGTATTCATAATATATCATGATCATTCGTGATTCCATAAGTGTTATAAAAAATGGAATATCATTCATTCAGTTAAAACATAACAGTAGGCCTTTCAAGGCATAGTACAATATAATGATCGATGGTATAGCAGTCAATAAACGTCCACAAGATAGAATAATTTCACATTGTGGAAACAATAAACATTTGGTATGTACAAGAGTACAAATTTGACAGTAATAGAATGAACATGGCATGGAAGATCATATATAAGAGATTGGGGTTTACTTACCTTATCAGTGCGTTCTTGTTCTGTATTCTTATAACCTTTGCCTTCTCTTTTGGTTTCCCTATATATTAGTAAACACGTCTCAGTTTAATGCTATTCATCAAATTTTATATCTTGTCGCTATAAATATTTCATTTGTTCAAATAGACTCTACTATTGAGTCCAGAACGTCGAAGAAAGTCAGTTTAGGCTTTCACGAATTTTAGTTTGGGTTTGGGCATCATTAAGGGCAATATGGTAATTTGGCACTTTTACAGGTCATTATTTTTTGGGACTTCGTCTCGTGAAACAGACCCTTCCATTGGATTTAGAATGCCATTACATAAAGAAAACACTATTCACTTGACTTAATTGGATATCGGGAATTATCTTAATAATTAATTATTTATTTGAATCCATTATAATAATATTACGTATTATTTGGGTCAATACTTGACCACACGTGCCTCAGTGGCATGGTGGTTGTCACGACCTCAAATTCCGGCCTCTACGAATTAAGGATCACGACCGCCACCCTTACGCTCGTGGGCCGTCGGGTGAGGCTCAAGTAAGTAAGTAATGGTGCCGAACGGCTGTGCGATAGGGCCAGGATTGGCAAATTGCAGAAGCGTGAAAATCTTTTTTTTTTCTTTTCTTTTCGCACGTCCGCCCGGTACTGTCGCTTCTTCTTCTTCTTTGGAGCAGTAAACAATTAACATAAATTCAGAGCATACTAAAATTTTTAAAGTTTTCCATATTAAATATCTGATTGCCCCTTGGGGCTTAAGTACATAAGTGTCCAAAATCACTACAACAAAATTCAACCAACTAAAGGTCCAAACACTTCCGAAATTCGTCTAATCATAATGGAGCTGCCAATCGCTAGTCCTCAAATTGTGCAAGGCTCCCATTCATTGTCATTACCTGAAAAATGTTAGGATAAAGGGATGAGCTTCAACAAGCCTAGTGAGTAATTCCAGTACCTTGTCATGGGTTTTCAACTAGTGGGTTAGTTGACAAAACGTACAAATAACATACACTACCAATTGTACATATACTTCAGATACAGAATATAGAACTTCTTAAAAATAGATAGCGTGAAGCATACAAGGAATTCAAGCTAGGCACGTATTTCAATAATCGTAGGATACAAAAATCTTCAAATCACGTGACATGATACATTTTAAAGTATTCAATAAAACATTTAAAATGCAGCAGAATTTATAAACATGTGCAAGATGGCCATTTGAAAGCCAAGGAAATGATTGAAATCCTTTCCATGAAAATAAGAGAATGCAAATTTCTTCTTCTTCAAAACAGGGGGTTATCTAAAAACCCAATTCAAGTAAATGGGGGTTTAAAAAACCTGCTACCATTTCTAAAAACATTTCATCTTTTCACTTTAATTAGGAGAATCCGTTTCGAACCAGATTCTAGTCTTGCTTCTGAGAGATCTCATGCCTGGGGGATAAACCTTCTACCGGGCATTCTTCTGGATTGAGAACCCGACGGGAGCTCAATAGTTTTTGATGCTTATGCATCATTATCTTGCAAAAACATAGCTTCTTCAGGAAATGTTTTTTATGAGCATTTAAAACATGGCTTCTTGAAGAACTGCTTTTTATGAGCATTTAAAACATCGCTTCTTCAAGAAATGCTTTTTTATGAGCATTTCAAAACATGATTTTTCCAATAGATGTTTTTCAGTGAGTATAAAAATATGGCTTCAATAAAACGAATGAATTTTCATGAGTATTTAAAACATAGACAGTTTAATAGAGTTTTGAAATACTTGGAGGACAATACTTGAAACATTTAACACATGAGCTTCAGGAATTTGAATCATGTTGTACACGAATTTATTAAAGCATAGATAGCATAAAAACATTTATTTCAAGAGGCATTTAATAAAATTGACATTTACAGTGGACATACAGACCATAAACGTATCAATTGTCAGCAATATCAAGAAGTGAATTTTGCATGCCATGTTAGAATTTATAAATAAAACGATAAAAGATTAGAATATAAAGCATATAAATACGAGAGTTTAGAATTTGAAATACAGTAGATATAAAACACTTCAGAATATTTGAACTTCAATTTTCTTCAGAATTCATGGAGATTAAAAACCTCAACTTCAAAGTATAGGATTACTCACCTTGTTCCCTCGAGTTAGCACTACTGGTGGGCTTTCCCTTTTCCTTTGTAGCTCCTAAAAATCAAATTCATCAAGACTTCAATTAATTCCTCATTCACTTCAAATCATTCCTAAATTGATACTCTTCATTTAATTTAGACCCGACGTATCCTAACTTCCAAAGATTGGTCTTACCAGCCTACTCGTGGTAACTTAATAAATTTTATCTTTCACGTGACTTATTCTTCAGTACGTATTTTGGTATTATGGACCTCACCATTGGGTCTGGAACATCGAAGAAAGTCAATTTATACCCTCTCGGCTTTTTATTTAGCTTCAGGCATATTAGGGATAATTTAGTAATTTATACTTTTACGTGTCTTAACTTTCAGAGTCCTGTCTCGTAAAACAAATCCCACCATTGGATCCAAAGTGTCCAAAATAGTCAAAATACACTATTTACTCATTTTCATTAGACATCGGATCATTTTACTATTATTAAATTAATTAAACAATTTAATTTAATTAATTATAAAACTATATATTATATATTATTTATGTTGAAACTTTTACAATGGAGCAGGGGTGGCTCAGTGGTCTTTGGGGTAGGTTTAGGGCTTGGGCAGGTCATGGGTTCGAACCAACGGAACAGCAGCTAGGTCCATTCTTTTCTTCAGAGGATTCCTAGTCCAAACAACGGACAGAGGGAAAATTAGGGATAGGTTATTCCTGTTTGTTATACGGCTATCAAATCAAATGCCTTAACTTCGTAACCAAACAACACCGAAACCCCTTTTAAATATAAAAACCTGAAACGGCGTCGTCCTACTTAAGCCCCTAATGTGCAACGGCCGGGTCCCGACCCAAACGCGATCCGAACCAAGGTCCGGCCCGCCCACTATTCATCTTCTTCCCCAAGCTTAGGGCTACTCTTGCTTTAGTTGCAGCTTTCCAATTTTTTTCAATTCCATGAAGTTTGAGAGATTAAATCTCTTTATTTTTCACTCCCAGATGTTTTTGTGACTCCCCCTTAGGATTTGGCATTCATTTGAGAGCTCAAATTGAGCTCAACAAGGTTGGTTAAAGCTTTACAACCCCCACAGTTTCTAAGCTAGTAAATGGCCATTTTTCCAATGAAAATTCATGGGATTGGCCTGTTGTGATCCCCTATTGCAAGGGCTTCAAAGCCACATTCATAAAAATAAGTTTGGCGTCCAAATAGAGAGGTACTATTTTTGGACCCGAACTTACAACTCAGGTTTTGGGGTCTTCCTTTGGGTGTTTGTGTCGTGGCATAGGGTTTTTAGAACCCTTGAGGCCTCTAGATTAGATCCCAAGTGAAATTAGCCTCTTTTTTTTCCAAACGAACTCATACCCACTTTGAAGGTGGTCGACCATGGCGGTTGTGTACAGCCGTGTGCTTCTTGGGTTATTTCAAGCTGTTTAGGGTTCCATCCTACCCTTTATTCATGATTTCAAACTTAAATATAATGCATGCATAAAAGAAAAACTCAAAATAGTTTGTATATAGGAAATATTTTTTTGAGAGAGAATAGGGTGGATTTTTGTGTTTTTTATACCTTTTGATGACCCTCTATTCCTTCTTCAGGCTCGAATTAGGACCTCACTGCAGCTAAATTTTGCATGCAATGACTAGCCTCCTCCTTCCTTCTTCTTTCGCTTCTCTTTTCTTCTTCACTCTTTCTCTCTCTAATTCACTACTCTCTCTTTAGGTTTCTCTCTCTAACTAACTATACTCACATCAAGTCTAATTTCTGATTCCCCTCACTTCACACACGCAACACTTCATATATAACCATATATTTTGCATTTATTTTTATTTTAAAAATAAATTTTGTTGCATGAAAGGTGATTGGGTCATTTGGGAGGTGGCTTTACTTTAAAGGTGTATATATACATATATGTTGTAATACCTTGACCCGGGTTAGTACGTAAACCGAGGTAGATCGGGTCAGGTAGTGTACTGTCTCTGAGCTATTTAAGCTCTATAGAATGATATCATATGTATTGTACGATTTTGGAATGTGAATAGTGTCAGTTATACAGTTAGTGCCGGACGACGCCCGAGCAACCCAGAACCATGCCTCGTAATGCGTGTAAAGCATGCATTCCCATGCATGCATACGTACACACATATGCATAACCCATAAAATATCAGTATATGTATACGTGATTAGAAGCTAGTATATATGTTTATATATGAGTATATATATATGTATAAAATAGGTACAATTAAGTGTATATATACATAAAATAATATAACTATATGTATATAATATAAAAATATATATATATATATATACACACAGACAGTGCATGCAAAACATGCTTGTGAATGTGGGATTTGGAGTCTCGGCCAAAGGGTGAGGTGTGTGTGTGTGTGTGTGTGTAGCAGTGTGTAATAGTGTGTGTATATATAGTATATATGTATATTATATACAAATATCTCGAATTTAAATAAAGTAGGAAAATAGGTGTTAGCCATAAAAAAACCAAGCCAAAAAGCAGCCCTGAATCTCGATAGAAATGGGAGGAAGAGAGAGGGAAATAACGAGTGCAAGTGGGGGGGCAAGTGGATGGAATTTCCTATATATATATATATATATACAAAGTTGCTCACCTTAGAGGAATTAAGAATCAGAAAGAAAGAAAATCAAAGGAAACAAAGGGAGAAGCTGTGAAGAGATTCAGAAATAAACCAAGAAGGAAACCGAAGAAGGAAAGTGGGACTAAAAAAGAAAATATGAAAAAATAAGTATGTTATACTAATTTCTGTTTTTTGTTATTCGAGGCATGATAATTAGTTTTAAGCATGGGAACCTATAGCTGAGTTTAAGAGAATCATTTTACAAAAAGAAATAGTAAAAATGGTGAAGAATCGAAGTAGAAATTTAGAGGTGGAGGTTTGGGTTTAGAAACGCAACCCTACCAATTTGCTGTAAAATCTAAATTTGAGAATGGCGACTTAAACCCCATGGTTAGTAGGCCACAATAGAAGAAATACCAAGAGTTTTGGGCCAAAAATGGCCATGAACGGCTGAGTTGCAGGTTTGAATGTCAAATCTTTAACCGGACTGTTGAGCTCGAGTTGAACCCTCAAATCAATACCAAAACCTAAGTAGTAGTTTCAGAAAAACACTAGAATCGATAACAGGGAGAATAGCATTCAGAAAACTCACAAAAATGAAAAATGAGGTTTCTACAATTAGGGCAATAAGTCGGGTGGAGGAGAGGAAGAAGGTGAACATGATAAATGGAACAGTGCCGTTTGGGTTTCATTTTGCTCAAAACTGCGTCGTTTAAGTGTACAGTTAATTTAAATTAAAAACGAAATTCGACTATTTGGCTGTGGGGTTATGAAATTAATTAATTAAATGGAACAGGGATGGGGATACGCTATTCCGGTTCTAGGGGTTAGCCGTTGTTTGGTTCAAGAAAATTAGGAAAAAATAAAAGGGGCGTAGCCCTTGGGGATTGAACCCCTAACCTCAAGGAAGGAACCTCAAGCCCAAACCACTTTTGACAGGCAAGCCCAAGTTAAAAGTGGTGGCTATATATATATTATAGTTATTAAACAGTTAAGAAAAATAAAAAGGGGCGCAACCCCTGGGAATCGAACGTGAGACCTGTTGGATAGAAGCCCAAGCCTAAACTATTTTCGACAGGCAAGCCCGTATTAACCCTCGCGCGAAATATATATATATATATATATATTATATAACAATAATATTAAATTTGTTTAATTAATTTAAAAATAGAAAAATAACCCAAAGTCCAAATTAAACAAGTGTTTAGTGTATTTTGATTATCTTAGACATTTTAAGACCAATGGTGAGGTCCGTTTTGCGCGACGGGGTCCCAAAAAATAAAAGGCACATCAAAGTACAAAAATGACCATTTTGCCCTTTTTAGCACAGGTGTCCGAATTGAGTTCCGCAAAAGCCTAAACTGACTTTCTTCGACATTCCGGACTCAATATGTAAAACCCCAACCCAAAATAGAAAATTTAATGACATGTTTTACCAAGGATTCAACAATAATCTAGAAATTATTACAAGAAAGAGTCGAAGGTCGGGAAATATAAAAATAAATATATTACAATATATGATGACATAATTATAAGTGCATATAAACACATGCTAGATACACACATTGAGTGTGTATTGTGTGTATAGCCAAAAATGGGTAAATAAATATAAGTATGTGTATATATATATATATATATATATATACTCATATATTATTGTATTAGTTTATGTATATAATTGTATCAGGTCATGTATTGATATATATATATATATATATATATATATATACGGTAGCCAGATACATACAATTATAATGTGTGAACTAAAGGAATAAAAAAAAATGAAAAGAAAAGAAATGAAGTAAGAAGAGAGCAGTAGAAGCTTGTAGAAATATGGAGAATTAAGAAGGAAGATTTAGAAGCTAAGAGAGAGAGAGACTTAGTGGGCTGCATGTAACCATGCAGCTGTTTGCCAAATAAAAAAAAATGATGAAAATAATGAAGAAAGAGGAGCAACCAACAAGTGGCAATGCCACCGACTGTGAGGTCGGTTAAGAAAGAAAGAAAAGGGGAAAAAGAGGAAGTGTGAGAGAAAGAAAGGAGATTGAGACGCAGGGGGAAGAGAGACAGGGAAAAAAGAGGTAAACCCATACTTTCTCTCTCTAAAATTTATGCATATATACACACTGTTTAGGTTATATTCATGCATATATGATGCTTAGGATGTATATTATTGAACAAGACATGAAAATTGGATCCTAAAAACATCAAAAACCCCAAGCCGTACACCAAACTGCCATGGATGGACCTTGTTAGAGCAGGTCTGAAATTATTGAAACCAAACCAAGTTTGGCCTATTGGAACCTAAACTAGACCACCCTAACATTTTAAAAACACTAGACCACGACTTTAAACCTCAAAGAATGAGCCCTAAAACCTGAGTTGCAGGTTTCAGCCATAAAACCCAGCCCTTGTTTTAGACTCCTAAACCCGCTTTTGAGAATAGGGATTAAACCCCAATGTCATAAAGGTCATGTTGACCCAAACCCCACTAGAAATGGTGATGAAATGAGGGTTTACTAAGGAGTTGCAGGTACGGCCATGGTGAGGTAAAACCGAACTGTTGAGCTTAATTTGAGCTCTCTAATGGATGCCAAAGTGTTGCTCGATCACCCAGTGACCCATACCATCCAATAACAGAGAGAAAAACGTCCCAAAATTTCACGAAATTGAAAATTTAAAAATCCAGAAATTAGGGCAACATAGTGGAGAAGAGAGGAAGAAGATGGACAGTGGGTGGGTCGGTCTTGGGTCAGATCTAGGTTCGGGTCGAGACCCGACTCGTCGCACAAATGGTTTAAAGTGGAACAACGTCGTGTGAGGGTTGTGTTATAATTTTAAAATTGAAGTTGGAGCGATTGGTTACAAGGATAAGAAATAAAAATCAGAACTAAGGTTAAACCAAACCGTGGATAAGACAAGGGGTTGGCTATCTTATTCCGGTTTGCTGAAATAAACTAGACCGGCTGGTTCAGTGCATATTGGACCGGTTTAGGGTTTTAACGCAAAAACCTTCTGGTTCAGTGATTTAATTAAATAAAGGAAAACCAGAACTTTGTCTATTTACGGTTTGACCCCAAAGTTTTGTAGAATTCTATTTTGGCCCAACTTTTGAAAATTTAATTCAAACAAACCCCTAGAAAAAATAATTTAAATTAATTAAATTATTTTTAATAAGGTAAAATGACTATTTTACCCCTGGGCCATAATTGAAGCAAATAAAGTCCACATTAAATTCGAAAAAGGCTATCTTGATAATTTTGGACATTCTGGACACAATGGAAAAGTCAGATTAGACATCTGGGGACTCTGGAGTGGTCTTATCATGAGATGTAAAATTACAAAAATGCCCTAATACAATACAAAGCCCAAATGAAGTCCAAATTGGACGAAATTGTTGCCAATGGACGCCCGAATAATTGTGAACTTGTATGAGTGACTAAATATTAATTTGGAGTCAGAATATCAAAAAAATATAAATGACCAAAATACCCATGAATACGAGAAATACAAGTAAAGAGTGAAAATTAACTGTCATAAGCATAATTATGAAAATTTAGGAGCTAAATAAGACTCCGGAATAGTCAACGTACAAAATAAGATATGACCGATGTGTCCCTATGATAAAAAGCAGATACCGAAATGAAGTCCAGAAGACTTAGAAATTTATATATAAGATAAGTGGAATATTCTGAGGACCACGATAGGTTTGGGGCAAGAATAATAAATTTACCATTTTTCCCCTACATATGCCCGAAGCTAAATAAAAATTCGAGAAGGTCTAAACTGACTTGCTTCGACATTCCAAACTCAATGGTGAGGTCCATATCATGATTTGAAGTACAAAAAAATGTGACATGTAAATATGTAAGGTAATAGAATCAAACTTTAAAATGTTAACGAAGCTACCTTAAGAGTATAACGCCTAAGATTAAAAATTAGGATTTAATACGATTTAAGCATAAGTTAAGGAGCGTCAATAAGTGGTATTGCAGTGAATATGAAGTTAATGAGACTATTTATGAATTGTTCTTAGGAACTACAAAGGAAAGGGAAAGGCACATCAATAATACCAACCCAGGAGTATAAGGTGAGTAACCCTGTATTTGAAGTGGAGATTTAACTCCATGGATTTAAAGATGTTTTATGTTCAAAATATGTGAAGCATCTGAATAGCAAATTCAGTATTTACGTGATTCCTATTTCAAGTATTTCTGTTCTTACAAATCTTATTAGTGACATGCTCAGTGAATGATTTCTACTACAGTTTCTCTTTAAAATGTCTTTCAGCATGTCTAAGTTTTAAAATGTCAAACCTTGTTAAATATTCTGAATTTGCATATTCCAAGCATTTGAAGATTCTATCATGAAGCCATGAACATTATGTTTTGAATGCTCACAAAAGCATCTATGTGAAGAATTCATGTGTTAAATGTATTTTAAATGTAAGATAAACTGTGCATAAGCACCACGGATTTCGTTGGGTTTCTTCGGAACTCAACCACGATACGGGTTTCGTTGGGTCTCTTCGAAACTCAACCACGATACGAATAAATGCCTGGTAGCAGGATCTAATCCCCTAGGCATATGAGATATCTCCACGTACAGTAAACAGGAATCTGGTTCGAAACGGATTCCTTCAATGAAAGTGATAAGGTGTGTGTTGAAAATGGAAGCAGGTTTTACCCTCATTTTCACCATACATATTTACATGTTTTGAAGTTCATATACTCAATGTGAAAAGGTACATGTTTAGCTTGAATACTTTAAATATCTCAAAGCTATCTGTTTTAAAAAATGCATATACTCTATGTTCAAAGTATACGAGCAATTGGTAGTGAGTATTTTATAAACTCTCATGTCCTAAGCCACTACCAACTAAAACCCTTACTCGGATTTTTATCCGACCCCCCCTTTCAGGTGACAGAAATGATCATGACCTTATTTTGTGGTGAAGATAGTGAAGCCTTGCCCACTTTTGAGGAAGGGCATAGGAAGTTCCTTACAGGGTAGCATGGAGATAGTAAGACGATATGTGGTCAGTTTTGTGTTGGCAGGTTATGTGATGTAATATGGATTGTAGTTATCACTTTTGTTATAGAACATGTTAGGGTGTTATGTAATTAAGTCCTGAGGGACAAATGGATATGTATTATGTATAAAACTTTAGAACTTTTATTATGCTCTGAATGTATAATCAGGTGTACCTCTATGAAGAGCGGCAGTACCGGGCGGATGTGCGAAAGATTTAAATAAGAAAAGAAAAGAAAAAGTTTTTCACGCTTCCGCAACCACAGGCCTCACCGCCGTCCGATACTGTTGCTTATGTGAGCTTTGCCCTAAAGCTTCGGCCGAAGGGTGGCGGTAGCGATACGAGATCCGCACAAGGTGGATTTCAGGTCGTGACACAATAGTAGAGTCTATTTTAGTAAAAGAGAAACTTATATCATAGAGGCATCAAATTTGATGAATAATATAATTTATGTCGCGATAAACTGAGACTGTATTTTATGAATCTTTGGAACACTAAAGGGCAAAGAGAAGACAGTCTAGGGCTCTTTTATAGATAGTAAAAGGTAAGTAAAATATGATCTCTACATGTGTTACTTTCCAGCCATGTCAATAGTTCTTATACATTTTGCTAATTTGTATTCTATACATACCAGTATTTATTTAGCCACATTGATATTGCCCTATCATGTGGGAACCAGTTATTGATTTCTATATATATCTCGATCATGATTGTACACTTGTGCATGGATTCCTTTTTGTACACTTGTGCCTAGGGCCAGGTAGTTATATTCGAAGTAGTCTAGTAACCGTAGCCTCGAAAACTACTGTTACGTCAGATTGTCTAGAATCGGTTATGATTTCACTATACTCTTCGTGGAAGATAACATGATCTCGATATATTATTAGTGCCGGATTTGTGCTTAGTCACATCTCCATCTGATGCTACTATGACCTTCGGGTTCAGGTTCCGTGTGGGACATTTGCTACGTCGCTATGCGAGGCATAGGACGTGGAGTCACATTGTATATACAGAGCAGTATTCATATAGCCCGAGTGGAACTGAATATGAGCTCAGGGAGATTTTTGGGCCCCACTAGTGCATCTCAGTTTTAGTTGATATCACTATCCTTTATTATTGATATTCATAGCTTGATCATGTTATATTGTTATTGAATGATCATTAGATTTTATAGCTTTTAGTTGAGTGCTCACATTTCATACTTGATATAGCTCATGACTGTAGTAGTATGACATTGTTAGCATAGCAGATTCATTTCCTTATCATTTGACTTCTATCATCTGATATTGAGTATATATATTCATTGACTGGCTAGCACTTCTTTTTATACACTTGTACACATGGCAGAGCAAAGGACTACTTACTGAGTTTTCATAGCTTAGACAGTCTTTTGAAGTTGCAGTGTAATATTTAGTACAAGTCTTGTAGCTCTCCCATGTTATCCACGTCTTGGGGATGAACAGTTGTTAAAGAATTTTGTATTCCCCATTTTGAAAACAATATATATATATATATATATATATATATATCACATGGAGCTTTTATTTATTTATTCGTTTAAGTCTTCCACTACTTAGTTGTTGCATGTTAGTAGCATTGATTGTACACCAAGTTGAGACAATCCGGTTCTACATCCAGAGTTGGGCTGGGATTCGCGATTCGAGATCCGCACAGGGTGGGTCTCGGGTCGTGACAGCTTGGTAACAAAGCATCCTAGGTGACACAGTGGTTCATGGGAGATAGACTAAGGTACTAGTATTACAAATGTCCAAGTAGAATCAGTAGATAGAAGCTGACATGCGATATTAGACTCTTAAATATATGAAGCTGACCTCTAACCTTTTGTAAAAAATGGTGAACACTAGTACTACCACACCCTTATAAGATGCTAACGCTAACATAGCACGATTAGAGCGACTAGTAGAGAGGCTTATTCAGAATGCGCCTCAGAACCAGGCAGGTCCCAGCACTCCAGCTCGACTAGAGTGACAAGTACCACCTGTGGTATACATAGTACGCCAGGAGAACGATAGAGGCCAGACTTATCTTTATAAGTAGTTTCAGGCACTACGGCCATCTACGTTCGACGGTACTAGAGGCCCCACTTCAGCTGAAGAGTGGCGGCTCGAGATGGAGAGGATCTTTGAGATCATGATCTGTACTGAGGTACCGAAGGTAACCTTTGCTACTTTCACTTTTAGGGGGACAACCCATGAGTGGTGGCTACTAGAGAAGGCCAGAGAGCCTCAGATGACACGGGAGCGATTCACTATGGTCTTCAACCAAAATTACTTCCCCCATGAAGTCAAAGATCAGAGAGTTGCAAATTCTTTGTTCTACAGCAAGGGAACTCGACAGTGGAGGAATATGAGGCCAGATTCACACAGTTGGCTAGATTTGCTCCTGCCATCTTCGAGGACGAGCACGCTAGAGCCGGCAAGTTTGAGGGCGGTCTGCGGTAGAACATTAGGGACAGGGTTAAACCCCTGCAGTTAACCACTTACGATAAAGTCGTGAGTACTGTGAAGATCATTAAGCAGAGTGGCGAGGAGTTTGCCAAGAGGAGGGCAAACCCAGCCCCAAGGCCAGGAGGGAATTAGCTAGCCCTGAGGCTATCAGGGAACTAGATTAGAGGGCCAGCAGGGAGTCAAAGTAGAGGGATAGAACCTTCCTTCACTCGGCCAGGAGTAGGATCAGCACCTAGGAATTCTGGACCCTAACCATTAGGGGTCAGGTCCACTAGTGGGGGCGTATTTCAGTGCCCCACCTACTAGAGACGCTATCGAGGGTCGTGTCAGGCTAACTCCCGTGCCTGCTATTTATGTGGTCAGAAAGGGCATTTCAAGACCAACTGCCGCCAGAGGATCCAGTCAATTGGAAGTACAGTTGGTACTCCATCTACCTCATTAGCTACAACTGCAGCAAAAGCACCGGCTCGAGGTAGTGGACAGAGAGCTGAGCCTCAATGCTCAGGGAGGGTTTTCTCACTGACACGCAAAGATACACAGGCTACCACCTCAATAGTCGCAGGTACTCTTCAGATTTGTGCACAGTATGCTAGAGTACTCTTTGACACTAGCTCCACACATTCATTTATATCACCAGTATTTGCTACTAGATTGAACATAGAAACTGTACCCTCAGGTTATATTTTAACCATTTCTATGCCTTCAGGAGAATCACTATGTAAAAACACTGTATATCGAGCATGTAAGGTCCAGATTGGAGACTCACATTTATTAGCCGATCTGATACCGTTAGACATTTATAGTTTTGATGTTATACTCGGTATGGACTGGTTGGCTGCGAATCACGTATCTATAAATTACGTGGCCAAGACAGTTAGTGTACAGAGACTAGGATGTCCGAGCATCCAGTTTGATGGGATGGGTGTAGCTACCCTACCCTATTTTGTATCCTCTATCCAGGCCAAACGTTTGTTACGTAAAGGGTGTCACAGGTTCTTGTGTAGCGTTATGGACACTCTTTGACAACAACCACCCTTAGATCAGATTCCCACTATGAGAGAATTTCCCGAGGTCTTTCTAGATGACTTGCCGGGGTTGTCTGTGGATAGAGTGATAGAATTCATTATTGATATACAGCTAGGTACCTCTCCGGTATCCAGGAATCCTTATCGTATGGCACCGATAGAGCTGAAGCTGTAGTTACAGGATTTGTTAGAGAAGGGCTTCATCAAACCTAGTTCTTCACCATGGGGGTGCCTCGGTGTTGTTTGTGAAGAAGAAGATGGGGACCATGCAGTTATGTGTTGACTACTGTGAGTTGACAAGGTCACCATTAAGAACCGATACCCTCTACCAAGGGTAGATGATCTCTTTGACCAGTTAAAGGGAGCACAGGTCCTCTCGAAGATCGATTTGAGGTCCGGGTAGCACCAGCTGAAGGTACGACCCTGCAGATATTGAGACGACAGCTTTCAGAACCTGTTACAGGCATTATGAGTTCCTAGTGATGCAGTTTAGGGTCACTAATACCCCTGCTGCATTCATGGATCTGATGAACAAGCTTTTCAAGCCACATCTGGATGACTTCGTGATCATGTTCATCGACGACATCTTGGTTTATTCCAAGAGCCAGGAGGAGCATGATGTACACCTGAGGAAGGTTCTACTGAACTTGAAGGAGCAGAAACTATACGCTAAGCTAAAGAAGTGTGAGTTCTGGCTCCCTAGCATAGCATTTTTGGGGCATGTGATTAGCAAAGAGGGGATCTCTGTTGATTCTCAGAAGATCGAGGCAATCGTGGATTGGCCTCGGCCTACCAGTGTCACGGAAGTGCGAAGTTTTATGGGATTCACTGGCTATTACTGGAGGTTCATCAAAGACTTCTCGAAAATAGCTATGCCAATTACACAGCTGACCAAGAAAGACGTTCCATTTGTCTGGATAGAGGAGCGAGAGAAGAGCTTCCAAGAGCTCAAGGACCGACTAGTTATAGCTCCAAGTTTGACAAAACCAAATGGAACCGAGGGATTTGTAATCTATAGCGATGCCTCACTAAAGGGCTTGGGATGTGTTTTGATGCAAAGTGGAAGGGTAGTAACATATGCTTCACATCAGTTGAGGCCACATGAGAGGAACTACCCGACACACGATCTTGAGCCAGCAACCATTGTCTTCGCCTCAAAAATATGGAGGCACTAGTTATACGAAACCACGTGCGAGATCTTTACTGACTATAAGAGCCTCAAGTATCTATTTCCACAGAAGGAGCTCAACATAAGACAGCGCCGTTGGTTAGAGTTGATAAAGGACTACGAGCTCAGCATTCAATACCACCTAGGGAAGGCGAACATGGTAGCTGATGCTCTTAGTAGGAAGTCATCAGGAAGCTTAGCTTTCTTGTTGACCATTCAGATAGAGATATTGAGAGATTTAAAGGATATGGAGATAGAGGTAGTTCTGCCCAGCTCTGAGGCATTGTGTGCCAACGTCACGGCCAGTTTATTGATTATGGACAGGATCAGAGAGCAGCAGACTTGGGATGAGAAACTGGCTAAGCTTCGTCAGGAGACTGAGTCAGGCATAGACTTCGTGTTTTCAGTGAGAGATGGAATGTTATGCTATCAGGGCAAAATCTGTGTACCCGATATGCTAGAGCTGAGAAGGGAGATCCTTCAAGAGGCACACAGTTCGAGATTTACCTTGCATCCAGGGAGCACCAAGATGTATCACAACGTTAGAATCACATATTGGTGGTCTAGGATGAAGTGTGACATAGCTGAGTACACAGTACAATGTGCTAAGTGCCAGCAGATCAAGGTAGAGCATTAGAAGCTTGGAGGACTTCTACAGTCTCTACCTATACCTAAGTGGAAGTGGGAACACTTTACGATGGACTTTGTGTCAGGATTGCCGAAGACATCAAGTGGGAGTGATTCTATCTGGGTCATTGTTGCCAGACTAACCAAGACAGCTCATTTCCTAGCAACGAAGACGACACAAACCTTGGAGCGACTAGTAGAGTTATACATCATAGAGATTCTTAGACTTCATAGAGTCCCGGTATCGATCATATCTAATCGGGATCCACTATTTGTATCCAGGTTTTGGAGAGGCCTATAGTGAGCTATGGGCACAAAGCTGAGTCTTAGCACAGCGTATCATCCCGAGACTAACGGGCAGTTAAAAAGGTCAATACAGACTCTAGAGGACTTGTTGCGGTTCTGTGTCATGGACTTCATGGGGAGTTGGGAAGATCAATTACCACTGGTAGAGTCCACTTACAATAATAGCTTCCAAGCTAGTATTAGTATGGCGCCATATGAAGCATTATACGGCAGGAAGTGTCGATCACCCCTGTGTTGGACAGAGGTGGGTGAGAGGAAGCTTTATGGGCCAGAAATAGTGGAACAGACTACAGAGAAGATACAACTGATCCGACAGTGCCTATTAGCGACTCAGAGCTGACAGAAGAGCTATGCCAATGCTCACAGACGAGAGCTAGAGTTCGCAGTAGGTGACTACGTGTTCTTGAAGGTGTCACCCATGAAAGGTGTAGTGAGGTTTGGCAAAAGGGGAAAGGTAGGGCCGAGATACATTGGACCTTTCAGGATTATGGGAAGGGTCGGACCAATAGCCTACCAGCTTGCCTTCCCTTCAGAGTTATCACATGTACACAGTGTGTTCCATGTTTCGATGTTGAGGAAGTGTGTACAGAGTGTAGATTAGATAGTAGAGAACGAGCCATTAGACATCCAAGAGAATTTGAGTTACATAGAGCATCTAGTGTAAGATTCTGGACCGTCGAGATCAGGTTCTACAGAACAAGACTATTCCTTTAGCCAAAGTTCTGTGGAAGAACCACCAGATAGAGGAAGCTACTTGGGAGTGAGAGGATGATATGCGTGCCAAGTAACCTTAGTTATTTTCATCTTAGTAGTTATATTTTCCACCCTAATATGTACTAAGTATGGGGACAAACTTATTTTAAGGGGGAAAGAATGTAATACCCTGACCTGGGTTAGCACGTAAATCGAGGTAGATCAGGTCGGCAGTGTACTGTCAGTTATAATCCGAGCTATTTAAGCTCAATATCATGATATCATATGTACTGTACGATTTTGGAATATGAATAGTGTTAGTTATACAGTCAGTGTTGGGCGACGCCCGAGCAACCCAGAACCATGCTTCGCAATGCATGCATGCATGCATTCCCATGCATGCATACGTACACACATATGCATAACCCATAAAATATCAGTGTATGTATACGTCATTAGAAACTAGTTTTTTTTTTTGGAATTTCCTATATATATATATATATATATATATACAGAGTTGCTCACTTAGTGGCATTGAGAATCAGAAAGAAAGAAAATTAAAGGAAACAAAAGGAGAAGCTGTGAAGAGATTCAGAAGTAAACCAAGAAGGAAACAGAAGAAAGAAAGTGGGACTAAAAAAGAAAATACAAAAAAATAGGTATGTTATACTAATTTCTATTTTTAGTTAGTAGAGACATGATAATTAGTTTTAAGCATGGGAACCTATAGCTGAGCTTAAGAGAATCATTTAACAAAAAGAAACAGTAAAAATGGTGAAGAATCGAAGTAGAAATTTGGAGTTGGAGGTTCGGGTTTTGAAACCCAACCCTACCAACTTGCTGTAAAACCTAAATTTGAGAATGGGGACTTAAACCCCATGGTTAATAGGCCACAACAGAAGAAATACCAAGAGTTTTGGGCCAAAAATGGCCATGAACGGCTGAGTTGTAGGTTTGAATATCAAACCTTTAACCGAACGTTGACTCGAGTTGAACCCTCAAATGAATACCAAAACCTAAGTAGTAGTTCTAAAAAAACACTAGAATCAATAACAGGGAGAATAGCATCTAGAAAACTCACAAAAATGAAAAAAGATGTTTCTACAATTAGGGCAACAAGTCGGGGGGAGGAGAGGAAGAAGGTGAACAGAACGGTGCCGTTTGGGTTTCATTTTGCTCAAAACTGCGTCGTTTAAGTGTACAATTAATTTAAATTAAAAATGAAATTCGGTTGTTTGGCTGTGGGGTTACGAAATTAATTAACTAAACGCAATAGGGACGGGGATATGCTATTCCGGTTATAGGGGTTAGCCATTGTTTGGTCCAAGAAAATTAGGAAACAATAAAAGGGGCGTAGCCCTTAGGGATCAAACCCCTGACCTTAAGGAAGGAACCCTAATCCCAAACCACTTTTGACAGGTAAGCCCATGTTAAAAGTGGTGGCTGTATATATATATATATATATATATATACATATATATAGCTGACCCATTGTTTGGTCCAAGAAAATCAGGAAACAATATAAGGGACGTAGCCCTTAGGGATCGAACCCCTGACCTCAAGGAAGGAACCCCAAGCCCAAACCACTTTTGACAGGCAAGCTCGTGTTAAAAGTGGTGGCTGTATATATATATATATATATATATGGGTTGGGTCTCGATCCGACCTAGATTCGACTCGAACCTCACCCAACCTGCATAGTGGTCGTCTCCCCCACAATTTTTCGACGAGTCTCCGATCACCATCTCTGGTGCCGGTAATGGGAATTTCCAATGTTTGAGATTTTAAAACCCTGATTTCTTCACTGTTTTTAACTCCTTTGCATTCTAAACTATCCACAACAATTTTCAAACTCTTAGATAATATTTTTGGCCCTCGAAACTTAGTAAACAACCCTAAAATCATAAATCCCAGTTTTCTGACCACATTTTGCATCTACTTCATTTCTTAACTGTTTTTCTTGTCGGTTGTTCCAACTTCATATTTTTCTTTCCAGATTATTATTCGGTAATTACATACAAGCTTAAAGCAATCTAAATACTGAAATCTAGAAATTATTCATAAAACAAAATCTCGGACTTACCTTACTGTGATAGCTCACCTCCTTCATTCTCTTATCCTTCTTCCTCTTTTTTTCTCCTTTTGTTTCTATCCTATTTCATCCCACACAGAACCCTTTGTATTTATAGACAAAATTTTCAAAGGATTTATCTCTCTCTCTCTCTCTCTCTCTCTCTCTCTCTCTCTCTCTCTCTTCTTTTCTTCTTGCTCTTTTGAATTCGTAACCCCCTCTATAATACCCCGACCCAATTACCCAGGACGATTTGGCTCGTGTTACGAGATTTGAATTTATAGTAAATTAAGGCAATGAAAGAACCTGATTGTACGGGAATCCATGTATACGTACACATGTAGATTTATTCACAAAAATATATATAATACTCAGTGAATATATATATATATATATAGAAATATACATAAATATACGTGTATATATATACATAATAAGTATATATATATATAGATATATATATATATATATGGAAAAATAATTGAAAAAGGAAATAAAAAAGGAAAGCAGAAGAAGGTGTGAAGGGGAGGGAGGACTCTCGGCCATGTGTGTGTGGTTAGGTGCTGTGTGTGTATGGTTTATATAATATATATTGATGCTGCACTTTTTGGCTAATGTGTGTGCCGAGCTAAGTTCCCAAAAGAACACTCAAAGAAGAAGATCAGAGGACCACCGGATTGGCTTCGGTGGTAGCCGCTTCGATGCTTAAGTTAATAAACTGAATTGAAAGGACTGTAATGTAAGCCAAATAATGAGTATGATCGTAAAAGTGTACCTTAGTGTTCTATTTATAGGCTTAGTGATTCCTAAATTGATTAGGATTTGGAGCCATGAAAGTAGGGATTTGATCATCGGAGAATGGCAGTTGCCTTATTGGATACTACGCTTGAGAGATATCTGTGAATGGCAGTTTCTTTGTAGAAGACTGTTTCCTTATCTTCTGCTCAGCAGATGTTAAGGCGGTGATGAGCTCTGAAAAAGGGGATTGCTCTGAAGGTCTGTGCTTGGATCTGTGAGTTATGTAAGTCTGTTCTGAATGGCTGAGCTCTGCCTGTTCTGTAAGTATACATGTCATATGGAGATTGGTCTGTCACTTTGTGGTATATCAGCTACTCGCCCCACAAGCCTTAGTTTGAGCTCATGGCGTAACTAAGGTTACAAGCCTTCGAAAAGTCACGCGTTCTGTGGTCTCAGTTTTCCAAGACGTCTGTTGGCATGTCATTTATTGCGCAGTCGATTTTTTGGGCTGCCAAGACCATCATTGCATTGTAATCATTGCGACGGTTCGCCTTGGTAGAGATAGGTTGGAAGGAACGCATTCTAGCCCCGAGGTTTGGATTGTAGATGTGTTCTTAGAGCCTAGGAACAGGAAGGGAGAGATCTCTAGTAGACTCTCCCAAAGAGAAAAGGGATAGAGCATTGTAACCTCTTCCTTGTTAGATAGTTTCAGGGAGGAATTTAATTTTCCTCAAAATGTCACCCTTAGGGTTCCTAATACCACATATCATCTTTCAGATATTCGGAAAGGTGAGATTTGTGTTTATACTGCTTGGTTTGAGATGGGGTTGCATCTTCCTTTCCCTAAATTGCTTAGGGAGTTTTTTGTTGGTTTAATCTTTGCCCTGTCAACCTAAACCTGAATAGTTGGAGACACCTGTTAGGGTTTATAGCTTTAGGTCGTATGAATAATGTTGAGGTCTCTCTAGAATTGATCCGTAGTAAAATGGATCTTAAGTACATGAGGTCGGAGAGCCTCTATTACATGTCTTTTGATAGGGGGTTCAGACCTCTTTTCTTCGTACCGACTTCCAATAAGTCGTGGAAGAATCGGTATTTCTTCATTAGTGGAGGTTGGGAGATGGCAAACCTTGAGGACCATATCTCTACATTCCCCCAAAGCACGGGGTTTATGCGTGAGACCCCCTTCTTTTGTAATTTTTGCTTCTGTTTTTATCTCCTCTTCTGTATTATTTAACTGACTGTTGCTGTTGTATATCCTGTGTAGGTAAAAGCGTCAAGAAAAGGTCGTTCTTCACGCCTGTCCTCAAAGATCATGTATAGCAGACTTCTTCAGACCAGTAACCGGGACATCAGGGGCCATCCTTAATCCGAGTAGTCCAATGGCCCCAAAGAATAAGAGCAGATCTGAAGATGTGAGGAAGATAGTTTTTAACTGTTGTGCAGTTCGACTATGATAACTTTAAGTCCAAACTTCTTGCCAAATTCCCAGATATTGATTTGTCGAGCATTGAAGAGGATGATGATGATGATGATGATGATGCTTCTGATGGCCCTCCAACTTAGGAGATAACTTTTGTAGTTCTGCCTTTTCTTTTTTCTTTTTGATGTAACCGAACACAATTATTAATGATAATATCTTTTCCTTAGAGCTTTTTGCCTTCTTTCTATTTTGAATGATAGTACTTGTGAATTTTGAGGTTGATCAAGCATTATTCCAAGTCCCACTGTTCTGTAGTGTACAAAATGGGCTTCAACCCTTCAAACTTGCAATTGGCATAAGTAAATTTGTTCACGAACTAACTGTATAGCTTGCAATAATTCGAACTAAACTGCAATAATTGGGTAAGTTTCTCGAAAGTAGGAAAATCGAAGTAAGCAACTAAGCTTGAATCGAAATTGGAGGTATTTGAATATGAACTTGTGCTGAATAACCTGAATAGCAGGTTTTGTGAAGCTGTCTGTCCAAGGCTCAATTGTCGAGCCAAAAGACTTATAATAATAACTGGACTGATGGTATTTGAAAGAAACTTTAATAATCAGCACCTTTATTCCCTCCAGAACTTCATTGACTAGAACTTAAGCAATCAAGGATCGTAACAGTTGGTTGGATAGGGCCTCTAACTGAAAGAATGTTTGCAGCCATGTAGCCAAGCAACTGAGTTGAGGTTTTTCCCTTTAGCTTGGGAAATAACCAAGTAGTTTTAGTTGAGACGGACCAGACATGAAGGTCGGTATATTGAACAGAGCAGACTGAGGTTTGTACAATGAGATGGACCAGACATGAAGTCTGTGCGTTAAGGTGGACCTGACCCAAGGTCTATACATTGAGATGGACCAGACATAAAGTCTGTTCATTAAGATGGACCAGACTTGAGGTTTGTACATTGAGATGGACCAGACTCGAGGTCTGTACATTAGAATGGACCAGACCTGAGGTCTGTACATTGAGATGGACCAGGCATAAAGTCTGTACATTAAGATGGACCAGACTTGAGGTCTGTACATTAGAATGGACCAGACCTGAGGTCTGTACATTGAGATGGACCAGACTCGAGGTCTGTACATTGAGATGGATCAGACATAAGGTCTGTACATTAAGAGGAACCAGACTTGAGGTCTGTACATTAGAATGGACCAGACCTAAGGTTTGTACGTTTAGATGGACCAGGCATAAAGTGTGTACATTAAGATGGACCAGACCTGAGGTTTGTACATTGAGATGGACCAGACATAAGGTCTGTACATTAAGATGGACCAAACTTGAGGTCTGTACATTAGAATGGACTAGACCTAAGGTCTGTACATTGAGATGGACCAGACATAAAGTCTGTACATTAAGATATATATACCTCATGGAATATTTGAAAGGAAAAAATCTTTATTGATAAAACTTCCCTAAGTGTTCTATATTCCAGGGACTGGGAGCAGGTTTCCCATCCATGTTCTCTAACCAATAAGTGGTAGGTCTGATAGTCTTTGTTACTTTGTAAGGGCCTTCCCAGTTGGGTGATAACTTTCCCATAGTGGGATCCTTGGTGTTATGAAATACTCTTCTGCGGACAAGATCTCCAACCTGAAAGCAGACAGGTTTTAAACCTAGTTTAGAGTGGGTGGCCGTCCTATGCTGATATGCTTCCATCTTGAACCCGGCTTGCTCCCTTTATTCCTCAAGTAAGTCTAAATTCTCTGCGAGCTGCTGGTCATTGGTCTCATGGTTGAAAGCTTCAGTCCTCAAGGTTGGCATATCGATTTCAACAAGGTTCACAGCTTCAGTACCGTAGGCAAGTGAAAAGGGGGTTTCTGAGGTTGGTGTTCTTCTAGTTGTTCTGTAGGCCTAGAGTACTCTAGGGAGTTCTTCCACCCACCATCCCTTGGCACTTTCCAACCTTTTCTTCAGAGCATCAAGGATTGTTCGGTTAGTGACCTCTGCTTGCCCATTGGCTTGGGGATGACCAGGGGAAGAGAAATGTTGATTGATAAGCAGGTCTTGGCAAAATATTTTAAAAATTTTACCAGCAAATTGCGTACCATTGTTTGAGACGATTACACGTGGTATGACGAACCTGCAGACTATATTCCTCCAAGTGAAATTCTTGACTTCCTTCTCAGTAATGTGTGTCAAGGCTCTGCTTCTGCCCATTCGAAGAAGTAGTCAATAGCTACTAGTAGACATTTCCTGTTTGGTGTGGCTTTAGGCAAAGGGCCTATATGTCCATCCCCCACTGAACAAAAGGCCATGGGCTCGTGATAGGGATGAGCTCGTGGCGGGGCTAGTGCTGGTAGGGAGCGAATCTTCGGCACTTGTCACACTTCTGGACATGCTCTTTAGCCTGCCTCAGCATTCCAGGCCAGTAGTAGCCTTGTGTTAGAGCACGGTGTGCTATGGTTCTACCCCTTGTTATGGTTTCCACATTTTCCTTCATTAATTTTTGCCAGGACATACTGAGACTCATCTAGAGACAAGCATTTCAGTAAGGGTTGAGAATAAGACCTTCAGGTAAAGCCTTCCATTCATAACAAGGTACCGAGCTGCTTTGATTCGGATCCTTCTTGCCTTGCTTTTGTCCTCTGGGAGCAGCCTTTCTTCTAAATACTGGGGGATGGGCATCATCCAATTCTGGGTTTGTTCAATAGTTTGGGCAACTTGGACTTCTTCTATGCTTGGCCTTGGCTGATGGGAAATCTTTAGCGTACAATCTTTTTCTGACCTCAGGTTAGATGCCATGTTTGCCAAGGCATCAGCTCTACAGTTTTGGACTCTTTCTATTTTTTGGATCGAGAATGTTTGAAAGGAGTGTTTCAACGAGTTGACCAGTTTTGAATATTGAAGCATCCTGCTATCCTTGATGGCATACTCTCCCAGAACTTGGCTAACCACCAACTGGGAATCAAAGAAGACTTCAAGGTTCTGAGCCTCGTACTGCTATGCTAACTTCATCCCCAGGACAAGGACTTCAGTATTCTGCTTCATTGTTGGAGGCTCTGAACCCTAGGCTAACAACCTTCTCCGTCCTGAGTCCATCAGGGGACTGTAATACCAGACCGACGCCAGCACCACGGTCGGTGAACAATCCGTCAGTGTAAAGCTGCCATGTTCCCAAACTTTCGCAAAGCTGTGCTCTGTCCTGTAGAGCTGGGGTAAGCTCGGTAACAAAATCAGCCAAGGCTTGCCGTTTAATTGAAATCCGTGGAACATAGGATATGTTGAACTCTCCTAACTCTACTGACCACTTGACTAATTGCCCTGATACTTCCAGGCTTCCTTAGTACTGACTTCAAGGGGTAGGCAGTTGGAATTTCGATCGGATGAGCTTGAAAGTAGGGTCTGAGCTTCCGTGAAGATACTATAAGTGCAAGAGCCAGTTTCTCAATTTCTGGGTACCTTTTCTCTGTTTCTGACAAGTGCCCTGCTAACATAAAATATGGGCCTCTAAACGCCCCTGTCTTGCCTGACTAGTACTGAACTAACAGCGTTTTCAGAGACTACAAGATAGAGAAGTAGCTCTTCCCTTTGGACTGGCTTTGACAAGAGTTCGGGTGATGCTAAGTATTCCTTCAGCCCCTGAAAGGATTTTTCACACTCTTTCGTCCATTGTAGAGCTTTGAAAAAGGGTAGGCAGCGATTTGTGGATTTGGATATAAATCTGCTCAGAGCTGCAATTCTACCATTTAGGGCCTGAATGTCTTTCTTGGTCTTTGGTTACTCCAGTCCAATCAGAGCCCCAATCTAAGTGGGGTCTGCTTCTATACCCCTTTGAGAGACAATGTACCCCAAGAATATGCCCTTTGTTACACCAAAGGTGCACTTTGAGGGATTGAGCTTCATCTTGTACTGCCTCAGGATGTCAAATGTTTGAGCCAAGTGCTGGAGGTGGCTACTCTTCCATAGGCTTTTGACCAACATACAGTCAATATAAACTTCCATGGTACTGCCGATCAAAGGGCTGAACATCTTATTAACCAGACACTAGGTACGTGGCCCCGACATTTTTTAGTCCGAACGACATCACTCTATATCAATAAAGACCTCGTTCGGTTATGAATGCAGTCTTTTCCTGGTCTGGAGGGTGCATCTAGATCTGATTATATCCTGAATAGGCATCCATGAAGCTCATGAGTTCATGCCCTTGTAGTGGCATCAACTAGCTGATCTATCTTCGGCAAAGGAAAGCTATCTTTGGGGAAAGCTTTGTTGAGGTCTGTATGGTCAACACTGACTCTCCACTTGCCATTTTTCTTCACCAGAATGGTGTTGGCTAGCCAATCCGGGTAAAATACCTATCGTATCATCTTGGCCTCAAGCAGCCTCTGGACCTCTTCGTTGATGACCTGATGCCGCTCTGGAGCGGGTGGCCTTCTCTTCTGTCTCACTGGTGGGTGGTCTGGATCTATCATTAGTTTATGAGTGATGATGTCTGGATCTATTCCCTCCATATCCTTGGTTTCCCAAGCGAACACGAAGAGGTTTTTCTTCAGAAACTCGATTATCTCATCCTACTCGGCAGACGTCAAGGTCTGGACCAATCTGCAGGTAGTGCCCTTGGGATTCCGAGCTGACCAGCACTTTGATGGGGTCCCCTATGGGCTTGGCCCTGCTGTCCCTTCCTTTGGGGCTTTGTAGCTCATCAATTCTGGAAGGGCAGTCTTCTTTCTCATGACAGTGGGTGAGAACTGGATCCCCACATTCACGGGTGTGCAGTAATTGCTATTTGGGGGCCCTGACCTTGAGTGCGAAAGCATGAATTTCTCTAGAAGTTGGTTGGCATCCTCTGATAGAGTAGACAGTTTGGTTGTGGACGTATTTTAGGGTCGAGGTGACTGCTTCCATCTGGTGTAGCCAAGGTCTCCCAATTATGACATTATAAGGAGATTTAGCATTCAGAACCATGTATTTATCTATTATAGGTTTTTGTCTGTCTCCCTCTCCTGTTGTAGTGGCGAGGTCAATCTTTCCTAATGGAGTATTGAAATTCCCATCAAATCCTGCCATGATTACGCTAGTGGGCTTGATGTCACAAAGGTTGAGCTTCATCTGCTTGAAAGGTTCGTAGAACAGTAGATTCGTTGAACTCCCAGTATCCACGAGGACCCTTCGGATATCAAAATTAGCAATTTTGAGGGAGATGACAAGGGCGTCACTGTGGGGACAGTGTACCCCACCAAGATCTTGGTCCAAGAACTAGATTTCAGGTACTGGCCTCAATCTTTTCTCGACATTAGAGATCTGTATGATGCTGGGAATAGCTTTGGCCTCCCGAGCATATCGTTTTCTCGATCTATTGGATGTTCCAGTTGTCGGGGAATCTGCATAAAGGACAAAGATTACTTGGTTGTTCTGTCATTGAGGCTCATTCCATCCTTCCCTTTGCTCCTTGTCTCTGATTAGGCCTCTGATCTGGCCTCCTCTGTTGAGACCTATCAGTTTCTGGGGGTTCTGCCCCCTCATCCTGCCTGACAAATCCCTGCAGTCGTCCTCTCCTTATAAGTTGCTCTATTTCATGTTTAAGGGCCTTACATTTGTTAGTTATGTGTCCACGGTCTTTGTGGAAATCACAATACTTGCTCTGGTCCTGTAGCTGGGATCACCTTTTAAAGGCTCTAGCCATCTCAAATTTTCTTGAGATCTAACTTGTCCGAAGTATGTTGCTCGGAGAGGTGTTCAGAGGAGTAAAATTGGTGAACTCTGTTAGTTCTGAATTATATGAAGTTCTGGGCACCATTCTTTTTTCTGGGCTTCTGATTCTCTTCCTGGCCGTGCTAGGTTCCCTCCTCTGGTTGTCATTCTTCTGGTCGTCTTTCTGGGCTTGCTCTTTAACCTTTCGGGAGGTGTCTTTTGCTTCCTGTAGGTTAATGTATTTCCTTACTCGATCCATGAGGGCTGCCATGTCGGCAGGGGGATTTTTTGTCAAAGAATCCCTAAAGCCTCCTTGTGAAAGGCCAAAGGCCAGAGCAGCTACTAGGAAGCTGGGGCTGTAATTTGTAACCTCAGTGAGTTCAGCATTAAAGCGCGCGATGTACTCTGTGAGGCTGGTCACAAACGTTCGGCACATAAAAGCGTCAGAAGTGCCATGCAGGGCCATGGTATGCTAGTAATGGGAAAGCTGGTCCCCCGGATCCCCTGTCCCATCATAAGGAGTGAACTTCGGGACAATAAATTTCTTTAGTCTCTCCTCGGCCAAGATAGTAGGACTGAATGGCGTGGGAAACCTTCCCAGCAGCCTGGCTAACTCATCCTATCCTGAAGGGTTTTGAGCACCCCTCATGACAACAGTACGGTCCATAGACTCTGCAACTTCTTCAGCTCTTTGTGGGCCCCCAGGCAAGATTGGTTGCTGAGAGTCAAGCCTTGTGGCTTTAGGGCCTATATGGATAGGATGATCCCATCCCGTGGCTGAGAGGTTACTTCGGTCTTCCTGGACTGGAGGAGCAAGTGCCACTTGAGGTTGAGACTCTTGTGGTGTTAGGTTCACTCCTGAAGCCCCAGGGGCTGGAGCCTCAGTGGTGCTTCGATAATGGACTTCTAGGATAAAGGTTGGTATCCTATTGCCTGCGGCTGCAGAAGGCTAGGGATCTCCATGAACGTGAGCAGTAGTAGGAGGTTGTTGATCAGTCGTGTTGACAGGTGGATTCAGAGGATTAGCTTCACGATTCTGAGTGAGCATTGCCAGAGTTCTAGACATGGCTATGAGTTGTTCTTGCATCAACTGGTTTTGCCGTTTGACTTGGTCGAGGTCTTGCCGCACAGGATCACTTGTTCGTCCTCCTCCTCGTCCAACAGGTGGTCGGGGTTGATGGTTTTGAGGATTTTGAGTATTCTTCCTTGGTCAGAGATTGAGAGTCATAATCCTTTAGTAAAAAGGAGAATGAGTTTTGTGTAAGTAGAGCACTTGATGATTGTCGTTCCCATAAGCGGCGCCAAACTGATGCTGCACTTTTTGGCTGATGTGTATTCCGAGCTCGGCTCCCTGAAGAACACTCAAAGGAGAAGATCAGAGGACCACCTGGATTGGCTCCGGCGGTAGCTGCTCCGATGCTTAAGTTAATAAACTGAATTGAAAGGACTATAATGTAAGCCAAATAAAAAGCAGGATCGTAAAAGCGTACCTTAGGGTTTTATTTATAGGCTTAGTGATTCCTAAATTGATTAGCATTTGGAGCCATGAAAGTAGGGATTTGATCATTAGAGAATGGCAGTTACCTTATTGGATACTGCGCTTGAGAGATATCTGTAAATGGCAGTTTCCTTGTAGAAGACTAGTTTCCTTATCTTCTGCTCGGCAAATGTCAAGGCGGTGATGAGCTCTGAAACACGGGGGGTGCTCTGAAGGTTTGTGCTTGGACCTGTGAGTTCTGTAAGTCTGTTCTGAATGGCCGAGCTCTGCCTGTTCTGTAAGTATACGTGTCATACTGAAGATTGGTCTGTCACTTAGTGGTATATCACATATATAACACAAAATATCACCAAAACATTTAATGTAAAGCTGGAAAGACAGGAAAAATGAAAAAGAGAAAATTAAAATCGTAAGAAGAAAGTCAAGGAAGGGAGGAAGAGAGGGATGGAAGAGAGAGAAAAATAGGGCCATATGGCAGGAGAATATTTGAAGGAAGTTCTGGGATATTCAAAAGTGGAAGAAAATAGAAGGAGAATGGGAGAAATCCATTGTTTGAGGTAAGAACATCAAAACCCACTATTTTCCCTCTCTAAAAATGTATGCAAATATACAAGCTATTTTAGGTTTTCTTAAGCATGCATGAGTTAATTTTGACACTAAAAACTATCAGAATTTAATTTAGAAGGTCGACAGGGCTTAACAAGCCCCAAGCCATGAGGAACAGCCATTAAAGGACCTCCCATGTATTAGACCTGACCCAACTTCTATGGAATTCATTTGTATTACTTAAGCCCTAAACTGGACCTTATGAAGGTTTTAAAAACCCCAACCCGCAACTGAAAACCCCGAGGGAAGACCTCCAAAACCTAAGTTGCAGGTTCAGGTTCAAAAATGATATCCCTTTATTTGGACAAACCTAAGTTTGAGAATGGGGACTTGAACCCCATGATACATAGATCACAATAGAAGAAACCCCAAGAGTTTTGGGCCCAAAATGACCATGAATGACCAAGGTGTGGGTTCAGCTATCAAGCTTTAAACTGAGCACTTGAGCTCGACCTGAGGCTTCAAATGAATGCCAAACTTTACCTTGGTGTTCTAGAAAGGATTAGGGATGAAAAATCAGAGAGAAGGATCAACTAGAAAAGCACAAAATTCAAAATGAAAAATTGTAGAAATTAGGGCTACATAGGGGAGAAAGGAGGAAGAAGATGAATAGTGTTGGATTGAATCGGGTTTGGGTCGAATCAGGTTTAGGTTGGGACCTGACCCATCGGATATAAGGACTTAAGTGGGACGGTGCCATTTTGGGGTGTTTGGCTTCATGAATAGGAAATCAATTGGATAACCACAACCTGAATAGGGATAACGTATCCTTGATTTGCCCTTGTCCGCTGTTTGGATTGGGAAAAATCAGAAAAATAAAAGAGGAGCCGCAGGTCCCTTGGTTTGAACCCTTAACCTCACATAGCCCAAGCCCTAAAACCCAACCCCCAAGCCACTGAGCCACCACTGCTAATCGTGAAGAATTATGAAATAAATAATATATATTATAAAATTTTATAATTAATTAAATTAAATTATTTAATTAATTTAATAATAGTAAATTGATCCGATGTCAAAATAAAATAAGTAAATAGTGTATTTTTACTATCTCGGGCATTCCAGACCCTAATGGTGCGGTCCATTTTGTGAGATGGGACTCTGATCAAGTAAGACACGTAAAAGTGTAAAAAGACCATTTTGCCCCTAGTACCCCCAAAGCTAAATGAAAGTCCGAGAGGGTCTAGGTTGACTTTCTTCGACGTTCTGGACTCAAAGGTGAGGTCCATATTATGAAATAAAGTACGAAAAAATATGGCACGTAAACATGTGAAGTTATATAATCAAACCTAAAATTTAATGAAGCTATCAGAAGAGTATACTTAAAAGGTATAAATCCCTAAGATGAAAATTTGGATTTAACACGATTTAAGGAAAAGTTATGAGCATCAATAGGTGATTTTGAAGTGAATGAGAAATTTATAGACTCTTTATAAATTGTTCTTAGGAACTACAAAGGAAAGGGAAAGGCACATCAGTAGCGCCAACCGTGAAGTTGAGGTGAGTAATCTTGTATTTGAAGTGGAGATTTAACGCAATGGATTTGAAGAAGTCTAAAAGTTTAAAATATCTGAAGCGTTTGAATATCAAATTCTGTATTTACTTGATCCCTGTTTTAAAGTGTTTTTGTTTTTATAAAACCTTATTGTGACATGCTCAGTGAATGGTTTCTACTACAGTTTTCCTTAAAAATATGTTTCAGCATGTCTAAGTTTAAAATACCAAATCTTTTTACAAATTTTGAATTTGCATATTCCAAGTATTTGAAGACTTTATCATGAAGCCATGAACATCATGTTTTGAATGCTCATAAAAGCATCCATTTGAAGAAGTCATGTTTTAAATGTTTTGAAAACATTTATTTGAAGAATTCATATTTTAAATGCTCATGAAAACATACATTTAAAGAAGTCATGTGTTAAATACTTTTGAATGCAACTACAGGAGAGGCCATGTTTTAATGCTTTTAAATAGTATCTACTTGTAAATGTTTTATAGCCTCCTGTTGCCATTGGTAATGCAAGATAAAACGTGCATAACCACTAAGACTGATTTTGGGTTCTTCAGGAACTCAATTGACATGTAAAATGCCTAGGTAGCAAGATCTAATCCCCTAGGCATGAGATTTCTCCACAGGAAGTAAGACTGGAATCTGGTTCGAAACAGATTTTCACCTAATCAAAGTGAAAAGATGAGACATTTAGAATTGGTAGCAGGTTTCTCCCTCGATTCCTAAATGTGCTATATGTGTTGATTTCATGAACGAAAAGTTTTCATAAGAAATGGCAGAAGGTTTCTCAAACCCCTTTCACATGAAGAAGTATTTATTTTAAAGGAAATGACCCAATTTTAAAATAAAGGGTCATACCTTCATGTTTACAAGAAGAAAGATTTTTATTCATCCTATTGAGAAACAAAAGATTGAAACGCTTTTGGTCACATTGGCCACCATATACATATTTACAAGTTTACATTGCTTATTGCATATCCCACTCGAGTGTTTTAAACACCTTGTGTTATATATTTTAAAGATTCTTACACTTTGTATACGTGAAATATCTTCTTTACTCGAATGCTTTAAATTACTTCGTGTTACGTTTTTTGAAGTTTCCTATACTCTATTTGAAGAAGTACATGTTTAGCTTGAATACCTTGAATGTTTTCAGAGCTATCTGTTTAAAAGAATTCCTATATTATGTATTTGAAGTATACGAACAATTGGTAATGAATGTTTTATAAACTCTCTTATACTAACCATTGCCAATTGAAAACCCATGACAAAAGTTGGAATTGCTTACAAGCTTAGTTTAGCTTACCTCGGATTTATCCGACCCACATTACAGGTAACTGAAAGCAATCCTGATTTTTGACGATGAAGATGGTTAGAGCTTTGCCCATTTTAAGGAAATTGTGTAGTTAAATTCTATGAAGGAAACAGAACACGTAGGAAGAAACCGCATGTAAAATGGTGAAGAAATCAGGGAGAAAAGTGAGTTCATTGGAAAGTTTAGGTTTTGGAAATTTAGAATTTGAATGTGTTTTAGAGGTTTAAATTGCTATCTAAGTGTCTTTAAATGTGTTTTAGGGTGTTTAGAACTGAAAACACAACCTTTAAAACAATGAAAAGATGAAGAAAAAACAAAGAAAAAAAATTAGAAATTTTGCAGTCCGATCACTAGTACCGGAGAAGGTGACCGAGAACTGCACAATCCGTTCACTGAAAAGTCGAAGAAGAAAGGGGGTGTCGGATCTCGGGTTGGGTCGGGACTCGCCCAGGCGCAATGAGGGTTACTCTCACACGGCACCGTTTTAGGCCTTCAAGGTTTTAAACAAGAAACATTTTATTTGAAAAATGGGGGGAGTACAGTGCTGTAGCTGAGAGTCGAACCAAAAACCTCCGGCGCGTGTGGGTACTTATCCCCCACACGCTCACCACCGTGCCACACGGGCACATGTGATTAAATGCTGAACTAATATATATATATATATATATATTTATATATATATATATATATTTATATATATATATTATAGTTAATTAATATAATTAATTAAATTAGTTAATTGTTAAAATGGTTACCGATGTCCAAATTTAACAAATAAATAATGTAAATTTTTATCTTGGGCCTTTTGGACCCAATGGTGAAGTCCGTTTTAAAAGTGTAAAATGACCATTTTGCCCCTACTACCCCTAAAGCCAAATAGAAGTCTAAGAGGGTCTCAATTGACTTTTTTCGACATTCTGGACCCAATGGTGAGGTCCATGTTGTGAAATAAAGTACGAAAAAATATTAAACGTAAATATGTAAAATTACGAAAACGACCCTAAGGCTTAATGAAGCTACCAAAAAGTATACTTAAAAAGTATAAAGTCCTAAGAAGATGGAATCAATTACATAATGCTTTAATAGGTGGGTAATGAAACCATCATTGGAAATTAGGCTTTACACAGTCTAAGAATAAGTTAAGAGCATCACTAGGTGATATTTGAAGTGAATGTGAAGTTAATAGACTCTTTATAATTGTTCTTAGGAACTACAGAAGAAAAGGGAAAGCACACTAGTAGCATTGATTCCAAAGACCATGGTGAGTAATGATGTATTTGAAGTGGAGATTTAACTCCATGCATTTGAAGAAGTTTAAAGTTCAAAATATCTGAAGTATTTGAATTGCAAATTCAGTATCTACGTGATTTATGTTTTAAGTATTATTGCTCCTTTTGAAAACCCTATTGTGACATGCAAAGGGACTTGTTTCTACTACAGACTCTCTTTAAATTATGTTTGACCATGTCTAAGTTTAAAATGCAAAATATTATCAAATATTCTGAATTTGTATATTCCAAGTATTTGAAGACTCCATTATGAAATCATGAAAGACACGTTTTAAATGCTCTTGAACAACATCCATTTGAAGAAGTCATGTTTTTAATGCTTTTAAAAAATATCCATTTGAAGAAGTCATATTTCCAAGGCTCATGAAAAGCATCTACTTGAAGAAGTCATATTTCAAATGTTCATGGAAAGCATATATTTGAAGAAGTCAGATTTTAAATGCTCATAAAAGGCATCTATCTGCAGAAGTCATATTTTAAATGTTTGAAAACATTTATTTGAAGAAGTTATATTTTAAATGCTCATGAAAAAGCATCTATTTGAAGAAGTCATGTTTTTGATGCTCTTTGAAAGCGTCTATTGAAGATGTTAAACCTTTGGGTTGCTTTAGAAAAGCCCCTGTTTGTAAATACAAGATAATGGTGCATAAGCATCGTAAATATTGGGTTCCTTCGGAATTCAATGACGTGTAAAATGCTCGGTAGAGGGTTTACCCCCCAGGCAAGAGATCTCTCTGAAGTAAAACTAGATTCCTGTTTGAAACGGTTTCTCCTGTTAAAAAGTGAAAAGATGAGACGTTTACAAATGGTAGTAGGTTTATCCCCCATTTCTTTAATGTACTATATGTATTGATTTCATGAACAAAAGTTTTCATGTTTTCACAAGAAATGGCAGAAGGTTTTCAAAGCCCCCATTTACATTGAAGAAGTATTTCTTTTAAGGAAATGACCCAATTTTAAAATAAAGGGTCATACCCTCATATTGAAAAGAAGAAGGATTTTTATTCATCCTATTAAGAAGCAAAAGATTTAAACTCTTTTGGTCACATTTGGCCACTATACATATGTTTACAATTTTTACTTTGCATATTGAATACCTCACTTGAATGCTTTAAATGCTTCATTTTATATGTTTTGAAGAAGAAAGAATATACAAGATCAAGAGGGCATACCCTCGAACAAGTTGGAGGGAAGAAAGGGCTTCAACTGGCAGAAGAACTCCCGTGCCAAAGCTACAAAAACAATACAAATAACATTACACTTTAAAGATGCTACTCAAAAGAGACCAAATACATTGAAGATGTTTATTGGAATTAGAGTTCGTGATCCCTTTAGAGGTAGTGAGCTTGCCACAGATCATATCCTTGGTTTGAGCTATGATGGCCAGAGGATTTTTCTTTACCATGGTGAACAATCTGCTACTCCTTTCTTTCCAAATGTTATAGACTGTGCAAGCTAGGGTAAGCTTGCCTATGATAGAAGAGAACTTCTTACCTTTGAAAGTATTGCTAGCCCAAAGAACGATATGCTACTAGTCCCTAGTGGGGCATTGAAAACCACTTATGGAGAGAATGTGGGACCAAATGGTGGATGTGAAAGGATAAGAGAAGCAGATGTGGGTATGACTCTCCTGATCTTGCAAACAAAAAAGACATTTGGGATTATGGCCAAGATTGGTAGAGAAGAGGCGGTCCTTGGTCCGAAGACTGATCCGAATGGCCATCCAAAGAATAAATCTTGCACAGGGAATTGCTTGAGAATGCCAAACAAGATTCCACCAATGAACTTGGGCTTTATGGCTTTTTAGAGTGTCCCAAGCTGAACTAATGCAAAAGTCCCCATTAGAGGAGGGCATCCTATGTTGCCTTGTCTTCCCAATGGGGAGAAGGAAGAAGATTAGGAGGCATGCCATTTTTTAGCTCAAACAATTAAGGATCGTTTGCTATAGGCCAGTTCCAATGATGTTCAAGGATGATGGATCCCACTTTAGCATATCTCCCAAGGCCTAAATCATAAATAATCCTTTCCCCCATGTTATCATAAATGGAACCATTAGGGAGCCAATAGTCAAACCAAAGGGAAGCAAATCGGCCATTTCCAATAGAAATTTTGATGTACGATTTGAACAAGGGCCTGAATTTGAGCATTTTCTACCAAGTCCATGAGCAGGATTAGGGAAATTTGACCTCCCAAAAGCTCTTTCCTTTGAGAATATTGTTGTTAATCCAAAGAACCCAAGGGGAGTGAGAGGGGTTTTGAAACATTTCCCTAATGAGCTTCCCTAGAGCAGCTTGATTCCAATCATTAATCTTCTTTATCAAAGGCCCTCCTTCATTTCTAGGACAAGCAATATCCTCCCAAGAAACTTTGGATCCTGAGGAGATGAGATGATTTCCACCCAAGTGAAAAGACCTCATTGCTTGCTCAATTTGATGCACCACCTTTTTAGGAAGAATGAAATGGGAAGACCAAAAAACTTGGATGCTAAAGAGCACAGATTTGATCAGCTGCACCCCGACCTGCATAGGATAAGGACTTATGAGACCAATGGGTTATGTTGCCAATGATGTGATCAACCAAGGTTTTACAATCCTGGGCTTTCAGTTTGGTAGAGATCAACGGAACACCAAGGTAGCGGATTGGGAGGGCGCCTTCTAGGAAGCCAATATGATCAATGATATGCTGCTTAATGGTGCAATCCACTCCAAAGAGGAAGGTGCTCCTTTTGGAGGCATTTGGAAGAAGACCAGAAAAGGAGGCGAAAGTGTCAAGCCCTTCCTTGAGAATAGAGGCAGAGAGGAGGTCCCCATGGCTGAAAAGCATGATATCGTCAGCAAAGCAAAGATGAGTCAACTTAGTTTTGTGGCATCTCCAATGATGTTTAAATTGCGATACATATGATTTCTGGTGAAGAAATAGAGATAACACATCCATAGCAAGCACAAAAAGATAGGGGGAAAGAGGATCACCTTGCCTTAACCCTTTAGGGCCAGGAAAATAACCTTCAAGCTCATCATTAATAACAACTGAAAACTGGGGAGAAGAGATGCAACAGTAAATCCAATCAATAAGCAGCTGAGGAAATCCCATAAAGTTATGAGTGTCAATAATAAACTCCCACCGCACCGAATCAAACGCTTTCTTAAGATCAACTTTCATAGTGCAACAATGAGAGCCTGAGTTATTGTGGTAGTTATGCATGAGCTCTTGGGAAAAAAGAATGTTATCACTGATTTTCCTTCCTTGAATAAAGGCAAACTGAGACGAGTTTATGAGACTAGGCCGGACTTTCTTAAGACGGTTGGCAAGGATTTTGGGGATGGTTTTGCTAGATAGTGTTACAGTAGGAAATAAGGTGATGAATCATGAACAAAGGAGGGGTTAGGAACCTTGGGAACTAAGGGAAATAGCAGTGGAATTGATCTCTTTAAGAATGGTTTTTGATGAGAAAAATTTAGAGATAGCAGCAATGACTTCAAGTTTGACAATACTCTAAGCTTTTTTTGAAGAAATGGCCATTGAAGCCATCAGGCCCTGGAGCTTTATTAGGGTGAAGGCTAAAGAGAGCTTCTTGGATTTCAACTTCTGAAACAGTGCATTGGAGGCCATTGATGGAGTCAGTAGGTAGAAGCTTAGGGATAAAGCATGCAAGAGCTTGCTTACCTGGGTATGGAATGGGGCTTTCAGTTCCAAGGAGATCATGATAAAAGTTGACAATGGTGCTTTTTACTTCTTTGATGTTATGAATTTTATTGCCATTTGCATCAAGAAGGCTGAAAATCTAATTTTGGTTTCTTCTGTTATTCATTGATTTGAAGAAGGAGGTATTTTGATCACCTTCTGATAGCCATTGAATCAGGGATTTTTGCTTGGCAAGGCTCTCCTCACTAGAAAGAATAGAATAATAGAATTGGTGAGCTTATTTTTCCTTTTGAATAAGCCTACCATTCCCTGGATCCCGCTCAAGGAGGTTTTGAATGTCCTGAAGCTTGTTGTGGGCTTCTTGGAGTCTTGAGGAGATGTTCTTGAATCTTTGTTGATTGAAAGCCTTAAGAGCATATGTTACCTTCTTAAGCTTCTGGCAACATATGAACATGGTTGAACCTTGAATGTTAGAGTTCCAGGCCTGCTCAATAGTAGAAAGAAAATCATCATAGTCAACCCAAAAAATGAAGAATTTAAAGGGGATTTTGCACCTTTTCAAAGGAATACCGGGCTTAACAATAATTGGGGAGTGATCAGAAAGGCTAGGGGGGGGGGAATTTAGCCTGCACAATTGGAAAAGCAGAAAACCAAGTTTAATTAACTAGAGATCTATCAAGCTTCCTTTGAATAGCTAGGGGGGCTGCCTGCCCATTAGACCAGGTGAAAAAATGCCCAGAAAAATGAAGATCCTCAAGCTCAGAAGTCATAAAGCATTCCATAATACTGGGCCAGACATGGCTACCAGCACTTCTTTCATGAGGAAAACGAATAGCATTGAAATCCCCAAAAATAAGCCGAGGGAGATCCTTGGAGATAAAGGCCTGGAGGTTGATGTCTTGCCATAAATCATTCCGTTGAAGAAGGGAGTTGGAGCCATAGATAACATATATGATTATAGAGGCATTAGTGTCCCGAACTGTAGCATTAAAATGAATGGCTTGAGCATTGGAACATGAAGAATTGATATGCAAAATAGAATTATTCCATCCTATCCAAATTCTCCCTAAGGGCGAATGAGGGTAATTATGCAAAAAAGACCATCCAGAGATGAGAGAATTAGCTAGAGAATCTTTAGAGGCGTTCTTAATTTTGGTCTCAACTAAACCAAAACAACAAAGAGAATAATCATGAACAAAAGAACGAACTTCCTACTGTTTGGAGGGGCTGTTCATACCCCTTATATTCCAGCATGCAAAATTCATTGAGAAAAGGAAAGTGTGTTAGAACCTGAGGTCCCCTGATTCCTTAAGAACTTTCTCTGCCGTTTTTGCTTTCTGAGCTTATTTTTTTTTGTAATTACTTCCAGTATCAGGTTCATCAACTTTGGCTATCTTGTCCACTAATGGGTTAGAGTCTGGAGATGCAGTGGAAGTAGTGCAGCTGACTTCGCATGGGGAGCTTTCAGCTGAAAAAGATCCATCGGTATTAGGATTTTTTGGAAACTGAAAAGATTTAATACCTATTATTGTGAGGGGAGGGAAGGGGGCTCAAGTCCTGAACAATTTCCATGGCCACTACTTGAATTGAGGAAGATGGGAGGGTATCTTATGGCATCAGATCAAGATCAGCAAGGATTGGACTATTGCTGGGGGAGCTGGTCTCAATTGAATTAAGTGGCAAAACTTTAGCATGATCAAGATTTTGCCCTACATCCCTTAAGGTGGTTTGAGCGTGATGGCAGCTGCTTGGGAGGTGCCTGCAGTTGGATTGTTGTCAACTTGAATGGGTTTACCTTTACTGGAAACCACTCTTCATACACTCTTATTATTTGATGTGGCAGCGTTAGCATAAGGGTGCCCTTCATCACGTTTCATGCAAGGGCAGTTTGCAAGTCTATGCCCAAAGGTTTGACAATGGGTGCAACCAGAATTTCCACTTTGGAGTGGTTAGATAGCTTGATATCAAAACAATCAGGAAGTTCTTTGTAGCATCCACCTCCACACAAATTCTAGCGTAGTTGATCCTGGATTGTTCTTCAGTATGAGAATCTGCATAAAGAAGGTTCCCAATGGCACTGGCTACGTAGCTCAGCCTTTGGGCAGTCCAAGAGCTCATAAGGAACATTGTAGAATTTAATCCAGACAGGAATTTTTGCCACATCTTGCTTTGCAAGAGCCATGCCAAGGTGCCATTTTTGGAGGATTATATGTCTCCCAGAGAAGTGCCAAAGACGACCTTCAAGGATATAGTTGATAGCATGCATAGAATCGAATTTGAAGAAATAGAATTCATTGTCATTGGTAAGGACGAAATTTAACCCTTCTTTGCTCCATAGTTTTTCCTCGACTTTTTTGACCCAGAGAAATGGCATTTTCTTGTCCAGAAAATAGCCAACCAAGGTGTTTTCCCAGTCTGATATACCGGCTTAAAAGGACTTCTTGGGGGGGTTGGACCGTGATCCTATCGCCTTCACATTAGGGTTGCTTGTATTCCAAATTCAATTTTTTTGAGGAGGGAAGCTTTTGGAAGAGCGAGGACCAGGCGGGAGTAGGCGCATGACTAGTAGGAAGATGGTCTAAAAAAGTAGACTTACCAAAGGGTGCAAGAGTTTGGACGAACCTGCTGCTAGGGATGGTAGCTGTAACTCTGCCGCATTAAGGGCCTGCTTTTAGGGATGGCAGAGGCTTGGAAACAACTGGATAGGCTTCAGTATGAGGTAGATCAGAATGGTCAACGCCTTTTAGAATAGCAGAAGAGAGTTGTTGAAGACCACTGATAGGTATTGTCATTGATCGGTGGTGCATGCCCCCTTGTTGCTTCATGTAACGCATAGGTATTGTCATTGACAAATGGTCACTTTTGTTATAAACATTTTGAACATTATTGTACTTAAGTCCCAAGGGACAAATGTTATGTATTATGTATAAACTTTAAAAAGTTTTAATTATGCTCTGAATATTTAATCATGTGTACCATTCTAAAGAGCGGCAGTACCGGGCGGATGTGCGGGAAATTTAAAAGAAGAAAAAGAAAAAGTTTTTCATGCTTCCGCAAATATATGTTCTGGTCGCACCGCCGTCCGGCACCATTGCTTATGATAGTCCACCCACGACCCCTGAGCTAGAGGGTGGCAGTCGCGATTCGAAATCCACACAAAGTGGGTTTCGAGTCATGACAATTAGTCATTTACCTTTTGAAATAGATTCAGCTAACTCAATAAATACCGCCCATAATTGAGTCATATCGTCACCTAGATCGACAAGATCCATTGAATTTTCGTTCAATGATCTTTTTATCATGCGTCAGCCTCCTTTTGGAATTATTACATTTCATAATGTTCACTTTAACAGTCTCACTTGTTCAATAATTGTCTCCCGAGGCTTTAGTTGTCGTTACCGTGTTAGGGTCTATCTATGACTCATTCAAGAATCCTTACGTGTCTAAAATATCATCAATCCAGCTGAATTCTCAAACTCCACATGTCACTGTCCATTAAGTCTTCCTCAGACTATTCCTCATATAGATTTGTTATCAGATCACCGACTTCCAGGATTTCACAATTCCAACTCTATGTCACCCTATGTCTCCCAATAGGGTATTAACCGTTGCCCTTTGTTCAAATAATAGTTTCCCCCAATTCACTAATTAATTTATAACTTCGATATAATCCACGAATTCTCAAGATCATCAACTTCGCTCATAAGCCTACCATTGTCTCTCGAGAATTATTGATCGTCTGATCATCCTAGCCATCCAAGAAACATCAACTTCAATTATGATCTGGTCTTCCCCAAACACCATTAACCTTTGCTTTGATACCAAGTTTATCACATCCCAAAACCCACCCTATGCGGATTGAGGATGTGCGACCAACCAGTTAGGCAGCCATCATATTTTTACTTATCAAAATACCAATAGTAATCCTAACCTCAGGCCATTCACTTGTAACTTCCAAGTAAGATGCATTCATTATACAAGAGTTAAGCAACGAAAATTAAATAAGAGAATGCACGCTAACTTGGCAGAGCAACTAAATATGATTATAGTTGGTTTACACAAAGTCTAACGAAAAAAGTTACGTCATCGTTCGTATGGTTATACAAAATATCAAAAAATGAGGTAGGTTACAAAAATTAAATGGCTTCGTAAAGTCCTTCTAAAAACTTCTAAGGATTTTAACCCTTTAGTCCTTGCCACTAGAATCTTCACCTAAAAAAAATGTTAGGATAATAAAATGAGCTTTAACAAGCCAGTGAGTAACGTAGGTTCCCTGCTTGGGTTTCAAAACCAGTTCTTGTATATAAAGCACATGGATAGTTTAATCATTTTAAAAGTAACGATTCCAAATAACAGGCGTGATTAAATGCAGTTCAAGTAGAACAGAACAGAACTGAACTGAACATAATTGAGCGAAACAGAACATAACATAACATAATGCCAATATATCAATCAGAAGTATAGGCATACCATTAAGTATGTTTGAGCCTTTCCCAGCTGCCCATAAGCGGACACCTTGGGGCCTTTACCCTCTGGGTTTTGCTCTGGCCTACTCATGCCATACCACTCAATTCCTAAATAAGGCCCAAGAATTAGAATATAACAAAACAGAACATAATGAAAAAGCAGAACAGAACAGAACCATGCCACGTTTAATGCAATACAAGATCTATGCATTTAAGTAGTACAGTATAAGAAAATGCTATGACAGTTAAAATATCATCAAGTCAGAAGTTCCAAGTTACTCACAATTGATTGGGAATAGCTCAAGATGTCCACTTGTGGCTTAGATTAACTCCAGGAGTCCTATAACAGTGATTAGATATACATCAGTGATCAAATAATGGTGTATTTTGCCTATATTACTAGCTTAGGGGTGAAATTTGAGAAAACCGATTCCACCATTGGATCTGGAACGTTGAAAAACTCTAAAGTGTGGATTTTCATAATTTTTGGGGATCGTTTGGTATCATTATTTGGCCTTCAAGACAATTTTGAAATTAACCCAGTTCTTCTGTTCACATTTTTTGGGATTTAATTTCATAATTTGGACTCCTCCATTGGGTCCAAAAGGTCCAAAATAAATAAAATATACTATTCTTTTATTTTATTTGGGTAATGGGAAATTTATGTTAATTAAATTTATTTAATTTATTTAATCCCTTTATTGTGTGTGTGTGTGTGTGTGTGTATATATATATATATATATATATATTCAAGTCATGTTTTAACCAAGTGCCTTAATGGCACAGTGGTTATACATTTAGCCTTAGGGTTTATACAGATGCACGCACATTAGGGTTCGAGTCCCTTTTTCTTTTGGTAAGTAAAATTTTATAACCAAAAGAGAGATATACATGAGGAACAAAACAAAGCTTGAAAACAAGGAGCTACAAAACAAAAAAAAGAACAAGACTAAAATAAGTGGGAAAAGGAGGGAAGGCCTTCAACAAGATTGCCCGCCATCCTAACCCACCAAACAAATAGTTGTACCAACAACTAAGTGTCCAAATTCAAACCCCACCACAATAACAGATCTTTGTTAAGCAGAAAACGTCTAAGGCTATGGTCACTAATCAACTTAATCCACACCATCAGATTAATACTTTCAATAAGCTGATCTTTAGTTCTTGATTCATCTTTGAAACACCTCCAATTCTGCTCAAGCCAAATAGAATAAACCAAAGTAGAAAGCACCAACTTACTTATATAACCATGAACCGACTTCCATTTAAAAGTTTGAGTGCCCATTGAATTGTGTCTTGCCAGGGGCGAGGGGACCAACTCAGATTACACTTGGCTATAAAGTGAAGCTATAAGTCAAGAGAGTAAACGGACAACCAAAGAAGAGGTGAGCATGGTCTTCGAAAGGTTGCCTATAGAAAACACATTTCACTTCAAAGTCGCTTGTAAACTGCAAAAAAAGGTCTTGAGTAGTAAGCCTCTCTCGAATGGCTAACCAAAGGATGAAACTGCATTTAGGGATAGCATGAGAGAACCACACTAGCTTCCACTACGAAACTTGAGGCCCAGAGACCTGAATTGCATGCCAAGCTGAATTCGTAGAGAATACTCCAAAAGGGTGGCCCAAGCATTGGAGTTGGTCCATCATATGATGATTTAGTGTATACCCTGAGGGAATAGAGCGTTTAAGCCCAATTAAGTGGTTAGAGTTAGCACTAGGCCACCTCCACTCATTCCCTTCAATGATCAGGCTCACCATGGCGGACCGAGTCTTAAAGATCCCTTACAAGTTCCAGATGGGCCAATCACAAGGTCAAGAGCTAAGAGGATCAAGGAAGCAATGCAAGGATTGGTGCAATCCACTTGGGCCGAGTTTGCAAATTCATCGAGCAAGAGCCCAACATTCAAGATGGCCTGAAAGAAGAAGAACCAGCTTTAATGCATGTCATACAAGCTACAGAGGGGGGTGGCATAGCCTAGTGGTTTTGTATAGACCTTTTATTTCGTTAAGTATAGGCGTTTGGGCCTATTTTATGTTTTTATGGTTATAGGCGTTTGGGCCAATTTAACTCATTTAGTGGATTTCTTTTCTTAGCTTTAGTTGGTAGTTTAGGATGTTTTGGGCCTGAAGATGTTCAGCCCGTGTCTTTTTATTGATGTAGGCCTTATTAAGGTTTCATGAAGGGTTTTAAAAGGACTTGTAGCCGCATTTTGAAAAGGGGGAAACGTGAATAAAGCTTTCTTCATGGAGAGTTTTTCAGTTTTCTCTACGTGTTCTTGATTGGACTACAAACTTATCAATGGCAAACCCTTTGTTGCGTTCTCATCAAATCTAGGTTCTTGAAACAAGTTTTCAACTGGTTTAGATCATCTTGACTTGATTCTTGGCTAAGTTTCAATTTGATTGTGGGTTCAAGAGATGTCGATCCTCCAGGTTCACATCATTTGGTATCAGAGCTCAGACTCTAAATCTGGTCTGATTTATCCTTTTTAATTCTTGCATTTGGGTTTTGTGTTAGGCGTGTTCTAGGTTTTTCTATTCTGATCTACAATTCCTTCTACATTCTTGTTAATTTTGTGTGATTCAATTCAGATATGTGATTCTCACAAATTGACTACTCGTGTAGTTGATTCAAGAATGAACCTGTGAATTCTTTAATTGATTACACGAATCTTTGCTTTAAATTCCAGATTTATAATTTTTATATCTATAATCTTTGTTTTGATTCCTTCTTTTTCGGTTTCTCGTTGTTGAAATCAGATCAATCTTTGTCGAAATTTGCAATTATTGTTGCTGCTTGTGACCGAATCTGTATTAAAAAGAGAAAAAAGACAATGTATTCAAGGGTTGTTGTAAAAAAAAAAAAAAAATGGAAAATTTTTTTTTTTTTTCTGAAATGGCTGTTCGATATACTTTGCAATCCGAAAATTGAAGTGCTTTGGTGTTGATTGATCCTTATCTTCAAAGGGGTCGAATATATCATCTTTAGTATCTTTTTTCCTAATTGCTCTTTTCCTCGTACAATTCCTTGCGATCTGTGTGATTTTATTCCTTCTTGTTTCTTGAATCTATTATTGGTCTGAATAATACAAGGTTGTGTCTTGATTTAGTTCAACTAGTTTTTCAAGAACCCGAAAGGGAAAACAGGTGAGGTAAAAAGCAAGAGTGGGTGAGAATAGTATTAAAATAGCCCAAAAGAGTGAAACACGAGTGGTGTGACAATATTTGAGCTTAAACACGTCAGGGAGTGTGTGAGGTTTTTTTTTACCACTAACATCCTTGTTTTGCAGGGCATTAAAAATGTCTCATGAAAGTGACTCAACACCTAAGGAGGAGGCGGCGGCTAACTCATTATTTGTTTTGCAGGCCATGCAACAACAGTTTGAACGGTTGAATTTGGTGTTAGGGGAGATGAGGGATAGGATGGATCGGCAAGAGGTCGTGATTAGAAATCTGTAAGGTGGGCAAGATAGGAGGAGACGTGACCCTATCATTGAAAATGAGTATGAGAACGAAGAAGATGATGAGGCTGAGGAAGACAAAGCATCTGAAGTTGGAATGGGTGGAATGGGCATACCTAGAGGACGGTAGGTGTGGAAGAGGACATAGGAGAAATCCAAGGGGGCGAAATGGGGTGGATAGGAATCTTGGGAGCATCAAAGTGAAAATACCATCTTTCCAAGGTAGGAATGACCCTAAAGCTTATTTAGAGTGGGAGAAGAAAATAGAGTTGATTTTTGATTCTCACAATTTTTCGGAGGGGAAGAAGGTGAAGCTAGCGGTAATTGAGTTCACTGATTATGCAATTATTTGGTGGGATCAATCGGTGACCAATAGGAAGAGGAATTATGACCTGTAGAAACATGGGGTTAGTTGAAAGCTCTCACACGGTAGAGATTTGTACCTAGCCACTACTATAAAGACCTCTACCAAAAATTACAAAACCTTAAACAAGGGACTATGAGTGTCGAGGATTACCATAAGGAGATGGAGGTGGCTATGATTCAGGGCCAATGTAGAGGAGGATCGTGAGGCCACAATGGCCAGATTTTTAAGTGGTCTAAATAGAGACATAGCCAATGTAGTTGAGTTGCAGCATTATGTGGAGGTAGAAGACATAGTGCACATGGCTATAAAGTTGGAGAGGACAGTTAAAGAGAAAGGGGGCAGCAAGGTATACTTTAGTTTCTAGCACTCCTTGGAAGCCAAAGTGGGATAGAATGATTGAGCTGTAGTAAAGGGGAAGGCCAAACCACCTAAGGGACAAGATGAGGGAACTAGCAAGAACAAACCCAAGATAGATTTCGAACCTTCAAGGAATAGAGATATTAAATGTTTGGGTTCAGGGCACATCGCGTCTCAATGTCCAAACAAATGGGTGATTATTATGCGTGACAATGGGGAGGTTTTGGTGGCTTTTACCATTGGAAGGTATAGTGATGAGGTGCTTTGTGATGTAGTTCCCATGCATGCTGGCCATATTTTTTTGGGGAGGCCGTGGTAGTATGATAGGAATGTGATTCATGACGGGTTTAGGAACAAATACAGCTTTGTAAAAGATGGAAAAATAATCAAGCTTGCTCCATTAACCCCAAAACGGGGTATATGAGGAGCAACTAAAGTTGAAAAGTGAGATTGAGCAAAAAAGAGAGTGAAAAAAAAATAGAGAGGTGGTTGAGAATAAAGAAATGAGAGAGTGGAGCCACGAGAGAAAAAAAAAAAAAAGGAGAACCTACAGAGAGAAAAAGAGAGACAAAGATGAGTTTTTATGCAAAGGAGAGTGAGGTTAAGAGGGCCTTCTTAGCAGATCAGCTTAGGATTTTTCTTGTTTACAAAGAATCTTAATTTAATCTTGATGAAACTAACCAATCTCTTTCTAGTATTGCTGTTTCTTTGTTGCAGGAGTTCGAGGATGTATTTGCAGAAGAGATGCCACGTGGGTTACCGCCTATTAGAGGCATTGAACATCAAATTGATTTCGTACTCGGAGCCGTTATTCCAACCGACCAGCCTATAGGAGTAATTTGGAGGGGACAAAGGAGCTTCAAAGGCAAGTTGAAGACTTGATGAGCAAGGGATCCCTGAGAGAGAGCATGAGCCCATGTGCAGTACCTGTGCTACTAGTGCCAAAGAAGGATGGGACTTGGAGGATGTGCGTTGATTGCAGATCGGCCAACAATATTACGGTAAAGTATCATCATCCCATTCCTAGATTAGACTGATATGCTTGATGAATTGCATGGCTCATGTATTTTTAGTAAAATATATCTTAAAAGTAGATACCATCAAATTCGAATGAAAGAGGGAGATGAATGGAAAACTGCTTTTAAGACTAAATATGGACTTTATGAATGGTTGGTTATGCCATTTGGGCTTACAAATGCACCTAGTACTTTCACGAGATTAATGAACCATGTATTACGTGCGTTCCTAGACAAATTTGTACTCGTGTACTTTGATGATATCCTAGTGTATAGCAAGAGGTTAGATAAACATATTGAGCATTTGAGATGTGTTGAGATGTGAAAAGTTGTATGCTAATTTTAAGAAATGTACCTTTTGTATGGAAAAAATTATTTTTCTTAGTTATGTTGTTAGCACAAAAGGTATTGAGGTGGATGAAAAGAAAGTCAAGGCCATCAAAGAGTGGCCAATGCCTAATGGCATCACTAAGGTAAGAAGCTTTCATGGTTTAGCTAGTTCTTATAGGCGTTTTGTTAAGGATTTTAGCACCATTGCTGCACCACTCACTAAAATAATTAAAAAGAATGTTGCATTTCATTGGGAGATTGATCAAGCGAATACATTTGCTAATATTAAGGAACGATTATGTTCTGCACTTGTGTTAGCATTACCTGATTTTAACAAAACTTTTGAGATTGAATGTGATGCCTCTGGAATAGGAATTTGAGCCGTTTTGATGTAGGATAGGCGGCCCATAGCCTTTTCCAGCGAGAAGCTAAGTGGGGCAGCCCTGAATTACCCCATTTTTGACAAATAAATTTATGCTCTTGTTCGCGCTCTAGAGACGTGGCAGCACTACCTTTGGCCTAAGGAGTTTGTGATCCACACCGATCATGAATTATTGAAGCATCTCAAGGGTCAAGGTAAATTAAATAAGAGGCATGCTAGATGGATGGAATACATCGAGACCTTTCCCTATGTCATCCGTTACAAGTAAGGTAAGGAGAACATTGTTGCTAACGCTTTATCACGAAGGTGTGTACTTCTTACTTCTATGAGTGCTAAAATGCTCAGGGTTTGAATATGTGAAAAACGTGTATACCATTGACGCTGATTTTTCTAATGTGTATATGGCGTGTGATAAAGCGGCATTTGGTAAGTTTTACAAGCATGATGGTTATTTGTTTAAAGAAAGCAAATTGGGTGTGCCAAATTGTTCAATGTGTGAATTATTGGAACGTGAGGCACATGGTGGGGGATTAATGGGACACTTTGGTGTTAGGAAAACTTTAGAAATTTTACATGAACATTTCTTTTGGCCTAGGATGAGAAGAGACGTTACTCGAATATGTGGTAGGTGCATCACATGTAGAAAGGCCAAATCTAAGGTTTTACCACATGGGTTGTAACTCTTACCCATTCCTAGTGAGCCATAGGGTAGACATCTCTATGGACTTTGTTTTGGGGCTGCTTAGGACAAAAAAGGGTAGTGATTCTATTTTTGTGGTAGTGGACAGATTTAGTAAAATGGCACACTTCATTCCATGCATAAAACAGATGATGCCACGAACATAGCTAATTAGTTCTTCAAGGAAATAGTGCGACTCCGTGGTGTACCTAGGAGTATTGTTTCTAATACGGATGTTAAATTCCTTAGCTACGTTTGGAAGGTTTTGTGGGGAAAACTAGGTACCAAACTTTTATTTTCCACTTCTTGTCATCCACAGATTGACAGACAGACTAAAGTAATCAACAGGACTCTTACGCACTATCATTCAAAAGAATTTAAAAACTTGGGAGGACTGTCAGTCATTTATAGGGTTTTCATATAATAGGACTATGTATACTTCTACTTCTTATTCTCCCTTTGAAATTGTTTATGGTTTTAATCCACTTACTCCTTTAGATTTGATGCCTTTACCTATTGATGACAGAAGTAGTTTGGATGGACACAGGAAGGCCGCATTGGGAGAAGTCAATTCATGAAAGTGTACGGTTCCAAATTGTGTAGAAGAATGAAAAGTTTGCTTCCCAAGCCAATAAAGGGCGAAGGCAGTGTCATCTTTGAACCAAGAGATTGGGTTTGGGTTCACATGTGCAAAGAAAGATTTTCAGCCCATAGAAGAACTAAATTGCATCCTCGAGGAGATGGACCTTTCCAAATCCTTGAGAAAATTAAGGATAGTGCTTATAAAATGGATCTTCTATGTGAGTATAATGTCCCTGCTACTTTCAATGTTTCTGATCTTTCTCCCTTTGATTGCAAGTGATGATTCGAGGTCGAATCCTTTTTGTATCTTCTTTTCTCTCTTTAATAAATTTACTTTCCAAAAAAAAGAAAAGACCTCCATAGCAATAACAAATAAGTAGGGAGAGAGAGGGTCACCTTGGCATAAGCCACGGGCACCTTTGAAATAACCTTCAAGAGCACCATTGATAGAGATAGAGAAGCTCGGAGTAGTAATACAAGCCTTGATCCACTGAACATAAGTAGCTGGAAACTTTATCAAGTCAACCATTAAACATAAGCCTTCCTAATGTCCACTTTCATAGCAAACCTCAGGGTGCCCCTCTCCTTGTGATAATTATGCATGAGCTCTTGGGCAAGAAAGATATTATCACTAATGCTCCTTCCCAACAAATGTCGGCTGGATCTCAGTTTAAGTATCATTGGAGATGCCATAAGTCCAAACTTACCCATCTCTGTTTTGCTGACGACATCATGCTCTTTTGTCATGGGGATCTTGCCTCTGCCTCTATCCTTAAGCAAGGGCTTGATACTTTTGCCTCCTTCTCTGGCCTTCTGCACAATGCTTCCAAGAGCAACATTTTCCTTTCAGGTGTGGATTCCAACCTCAAGCAGCTCATCGTTGCTCAAGTTGGTTTTCCTGAAGGCTCCCTCCCTATCCGTTACCTTGGAGTGCCTTTGATTTCTACCAAGCTGAAAGCCCAGGATTGCAAATCTTTAGTTGATCGCATTATTGGTAAAATCACTCATTGGGCCACAAAATCTCTTTCCTATGCAGGTCGTGTCCAACTGATCAGGTCTGTCCTATTTAGCATTCAAGTTTTTTGGTCTTCTCACTTCATCCTCCCTAAAAAGGTGGTAAATCAGATAGAGCAAGCCATGAGATCCTTCCTCTGGAGTGGCAACCATCTCATATTTTCTAGTTCCAAAGTTGCTTGGGAGGATGTTTCTTGCCCTAAAAATGAAGGGGGTCTTGGTATTAAGAGGCTTGTTGAATGGAACCAAGCTGCTTTGGGGAAACTCATATGGGCTCTATTTCAAAATCCCTCTAAATCCCTTTGGGTTTAGTGGATTCGTAGCAACCTTCTTAAAGGCAAAAGTTTCTGGGAAATCAAATGTCCCCAATCTTGCTCATGGGCATGGAGGAAAATGATCAAATTCCGCCCGTTATTCAAACCATTCATCAAAATTGTCATTGGTAATGGGTGTTTTGCCTTTCTCTGGTTTGACTATTGGCTCCCTTCTGGCTCCATCTATGATAATATGGGAGAAAGAGTTATATATGATTCAGGTCTTGGTAGAAAAGCTCCAGTGAGTAACATTATTCTTGGAAATCATTGGAACTAGCCCATTGCTAATTCTCCCCACCTGCTGGACCTTAAGAATGGTATGCCTCCTAATCTTCTCCCATCCCCCCTCCTTGATGATAATGCTTTTTGGCTTCCCTCCCCAAATGGGGTCTTCTCCATCAACTCTGCCTGGGATTCCCTGCGTAGCCGTAACCCCCAGGTTCCTTGGTGGAAGCTTGTTTGGTTCCCTAAAGCTATCCCCCGTGCAGGGTTCATCCTTTGGATGGCCATCCGCCACAGCTTAAGGACCAAGGACCGTCTTTTCTTCTCTAATCTTGGTCATGACCCCAAGTGCCTTTTCTGTTTAAGAGAAAATGAAAGCCACAACCACCTCTTCTTTTCTTGTTCCTTTACTTCCAACATATGGTCCCATTTGCTCTCTAAAAGTGGATTTCAAAACCCTAATGGGGACTGGCATCAGACTGTTCTTTGGGCTACCAATTCTTTCAAAGGCAAGTCTTTCTCTTCCATTTTAGGCCGGCTCACTCTTGCTTGTACAATTTACAACATTTGGCGTGAAAGGAATAGCAGATTGTTCACCAAGATCTAGAAAAACTCAAAGGCCATCATAGCTCAAACTCAGGATATGATCCGAGGCAGACTCACATCTTCTAGAGGGATTCAAGACTCTCTCTCCAATAGACATCTTCAGTGTACTTGGTGTCTTCCTTGTAGTATTTTTAATATGTAATATTTCTCAGCATGGGCCATGAGCTCTAGTTTTCTTGTTTTCTTTTGCTTGTCTGAGGGTATGCCCTCTTGTTTTTGTATTTCTGTTTTCTCTTATTTTTATTTCCTGCTTGGGGTTGTGTGTTCTTCTACCTGTAGTAGATCTCCTTCCCTTTAGCTTGTTCAAGGGTATGCCCTCTTGATCTTGTATTTATTTTTTCTTCTTTATATATCTTTTACTTATCAAAAAAAAAAATCAAGTCGCCAAGAATAGGCTTGAGACGATTAGCAAGGATTTTGGTAATGCACTTGGAGTGTTGCAGCACGAAATGGGGGAATAATGATTTAACTTGGAGGGATTGGGAACTTTAGGCACAAGGGCAATGGCTGCAGCATTGACCTCACATAGCAATGAGCTTTCTTGAAAGAACTCTTGGATGGCATCAAGAATATCTTCACCCACGTTATCCCAAGTAGCCCGAAAGAAATGGCCATTAAACCCATCAGGGCCTGGCGCTTTATTAGGGTGCAAGCCAAACAAAGTCTCTTTAATCTCGTCCCTACCAACAGACTTACTTAACTGCTAAGCTTGATCATGAGAAGTACCTTTGCTAATGAAATCTTTGAGTTGGTTTGTTCTGGTATAAGGGATTGAAGGGGCCTTTCCCAACAGATTATGGTAGTAGTCCACAATGCCAGTAAAGACTTCTTTGCTATTTTCAATCCTGTTACCAGCTTCATCAGGTAAACATCTAATTTTTTGATGTTTCTTCTCTTAGTGATACTCTTAAAAAAAAATCTCGTGTTTTGATCCCCCTCATTAAGCCATTGAATCCTCGACTTCTGCTTCGCTAGGCTTTCCTCCCACTTGCTCAATTGAGTAAAGTGCTGCAAGGCTTGCTTTTCTTTGTTCTCCAAATCAATATCAAGAGGATTTGTGTTCAAAGAATGTTGGATTGCAAAGAGATGCTGCCGGGCTGCCTCAGTAAAGTTGCTAAAAATCTTCCCTCTGGCTTGGTTTAGACTCTTCAATTCTTTTTCACTGTTTTAAGCCTCCTACTCAACATGAACATAGTAGATCCTTCAATTTCCTGACTCCAAGCTTTGCGGCCAACCGGCTCAAAGCGTCACATGCCAACCAAAAGTTAAAGAATTTAAAAGGCCTCCCTTTGCATTAAAAATCAACTCTAGTCTGAACAATCAGAGGGCTATGATCTGACACACCAGAAGGCAAGAACTCGACCTCTGAGTTACTGAAGTTCACTATCCATTTATCATTAGCCAACACACGATCAAGTTTCCTTATGATAGTATCATTATCGTATTGTCGATTGGTCCAAGTCAATTGGCATCCAATGTACCTAAGGTCCCCCAACTCCATAGCGATAAGGCAGTTATTACATTCCTCCATACAAAGGGGCCAATCCATACTACCTCCAATCCTCTCATTGCTAAACTGAACCGCATTAAAATCTCCCATGACAATCCAGCGCAAATCATTGTTGGGAGTCGCTCGCTGCCACAAGCTACTCCAAACCCGTCTCTGCTTCATGACATTGTTGTGACGATAGATAAATGACATATAAAACCAAATCCCTTTCCCCCTAATTTGGGCAAGGTAATGGATTGCTTGCTCCATAGAGTTGAGGAGAGTAATCTGAAGAACCTCGTTATTCCACCCAATTCAAATTCTACCATTATCAACATCAGCATAATTGTGGACAAAACTCCAATTAGGACATAAAGAATGAAATACCTTTTCAAAATTGGCATGCTTGACCTTCATTTCCACCAACCTAAGACACGAGATAGCATGAACTCGAACGAGATGCTTTATTTGTAGTTGTTTCAAGGGGAGATTCACAACCCTAATGTTCCAGCAAGCTAAATTGATCATTTAAACAGGGAGAATTTTGAATTCTTTCAAGAGCCTTGCCCTGATCCCTTCTGATGCTTCTTCCCCTTATTGTTGCGACTACCCTGGCTCCTCTTTTTGAGCAAGTCCACGGAATCCAACCCTAAGTTCTGAGTTCCTTGACTCTACTCATACATTCCTCTATCAATTGGAGTATCTAGGGCCTCTTCACTCTAGCAACCACATCACAGGAACTCTCCATGCAATTTTCATTACAGCCCACCTCCTTCTTCCTTCTCTCTTCTTGGTGATTGGAACTTGTGGAGGCTTCTCCACTCTCATACAACACTTGAAACTGATTCTGCAAATTCACACTTTGCTTTCTAGGAGAGATACTCGCCTTTGGTGGGGACGGTTATCGACTTTGGTTTCCTTTGACTGAACATTAGGGTCCTTAGTCAAATTGGGAATAGAGTTCACCTTTACTTCCTTAGGCTGCATATCCCTCCCTTTCTACACGTGCTTAATAGGTAGTTTGCATTGACTTTGGCCATGCCCGAATTTCTTGCACTTGGAGTAGAACTTAGGAATCCATTGGTATTCAACATAAATAGTAACACTTGTTTCCTCATCCAATTGAAGTTCAAATTGTTCCAGGGGATCTGTACCAAGCTTGATTTGAATACAAATAGGCACAAAATTGATTTGGCTAAGCTGCTCAGTTGGGGCATCTGTATAGAGGGGTTTGCCGATAGCACTTGCAACATAACTTAACCCCTTTGAAAGCTTCATTTTAGGCCTCCATTTCTATAAAATTATGGGGTGCCCAGAAAAGTGCCATGGTCCTCCTTCCAAAATGGTTACCATGGAGGTAGGATCTGAAAACTTGAAGAAAAAGAATACCCTTCCTAAGTCAACACCTCTTCTGGCGAAACTGGGTAGGTTCCACCTCAGTATCAAAAAAAAAAAAAGTCAACACCTCTTCTAACCCCTCTTTTCCCCACAGATGAAAAGCCACATTGTTAACCCATTGGTCATTCAATTTTTGGTCCAAAAAATAACCCACTAAAGTTGTAGCCCAAATTTTATTCCCTTCATTTAGAACCTCAGGAGGGGGTTGAACCACCATCTTATCTTCTTTCATGCATGGAGCCACATACTCAAGGGTAAAACCCTTATTCGGCCCTAGAGTTTCATGGAAGAGTTTTAACAGACTTGTAGCTGTATTTTGGTGGAGGGTTGAATGTGAATGAAGCTTTCTTCATAGAGAATTTTTAGTTTCTCTACATGTTTTTGAATGAACTAAGAACTTATCAAAGGCAAACCCTTTGTGGCGTTCTCATCAAATCTAGGTTCTTGAAACAAGATTTCAACGGATCTAAACCATCTTGACTTGATTCTTGGTTTTCTTGGGTAAGTTTCAATTTGATTGGGGGTTCAAGGGATTTTGATCTCACGAGTTCACATCATTTGGTATCAGAGCTTAGACTCCAAATCAAGTCCAATTTATCCTTTTTAATTCTTGTATTTGAGTTTTGTCTTACGTGTGTTCTAGAGTTTTGTTAATTTCGTGTGTTTGGATTCAGATCTGTGATTTTCACAACAGATATGCGAATTCTTTAATTGATTACACGAATCTTAGCTTTAATTTCCAGATCTATAATCTTTGCTTTGATTCCTTCTATTTTGGTTTCTTGTTGTTGAAATTAGATCAATCTTTTTTAGAAATTGAAATTATCGTTGCTGCTTGTGACGGAATCTGTATGAAAAAAAATTACAGCATATTCAAGGGTTGATTGCTCCTTATCTTCAAAGGGGTTGAATATATCATCTTTAGCATCTTGTTTCCTAATTGCTCTTTCCCTAGTACAATTTCTTGCGATCTATGTCACTTTACTCCTTTCTTGTTTCTTGAATCTATTGCCGGTTGGAATAATATAAGGTTGTGTCTTGATTTAGTTCAACTAGTTCTTAAAGAACTTAAAAGGGAAAACAGGTGAGGTACAAGGCAATAGTAGGTGAGAATAGTATTACAAAAGGCCAAAAGAGTGAAAAACGAGTGGCATGACAATATTTGAGCATAAACACGTAAGGGAGTTTGTGAGGTTTTTACTACTAACATTGTAATATCCCGACCCGGGATATAGCATGTGCACCGGGCTGGACCGGGCTATAAATGTAATCCCGAATTATAAGCCGTGAAATGACATAAATAAAAGTGGATGCGTAATAGACTGTATTGTTTAATTACGATGCATAGGTACGAGAGGCAAACAGTCACGGGTGTCCGGGTGCCGTTGCACCGGAAGCCGAGTTTATTGAAAAACGTGCAAGTGAATGTCGACGCATAAATTTTTAAAGTAAATCTAAATGATTATGAATATCATATATACGTATACATATATACATATATACGGTTGAATGATATATATATATATTGTAATACAATATAATTAGATGGAAGGAAATTAAATTGAAAGAAATGAACGGCACGTGGGTCAGGTGTGGTGGCAACATGCGGTGCATGTGTGTGTTAGGTGGCAAGGCCACCGACTGAAAATCAGCCAAGAGAGAGAAAGCTATGTGTGTGAGGTGTCTTGTGTGCATGTGTGTGGTGTCACCACGGCTACAAGTGACAAAAGCCACCGACTACTGAGTCGGTTGGATAATTAGAAAGGAAGAGAGAGTTAGACAGAGGTTGAAGATGTGAGAGGAACTGAATCGCAAGGAAGAAAGAAGTGGGAGTAGAGAGAGAAAGAAAGAAAATGAATTTTTGGAAAAAGGGTTGAGAAAACCTACAAACAGGTATATTCCTGATTTAAATTATATTCATTTATATTGTTAAAAGGTATCGTTACTGTTAGAGTTGATGAGAATCCGAAATAGAAAAGAAAAACAAGAAAAACCAAAACTGGGTTACGGCTGGCAATGGTGATTTAAAATTGGTGGAACCAAATCAAGATTTGAACCATAATATGGATAGGAAAAGTCTCTAGGGACCTAACGCACTTCGAATTAGCTTAAATGGTCAAGAAATGGCCATTCTGTGGCCAGTTATTCCCTCCCGGTGTAACGCCGGAAACTGGGAATGGGTGCATGAAACCGGTGAGGTTGGAGGTTAAAACCGGTCCTAAAAGGTTCCTTACAATGTTAGATTTCATTTGGAACGAAAACAGTAGATTTTGGACGTGAAATCGCTAAGATCCGTAGGGAATTTCGTTACTCCGGCGACTGTGGCCGGAATTCCACCGGAGAAGATGACCGGATTGTCGAGGGAGTTATTGGGTCAAAACGGGATCGGGTTTGGGTCGGACCGGGTCGGGACCCGACCGAAAATGATTAGGGGCAGTGATGCTATGTCGTTTTGAATGTAAAATTAAAATCAATTGGGCTTGTTTGGTCACGGGTATAAGGGATTGAAATTGGGTTGGAGTTGTTCAAACCGTGGATAAGGTGAGAGAATTGGATATGTTAATCCGGTTCTCTAAATTTAACTGAACCGTTTGGTTCAGTGAAGAACCGAATCGGTTAGGGTTTCTAGTCAGTGAACCCAATGGTTCAGACCGCAACTCTGGCTATTTACATTTTGACCCCAAATGTTTTGGAAAATTCCACTAAGGCCCAACAGAAAAAAAAATGTTAATTTTACAAACATGCCCCTGACTCAAAAGTGGGTCAAACGAGGTCCAAATAGGGCAAATGAATAGTCAATTTTTATTATCTCGGATGCTCTGAGTCCAATGGTGAGGTCCGTTTCACGAGACGGAGTCCCGAAAAGTTACGACTTGTAAAAATGACCAAAATACCCCTGCTTCATAGGTGAGTCAAATGGACTCCGATTGAATTAAATAATTAGTGAATTTTTATTATTCTGAACCTTCCGAATCCATTGGTAATGTCAAAATTATGAAAAGAGGTTGAGATAGGGCGGATAGGAACCTTTTTGTTTTGGTGGGTAAAAGAAATATATAGAAGAAAAGAAAATACAAGATCAAGAGGGCATACCCTCGAACACGCTAAAGGGAAGGGAGGCCTTCTATAGGCAGAAGAGCTCCTGCCCCATAGCTACAAAAAGATAGCATACAAACGTTACTCTTTAAAAATGCTACTTGGGAGAGACCAAATACACTGAAGATGCCTATTGGAGTTTGAGTTCACAATCCCTTTAGAGGTAGGAGCTTGCCCCAGATCATATCTTGGGTTTGAGCTATGATAGCCTCAGGGTTTTTCTTAACCATGGTGAATAATCTGCTATTTCTTTCATGCCAAATGTTATAGACCGTGCAAGCTAGGGTAAGCTAGCCTATAATTGAGGAGAATTTTTGCCTTTGAATGTGTTGCTGGCCCAAAGAACAATCTGCTGCCAATCCCCAGTTGGGTTTTGAAATCCACTTTTGGAAAGCAAATAGGACCATATGTCGGAGGAGAAGGGACACGAAAAGAAAAGATGGCTATGACTCTCATTCTCCCTTAAGCAAAGAAGGCTTCTAGGATCATGGCCAGGCTGAGAATAAAAGAGGAGATCCTTGGTACTTAAACTCTAACGAATAGCCAACCATAGAATAAATCCAACACGGGGAATAGCTTTTGGATGCCAAATAAGCTTCCACCAGTAGACCTGGGGGTTACGACTTCTCAGGGTATCCCAAGCTGAACTGATGGAGAAATCCCCATTGCAAGAGAGGGTCCAAATCGCCTTGTCTTCTTGGAGGGGGAGAGGAAGAAGGTTTGTAGGCATGCCATGTTTAAGTTCAAGCAAATGAGGAGAGTTAGCAGGAGGCCAATTCCAATGATGATCCAGAATGATAGAACCAACTTTAGCATATCTCCCAAGACGTGAATCATAGATAACCCTTTCTCCCATGTTGTCATAGATGGAGCCATTGGGGAGCCAATAGTCAAACCAGAGAGATGCAAACTGGCCATTCCCAATAGAAATTCTAATGTACGGCTTAAACAATGGCCTGAATTTAAGCATTTTCCTCCAAGCCCATGAGCAGGATTGGGGACACTTGACCTCCCAGAAGCTTTTACCTTTAAGGATATTGCTGCGAATCCAGAGAACCCAAGGAGAATTGGATGGGTTCTGAAACATAGTCCATATTAGCTTCCCCAAAGCTGCGTTGTTCCAATCATAGAGCTTCTTTATCCCAAGCCCTCCTTCATCTTTAGGACAGGTAATGTCATCCTAAGCGACTTTGGATCTGGAATGAATAAGATGGTTGCCGCTCCAAAGAAAAGATCTCATGGCTTGATTGACTTGAGTAATCACCTTCTTAGGGAGGATGAAATGGGAAGACCAGAAGACCTGAATGCTAAAAAGTACTGATTTGATCAACTGAAGCCGACTAGCGTAGGATAAGAATTTGCTAGACCAGTGAGTGAATTTCCCAATGATGCGGTCAACCAAGGTTTTACAATCCTGGGCTTTCTGGTTAGTAGAGATCAAGGGAACTCCAAGGTACCGAATAGGAAGGGACCCTTCAGGGAATCCAATATGATCAATAATAAGTTGCTTGAGGTTACTATCCATTCCAGAAAAGAAGATGTTACTTTTGGAGGCATTGTGAAGAAGACCAGAGAAGGAAGCAAATGTGTCAAGCACTTCCTTGAGAATAGAGGCTGAAAGGAGATCACCATGACAGAAAAGCATAAAATCATCAGCAAAGCAAAGGTGAGCCAGCTTAGTCTTATGGCATCTCCAATGGTATTTAAATTGAGGAGTAGCTGAATTCTGTTTAATAATCAAAGAGAGAACTTCCATAGCAAGCACAAAAAGATAGGGTTAATAACCTTCCAACTCTCCATTAATAACAACTGAGAAACGAGGAGCAGATATGCAACAGTAGATCCAATCAATAAACAGCTTAGGAAATCCCATAAGGCTCAAGGTGTCCATAATAAACCCCTACCGCACTGAGTCAAAAGCTTTCTTAAGATCAACTTTCATTATACAACGAGGAGAGCCTGAGTTCTTGTGGTAATTGTGCATGAGCTCCTGGGCCAGAAGGATGTTGTCACTGATTTTCCTACCTTGAATGAAGGCTGATTGGGCCGAGTCAATGAGGCTAGGAAGGACTTTCTTTAGTCGGTTGGCAAGGATTTTGGAGATGGCTTTGTAGATAGTGTTACAACAAGATATTGGCCGGTAATCATGAACAAAGGAAAGGTTAGGGACCTTAGGAACCAGGGTAATAGCAGTGGAGTTGAGCTCCTTAAGAATGGATCTTAAAGAGAAAAATTCTGAGATAGCAGCAATGACCTCAGGCTTGACAATACTCCAGGCTTTTTTGAAAAAATATCCATTGAAACCATCAAGCCCTGGAGCTTTTTTAGGGTGGAGGCTGAAAAGAGCTTCTTGGGTTTCATCTTCCGAGACAGGGCATTGGAGAACTACGAGAGAGTCAATAGGAAGCCGCTTGGTGATAAAGTTTGCAAGAGAAAGTTCCCAGAAGATCATGATAAAAGTTGACAATGTTGCTTTTGATCTCTTTCATGTCATCAACTCTATTACCATGAGCATCAATCAGGCTGACTATCTTGTTTCTGTTTCTTCTACTATTCACTGATTTGAAGAAGAAAGGGGTATTTTGGTCACCTTCCGTAACCTATTGGAGCCGGGATTTTGGCTTGGCAAGGCTTTCCTCACTGGAAAGGATGGAATAATATAAATGGATGGCTTCTTTCTCCTCCTGGATGAACCTGGCGTTTCCCGGATTTTGGGCAAGGAGGTTTTGGATGTCGTGCAGCTTATTGCGGGCTTCTTGGACTCTAGAGGTAATGTTCTTGAATTTTCTTGATTGAATCCCTTAAGAGCATATTTTACCTTCTTGAGTTTCTGGCAGCAAATGAACATAGCTGTACCTTGGATATTAGAGTTCCAGGCCTGCTCAACAATAGGAAGGAAATCATCAGAATCCGCCCAAAAATTGAAGAATTTAAAGGGAACTCCGCTCTTTTTTAGAGGGATGCCAGATCGAACAATAATAGGGGAATGATCAGAAAGGCCATGGGGGAGAAATTCAGCCTCCGCCGTAGGAAATGTAGCTAGCCAATCTTGGTTGACCAGGGCTCTATCAAGTTTTCGCTGAATAGAGAAGGGAGCAGCCTGTCCATTTGTCTAAGTGAAAAAAGGCCCAGAGTATCTCAGATCCTCAAGCTCAGAGTTCATAAAGCATTTGTTGCAGTCGTCCATAATAGTGGGCCAGTCATGGCTGCCACTGCTTCTTTCATGAGGAAAACGGATGGCATTAAAATCCCCAAATATAAACCAAGGGATATCCTTGGAGATAGAGGCTTGGAGGTTGATGTCAAGCCATAAATCATTCCGTTGAAGAGGAGAGTTGGAGCCATAGATAACAGAAATGATCAGAGGAGCATTGGTGTCCCGAATTCTGCCAAAGGGAGCATGAGAATAGTTATGTAAAAAAGACCAACCGGGAATGAGAGAGTTAGCCATAGAATCTTTGGAAGCACTTTTAACTTTGGTCTCAATAATACCAAAAAAACATATAGACTAATCATGAGCAAAGGTTCGAATTTCATGCTGTTTGGAGGGGCTGTTCAATCCCCTGATATTCCAAAAAGCAAAATTCATTGAGAAAGGGAGAGGGTATTGGAACCAGATGTCCCTTGGTTCCTTAGGAGTTTTCATTGCCTTCTTTGCTTCCTGAACTGATTCCTTCTATAGTTGCTCCCAGTATCAGCTTCATCAACTTTGGCAATTTTATCCCCTAAAGAGTTGGATTCAGGAGAAGGAGTGGAAGCAGAGTAGCTGTTTGCACATGGGTAGCTTTCATCTAGAGGAGGCCCACTGGAGTTAGGAGTTTTTGGGGATAAAAGAGAGACATTGCTCTCCTCCTGAGCTGAGAGAGGTTGCTGGACCTGATCATTTTTTCCATCTATATCAGTAAGAGGATGAAGGGAATTAGGTTCCTCTATCTCTGGGCATTTAAGGCTATGACCACCGCTAGTGGTACCTGTTACCATTGGATTAATTCGTTGAAATTCAGGATGCACAATCTGCTGTTCTATAGCACTGCTAGTAGTGACTGAAATGGGATTGGTGTGGTCTCCGGCATCTCTTAAAGCATTATCAGAGTGAGTGGAGGCAGCTTGGATGGGGTCTGCATTACTGTAGTTTTCAGCTTGAATGAGTTTGCCTTTTCTGGAAATTTCTCTCCAGACACCCTTGTTAATAGATCGAGCAGCATCCGCACAGATTCGAGCATAGTTGATCCTAGATTGTTCTTCAGTATAAGAATCAGCATAGAGAGGCTTCCCAATGGCACTGGCAACGTAGCTAAGCCCTTGGGCTGTCCAGAGTTCATAAGGGATATTATAGAATTTAATCCAGGCAGGAATTTTTGCCACATCCTGCTTTGAGAGAGCCATGCCAAGGTGCCATTTTTGAAGAATGATATGTCACCCAGAGAAGTGCCTAAGCCCACTTTCAAGGATAGAGCTGATAGCATGCATAGAATCAAATTTGAAAAAATAGAATCCATTGCCATTTGTGAGAATAGAGTTTAACCCATCTTTGCTCCAGAGTTTTTCTGCAACTTTCTTTACCCAGAGAAATGGCATTTTCTTGTCTAAAATATAGTCGACCATGGTGTTTTCCCAATCTGATATGCCAGCTTAGAGGACTTCCAAGGGAGGTCGGACCATGATCCTATTACCCTCTCGAAGGGGAGCCTTGTATTCCAGAGAAAATTTTTTTGAGGAGGGGAGTTTTTGGAAAAGTGAGGACCAGGCAGTAGAGGGCGTAGGACCCGCAGGCATAAGGTGAGAAGGAGGTGCAGTTGACTAACCATGGTGTAGAAGCAAGGGGTTGGACGAACCTGCTGCTAGTGAGAGGAGCTGTGGTTCTGTCTCTACAGGGTTTGTTGAAAGGAGAGGCAATGTTATTGAATCTAGGTGGGTTACAGAAATAGGAGTAACAGAGTGGTTAATAGAAGAGGGAATAGTTTGGTAGGGACCAGCGTAGAAAGGGGCAAGTCCCTTTGGGTTATCAAGGGGGTGTTGTTGACTATGTAGCCCGGTTGGAATCTGAATGAACCATTGGGTTAGCAGGAGGAACGTGTTGACCAGGTGGGCCCATGGCTATGCGGCTACAAGGGTTAGTAGGCGTTGTTTGTACAGTGTTTAATTATGACCTCATATTGAGTTGCTGAGTGGTCCGATTTCCAACCGTATAGGTGAGTGTGGGGGCAACAGCTTGTTGGCCGTGGGCAAGCGCTGGCTGGAATAGTTGGGCCTGGTCAACATTAGAAGGTGCCTGAACTTGTCTAGCAACATTTGGCGTAGGGGGATGGGCTGTATCAGAACAGCCTACTTTAATTGATGGACACGCAACTCCTGCAGATGGAGAGATCAGTCCTTCATGTTGACTAGGAACAGTGCTACCCACGCTTGAAGAGGAAGCTAGCGTGTTAAATTTTGAAGTAACAGTAGCAGTGCAGTCGGTATGAGCAGTGGGTAGAGCAGCATGCTCTTTTGCTTTTCCATGTGCCGCACAGAAGTTAGGGTAGGCCCCTCACTAGTTTGTCCAACTAAAATGGAAACGCCAGCAAGGTTATCTTCTTGACCGTCTGTAGCAAGCAGAATTTGTGGAGGATTAACCAATGGCCCAGTCCCCCTAGGTCCGAGAGATGACACAATATGGGTATGAGGAAGGGCCCCACCACCTACTGGATCAGCCCTTTGCGTGTGCGGCTGAATGGCTACTGTGGTAACAGGGGGTTGAACCACCTTGCGTATAGCTAGAAACCGGGATTGCTGCGGCTGAACGGCTGAGTAAGGATTTTTTGCCAGTTGCAAGCTTGGAGCGTGTGCGACACTCACCTGTTTCAGACCCACCTGTGTTGTATCCTCCATTGATGGAAACTTCAGGAAAATGGTTGTCTTGACCAAAGAGAAATTCTGAGTTAACTGAGAAACCACCGTACTCTTCCTCCAAATCCAAAGCTTGCTTTGGGATGAATTCACCACTACTAGCCTGATCAGCCCAGGTTAGTCTCGCCTGAATGACCATGAAGCTTATTTAGAGTGGGAGAAGAAAATAGGCTTGATTTCTGATTGTCACAATTATCCAGAAGAGAAGAAGGTGAAGCTGGCAGTAATTGAGTTCACTGATGATGCAATTATTTGGTGGGATCAATTGGTGACCAATAGAGGAGGAATTATGAGAGACCTATAGAAACATGGGGTGAGTTGAAAGATCTGTAGAAAAATTTAATCGGGAAACAAACAATAATTTCAAAAATAGTTTCGAGACCTTAAATTAACGAGGTCAACCTCGGGAAAATACGTCCTAATAAATAAGACTATGAATTATAGACCAACGCACGAAGAGTGAATATTAAACTCAAATTCACAAAGGGGAAAATAATGCAAAAAAGTTGAAATGGCATTTACCAAACAAGGCTTAATGGGAAAATAACAAAAAGGAAACCAAAAGTGCAACCAATGGATTTTGAACCCTTGACCTAAATAAGCAAGCACTTAAGCACCCAAAAAGATACCACTTGGGCTGCCCACCTTTTTTTCTATGGGTAAATAAATGCTATTAAAGGAGAAAAATTACAAGATCGAGGGGGCATACCCCTGAAGCAAAAAGGAAAATAAAAAAAATAAACAAGATCAAGAGGGCAAACCCTCGAGCAAGCTAGAGGGAAGGGAGGGCTTCTACAGGTAGAAGAGCTCCCGTCCCAAAGCTAAACCTAATACATATTAAAAATGCTATTCGGGAGAGGCTAGATACATTGTAGATGATGTTTTGATTCAGAGAATGTAACCCATTTAAAGAAAGTGAGTCTACCACGGATCATGTCTTGGGTTTGGGCTATGATGGCAAACGACTATTCCTCTCTTTCCAAATGTTATAAACTGTGCAAGCTAGAGTGAGTTTTCCTATGATGGAGGAGTACTGGTTGCCTTTGAAGGTGTTGACAGCCCAAAGAATGATCTGCTGCCAATCCCCAATGGGGCATTGAAATCCACTTTTGGAGAGCAAATGAGACCATATGTTGGAAGTGAAAGTATAAGAGAAGAAGAGGTGATTATGACTCTCATTTTCTTGCAAACAAAAAAGACATTTGGGATCATGGCCAACATTTGAAGAATAGAGGCGGTCCTTGGTTCTGAGACTATTCCATATGGCCATCCATAGAATAAATCCTGTGTGGGGAATGGCTTTGGAATGCCAAGCAAGCCTCCACCATGGAATCTGGGGATTGCGGCTTCTTAGGGTATTCCAAGTTGAACGGATAGAGAAATCCCCATTAGAGGAAGGCATCCAAATGGCTTTATCTTCACAATAGGGGACCGGATGAAGATCTGATGCCATTGATTGTCCAAAATGATAGATCCAACTTTAGCATATCTCCCAAGGCCCGAATCATATATAACGCTTTCCCCCATATTGTCATAAATGGGCGCAAAAGGAATATCTTTGAGCATGGAATCCCCATTTGAATGATTCGCAGTCCATATCAGTACTCGTACTGAAACTTACAAAGTCTTCGTTTTGAAGATCCAAGAAATTCCAGGGCCTGGATAAGACTTTGTAATACCCTTTCGCCCTTTTAATTGACATAGACCCAAGTCATCTAGTAAAATGAGGATGATGCATCGGGAATGGTCGGGAAGCCAATAGTCAAACCAAAGTGAAGCAAAACAGCCTTTCCCAATGGAATTTTTGATGTATGGCTTGAAAAGGGGTCTGAATTTAAGCATTTTCCTCCAGGCCCACGAGCAAGATTGGGGGCAATTGATCTCCCAGAAGCTTTTACCTTTGAGAATATTACTGCGAATCCAGAGAACCCAAGGGGAGATAGAGGGGTTTTGAAACATTGCCCAAATGAGCTTACCTAGAGCTGCAAGGTTCCATTTAGCAAGCTTCTTTATCCCAAGACCCCTTTCGTTCTTAGGGCAGGTGATACCAGCCCAAGCAACTTTGGATCCAAAAGAGATGAGATGGTTGCCACTCCAAAGAAAATTCCTCACTGCTTGCTCAATTTGAAACACCACTTTTTTGGAAGAATAAAGTGGGAGGACCAGTAAACTTGGGTGCTGAACAGCACAGAATTGATCAACTAAATCCAACCTGCATAAGATAGAGATTTGTTGGACCAATGGGTGATTTTACCAATGATGCAATCTACCAAGCATTTACAATCCTGAGTTTTCAATTTTGTAGAGATCAAAGGAACTCCAAGGTAGCGAATAAGGAGGGAGCCTTCTATGAAGCCAATATTATTAAGAATATTCTGCTTAGAGTGGCAATCCATTCCAGAGAGGAATATGTTACTTTTGGCAGCATTATGGAGAAGTTCAGAGAAGGAGGTAAGGTGTTAAGCCCTTCCTTGAGAATAGAGGCTGAAAGGAGATCCCTATGACATAATAGCATAATATCATCAGCAAAGCAAAGATGTGTCAACTTAGTTTTGTGGCAGCTCCAATGCGACTTATATTGAGGGTTAGCTGAGCTCTAATGAAGAATCATAGAAAGCACATCCATAGCAAGCACAAAAAGATAGGGGGAAAGAGGGTCTCGTTGTCTTAAACCTTTAGCGCCTAGAAAAAATTCTTCAAGCTCCCCAGTTAATAACAACTAAGTAACGGGGGGTAGAGATGCAGCATAATATCCAATCAATAAATATCTGAGGAAATCCCATAATACTTGAAGTGTCAATAATAAATTCCCATCTAACTGAATCAAAGGCTTTCTTGAGATCAACTTTCATAGTGCAACGGGGGGAGCCTGAGTTCTTGTGGTAATTATCCATGAGCGCTTGGGCAAGAAGGATGTTATCATTGATATTCCTGCCTTTAATAACGGCAGATTAAGACGAATCAATGAGGCTGGTGAGGACCTTCTTAAGGTAGTTGGCAATGATCCTGGAGATAGTTTTGTAGATTGTGGTGCAGCAAGATATGGGGCGATAATCATGAACACAGGAAGGATTGGGGACCTTGGGAACTAAAGCAATAGCAGTGGCATTGAATTCTTTAAGAATGGTTTTTGCAGAAAAAAAATTCAGAAATGGCAGCAATTACCTCAGGTTTGATTACAATCCAGGCTTTTCTGCAAAAAATGGCCATTAAAGCCATTAGGACCAGGAGCTTTATTAGGATGGAGCCTAAAGAGAGCTTCTTGGATTTCATCTTCAAAAACTGGGCATTGGAGAGCATTGAGGGAATCAATAGGCAGACGCTTTGAGATCACGGAAGCTAGAGCTTGCTTTTTTTTTTTTTGGTAAGTAAATAAATTTATAAAAGAAAAGGAGAATAAGGTACAAAGTCAAGAGGGCATACCCTCGAACAAGCTAAAGGGAGGGAAGGACTACTACAGGCAGAAGAACTCCTAATCCAAAGCCGCAAGAACTAAACAAAAGAGAGACAAGAACAAGAGGGCATACCCTCAAAGACATACAAGAATGAGAACATTACATATTAAAAATGCTACTTGGGAGAGACCAATTGCTTTGAAGATGTCTGTTGGAGATAGTGTTTGCAATCCCTTTTGAGGTAGCGAGCCTGCCACGGATCATATCCTGAGCTTGAGCAATGATAGCCTGGGGAGTTTTCCTTAAAGTGGTGAACAATCTACTATTCCTTTCCCTCCAAATGGTATAGACTGTGCATGCTAGGGTAAGCTTGCCTAATAGTAGAAGAGAATACCTTACCCCTGAAGGTATTGCTAGCCCAATGAACGATCTGCTGCCAATCTCCTGAAGGGCATCGGAACCCACATAAGGAGAGCAAATGAGACCATATGATGAAAGAGAAGGAGCAAGAGAAGAACAAATGATTGTGACTCTCAGCCTCGCGCATACAAAGAAGGCATTTGGAATCAATGCCAAGTTGGGAAAAGAAGAGGCGGTCCTTGGCATTAAGGCTGTTCCGGATGGCCAGCCAAAGAATAAACCCAGCCCTGGGTAAGGCTTTAGGGTGCCAGACAAGCTTCCACCAATGAACCAGGGGTTTACGGCAGCGCAGAAGATCCCAAGCTGAGATGATGGAGAAATCCTCATTGGGGGAGGGTAACCAAATAGCCTTGTCTTCCCGTTGGGGGAAAGGATGAAGGTTGTTGGGCATACCATTTTTAAGTTCAAGTAAATGAGGAGAGTTAGCTATAGGCCAGTTCCAATGATGATCCAAGATGATGGAGCTAACTTTAGCCTATCTCCCCAGACCTGAATCGTAGATAACTCTATCCCCCATATTGTCGAATATGGTGCCATTGGGGAGCCAGTAATCAAACCAAAGAGATGCAAAGAGGCCATTACCAATAGAAATTTTGATGCTAGATTTGAACAAAGATCTGAATTGAAGCATTTTCCTCCAAGTCCAAGAGCAAGATTGGGGACACTTGACCTCCCAGAAGCTCTTGCCTTTCACCAAATTACTACGAATCCAAAGAACCCAAGGGGAACGAGAGGGCTTTTGAAACATGGCCCATATAAGCTTCCCTAAAGCTGCTTTATTCCAATCAGAGAGTTTCTTTATCCCAAGACCCCCTTCATTTCTAGGACACGTTATATCATCCCATGCAACTTTCGAACCGGATGAGATGAGATGGTTACCACTCCAAAGGAACGACCTCATTGCTTGCTCAATTTGATTAACCACTTTCTTGGGAAGAATGAAATGGGAGGACCAGTAAACTTGAATGCTAAACAGCACTGATTGGATAAGTTGAAACCATCCTGCATAAGAAAGGGATTTGGTAGACCAATGGGTAATTTTCCCAATGATACAATGAACCAATGATTTGCAATCCTGGGCTTTCAGCTTGGTGGAGATCAAAGCGACACCAAGGTAACGGATAGGAAGGGATCCTTCGGGGAAGCCAATATGCTCCGTGATACAATGCCTGAGGGTGCAATCCACCCCAGACAGGAAGATGTTGCTTTTGGAGGCATTGTTGAGGAGGCCAGAGAAGGTAGCAAATGTGTCAAGTCCGTCCTTGATAATAGAAGCTGAAAGGAGATCCCCATGACAGAAAAGCATAATATCATCAGCGAAGCAAAGATGAGTGAGCTTGGTTTTATGGCATCTCCAATGATGCTTGAATTGAGGAACATCTGATTTCTGGTGGAGAATCAAAGAGAGCACATCCATAGCAAGCACAAAAAGATAGGGGGAGAGGATCACCCTGTCTTAACCCTTTAGCTCTATAGAAGAAACCTTCAAGCTCGCCATTAATAGCAGCTGAGGCTGCAATTGATAGAGCTCCAACGGATGGAAAAATCAAATCTGATATGCCTACAGGAGCAGGCCCAAAAGGTGCTGACAGTACCCCCCATTCTAGTGCGGACAGTGCCCTCTACACTACTGAGAACAGTAGGTTGCCCCAGAGCTATTCTGTTCTCCAACAGAACACGCAAGCCACTCCTTTACACATAAATAGCTCCACTAGTGCTGTTGCAAGCCAAGCCATCTCCACGTGTCATTTAGCTATTGCTCCTTTTCACATGCAAGGCGATGCTCTCGCCACAAACACTGCTAATAGACTTGCTATCCGATCCTCAGCTAGTGTTGCTGGCGTCCATTCAGTGGAGGGTTCGTTCGGTGATGGGGTTCCCATTACCTGCTCTGCATCAACAGTATGCACTAGGGAGGCAACCTCGAATACCAATGGGCTTGAGCCAACGATCCATTCCCTTAGAGATATTCCTAATGCATTCTCTGATGCAGTCCGCCCCGTTGCTAACCAGATTGGTGGTACCCCACAGGTCTCGTCAGCTCTTAACCAAAGCTTTATTCCCCCTATTCATCCTCAAACACCTGTTCAATCCCAGACACCTGTCCATCGGGCTGCCTTCGTCTCTCATGAGAAATTACCCCAGTCCCTTCCGCATCAGTCTGGCACTCCACCGCCTGGTCCCGTCTGGTCCTCCCTTTTCCAACCTCAGGCCCCTATTAAAAAATTTATTTTGGAATACCAGCAGCCCCAAATTGAAGGTAATCGAATCACGGTTGAACCACCCCAAGAGGTCATTCGTGCAGGAGTTCAAAGCTGGGAAAATACATTAGTGGGTTACTTTCTAGACCGGAAAATGCCATTCCTATGGGTTCAAAGGGTTGCTGAAAAATTATGGAGTAAAGATGGTCTCTATGAAGTTCTAACTAATGGCAATGGGTTTTTTTTTCTTTAAATTTGATTCTTTGCAGGCTATCAATAATATACTTGAAGGTGGTCTTTGGCATTTTTTTGGGCGTCATATAATTCTTCAAAGATGGAAACTTGGTATGGCTTTATCGAAAAAAGATGTGGCAAAAATCCCTGTCTGGGTTAAGTTTTTCAACGTCCCTTATGAACTTTGGACAGCCCAAGGGCTAAGCTACGTTGCTAGCGCCATTGGTAAGCCGCTATATGCAGATTCCCATACTGAAGCTCAATCCCGAATTAGCTATGCCAGGATCTGTGTTGAGGTCGATGCTACCAACGATCTTCCTGATTGTTTTGATATCAAAATCTCTGACAAATCCAAAGTGGAAATTTTTGTAGAATACCAGTGGCTTCCCTCCATGTGCACCCACTGTCACACCTTTGGACATAGGCTTGCGAGCTGCCCCTCTATGAAAATTGATGAAGGAAAGTCCAATCACTCCTCTACCCACGATGCTCCCATCAAGAACAAGAGTGAATGGAGAGTGGTTTCACGTAAGGGAAAGGCCATCCAAATTGATGATTCTCTCAACACTAATCGCACCTCTGCTGCTGCCACTCAGCCTGCAAGCTTCACAAAGGATACCGAGCAACCAAAAAATTCTTATGATATCCAGATTATTAAAACAATAGAGATTGGTGCTACTAGCAATGCTACTTTACTTGATAACTCTGTTAGCACCTCAGCTAATGCCTTTCAGCCTGAAAGCTCCACCAAGTTTACAGAGCAGCAGAAAACTTCTTATGCAATCCGGCCTATAAAATCAATGGAGATAGGAACTACCAGTAGTGATCCTCTCCTTGATTGCTCAGATATTCTGCAACGTGACTCTTATCAGAACCCCACTGGTCAAGTTATGGCCACAGCTTCAAATTAGCATCCAAGTCTCCTTCTCCACAATGAAGGTACTGAGTTTCTGTTGTCCCCAAATAAAGCTAATTCCAGCAGGCCTCTTCCAGATGACAGCAGTCCATCCGCAGATCACTATTCTGATTCAACAGCTTCTCAAGAATCACCAAAGTAGATGAGGTTGACACTAGAAGTAATTACACACGAAATCAACTCAAGAAGCAAAGGCGGCAGAGAAGGCTTTTAAGGAAAAAAAGAGACGCCAGATCCTAACCTCCTCTCCTATTCTCCATGAACTTTGCTTGTTGGAATATACGGGGATTGAACAGCCCCTCAAAGCAGCGTGAAATCCGATCCTTGGCTCGTGATTATTCTCTTTGTTTCATTGGTATTGTTGAGACTAAAATTAAGGTAGGTTCTAAAGATCCTATCTCTAACTCTCTCATTCCTGGATGGTCTTTTTTACATAACTATTCTCATGCTCCCTCCGGGAGGATTTGGATAGGATGGAATAACTCTATTTTGCAGATTCACTCTTGTTGTGCCAATGCTCAAGCCATCCATTGCAATGCTACAGTTAGAGCCACCAATTCTCCCATTGCCACTTCTATTATTTATGGTTCCAACTCTCCAATTCATCGGAATGACTTATGGAGCAATATCTCTCTCCAGGCCTCCATTTGCAAGGATGTCCCATGGCTTCTGCTTGGCGATTTCAATGCCATTCGTTTCCCTCATGAAAGGAAAGGTGGCAGTCCAGATTGGCCTCCTATTATGCATGATTGCAACATCTGCTTTATGAACTCTGAGCTTGAGGACTTGCAATTTACTGGCCACTTTTTCACCTGGTGCAATGGCCAGGCAGCTCCCCTCACCATTCAAAGGAAGTTTGATAGAGCTCTAGTCAACCAAGAATGGCTCACTTCTTTTCCTTCTGCGGAGGCTGAATTTCTTCCCCCTGGGTTATCTGATCATTCCCCAGTTATAGTTAGATCAGGCATTCCTCTGAAAAAAAAAAAAGCAAGAGTCCTTTTAAATTCTTCAATTTTTGGGCTGACGATGATGATTTTCTTCCTACTATTGAACGGGCATGGAACTCTGCTATCCAGGGCACAGCTACGTTCATCTGCTGCCAGAAACTAAAGAAAGTGCAGTATGCCTTTAAGGAATTTAACCAATAATAAATTCAAGAACATTTCCTCAAGAGCCCAAGAAGCCCGTTCTAAGCTTCATGACATCCAAATTCTTCTTAAGCAGAATCCAGGGTTTAGTAGGCTCATCCAGAAGGAAAAAGAAGCTCGCCATCTTTATTATTCTATCCTCTCCAGTGAGGAGAGCCTTGCCAAGCAAAAATCTCGTGTTCAATGGCTTACCGATGGTGATCAAAACACTTCCTTCTTTTTCAAATCAGTGAATAGCAGAAGAAACCGTAATAAGATTGTCAGCCTTCTTGATGCTTCTGGTAATCGAATTGAGGACATTAAGGAGATCAAGGGTACCATTGTCAACTATTATCATGATCTCCTCGGTACTGAAAGTTCTATTCCTTACCCTGGGAAGCAAGCTCTTGCAGGCTTTATCACAAAGCGCCTGCCCAATGACTCCCTCACAGCTCTCCAATGTCCTGTCTCTGAATCTGAAATCCAAGAAGCTCTATTCAGCCTCCATCCTAATAAAGCTCCAGGGCCGGATGGTTTCAATGGCTTTTTCTTTCAAAAAGCTTGGAGTATTGTCAAGACCGAGGTCATTGCTGCTATTTCTGAATTTTTCTCTTCCAGATCCATACTCAAAGAGATCAATTCCACTGCCATTGTCCTTATCCCCAAGGTTCCTAATCCCTCATCTATCCATGACTATCGGCCTATATCCTGTTGTAACACTATCTACAAAGCCATCTCCAAAATTCTCGCCAACCGGCTCAAGAGTGTTCTCCCTAGTCTTATTGACTCGGCTCAATCCGCTTTTATTCATGGGAGGAAAATTAGTGACAACATCCTTCTTGCTCAAGAGCTCATGCACAATTACCATAAGAATTCAGGTTCTCCACGTTGTACTATGAAAGTTGATCTTAAGAAGGCCTTTGATTCGATGCGCTGGGAGCTAGAGCTTGCTTTCCCGGGTAATGTAAGGTACTTTTGGTTCCAAGCAGATCCTGATAAAAGTTGACAATGGTGCTCTTTACCCCTTTGATGTCATCAAGTCGATTACCATTTAGATCAAAAAGGTTGACAATCTTGTTGCGGTTTCTTCAGTTATTCACTGATTTGAAGAAGAAAGAGGTATCTTGGTCACCTTCTGAAAGCCATTGAACCCGGGACTTTTGCTTGGCTAAGCTTTCCTCATTGGCAAGGATGGAGTAATAAAATTGGAGCGCTTCTTTTTCCTCTTGGATAAGTTTGCTACTTCCCGAAAGCCGCTGAAGGAGGTTTTGAATGTCATGAAGCTTGCTACGGGCTTCTTGGACTCGAGAGGAGATGTTCTTGAATCTTTCCTAGTTTAAGGCCTTAAGAGCATACTTTACCTTTTTGAGCTTCTGACAACATATAAACATGGCTATACCTTGGAAGGGAGAGTTCCAAGCCTGTTCAACAGTAGGCAAAAAATCATCATAGTCGGCCCAAAAATTGAAGAACTTGAAGGGGATTTTTCTCTTCTTCAAAGGCATGCCGGATCTAACAATGTCACATCCCGAACCCCACCCTACGCGGATGTCGAGGACGTGATGCCAGTCAGCCGCCACGCGACCAACCGAAGGTAATTTCTGAACTTTCCAGTGAATTGCACTCCGACTGTAGGGTCAGATGCAGCGGAATTTAAAACTTTTTTTTTTTTTGTCAAGGGAATGCAACTCATGTATTCACTGTAAGGTTATGCACCACAGAGCCAGTCTAAAATCCAACAGCTAACAATTCTAACCTTAGAGCATATCTATAATCCGACATATAATCAACAGAGCAGAACTATAATCTCTAGAGTACCGTTTAAATCCATGAGCCATGTCTATATCTAGTACATATCAGTCAAGTCAGTCGTATTGCATCACTCACTTGATTAAACAGATTCAATCCTCAGTAATCCAGTCTCCACAGATCAGTGCCATCAGATCCAACAGATATCATTCCTGAAAAATGTTAGGGAATGGGGTGAGCTTCGAAAAGCCCAATGAGTAACACAGGTTCCCTGTCAAGGGTTTCAAAACCATTTCTTGTTTACAAAGCACAAGGGTAGTTCAGTTGTTTCTGAAATAGCAGTTTTATAAATCTACTTTAAATGCAGTTTCAGTAGGATAAAGCAGGACTGAACTAAACGGAACAACAAGTCAGAACAGACGGAACAGTGCATGTTGCCAATATCTCAACGAGAGTATAGGCAATTAATTCAAATATTAGAACAGATCAGTACTGGGCGGAACATAACAGGGCATAACAATAATATATCAGTTAGGCGCGTAATCAAGCCTACTTATGCCAGACCGCTCATAATCAGAATGGTACCCAGAGTCAGACACATCATAGCAGAACAAAATCAGATAGACCATAAAACGGAACAAGACAGATCGAACAAAACAATAGTAGGACGGGACAAAATCATGCCGCGTACAATACAGTATAAAAGTTTGCATTTAAAAACATGCATTCAGACAGTATAACTTTTAAAACCGTACAGTGCATCAAAATACAGTATCTATGCAGTAACTTATATACCAAGTCAAGAATTCGGACAGATCATAACGGAACTGGACCATATATCAATCAAGACAGACAGATTATTAACGGACGGTACATAACAGGATCAGACGGAACAAAACACCAGTTCAAGTCACAGGCATAATCAAGGACAGAGGCATAACAGGACGGATCATAACGGAACAAAGCAGAGCAATACATCAATCAGAACAAGACATATCGAAACTGAACATGACGGAACAAAATGAAACAATATCAATCAGGACAAGTCATATCGGAACTGAACATGACGGAACAAAACGAAACAATATCAATCAGGACAAGTCATATCTGAACTGAACATGTCGGAGCAAAACGGAACAATATATCAATCAGGACAAGTCATATCGGAACTGAACATGACGGAACAGAACGAAACAATATTAATCAGGACAAGTCATATCGAAACTGAACATAACGGAACAAAACGGAACAATACATCTATCAGAACAAGACATATCGGAACTGAACATGACGGAACAAAACGAAACAATATCAATCAGGACAAGTCATATCGGAACTGAACATGACGGAACAAAACGAAACAATATCAATCAGGACGAGTCATATCGGAACTGAACATAACGGAACAAAACGAAACAATATCAATCAGGACAAGTCATATCGGAACTGAACATGACGGAACAGAATGAAACAATATTAATCAGGACAAGTCATATCGGAACTGAACATGACAGAACAAAACGGAACAATACATCTATCAGAACAAGACATATCGGAACTGAACATGACGGAACAAAACGAAACAATATCAATCAGGACAAGTCATATCGGAACTGAACATGACGGAACAAAATGAAACAATATCAATCAGGACAAGTCATATCGGAACTGAGCATGTCGGAGCAAAACGGAACAATATATCAATCAGGACAAGTCATATCGGAACTGAACATGACGGAACAGAACGAAACATTATTAATCAGGACAAGTCATATCGGAACTGAACATGACGGAACAAAACGAACAATATCTCATAAAAGACATATCGGAACTGAACATGACGGAACAAAACGAAACAATATCAATCAGGACAAGTCATATCGGAACTGAACATGACGGAACAAAACGAAACAATATCAATCAGGACAAGTCATATCGGAACTGAACATGACGGAACAAAAACAATATCAATCAGGACAGTCATATCGGAACTGCATGACGGAACAAAACGAATATCAATCAGGACAAGTCATATCGGAACTGAACATGTCGGAGCAAAACGGAACAATATATCAATCAGGACAAGACATATCGGAACTGAACATGTCGGAACAATATATCAATCAGAACAAGGCATATGCTACTTTAAATATATGCTTTTTAAACAGTATAACGTTCAAAACAGTACAGTGAATCAACATACAGTAACTAGACGGTGTACTTATACACCAAGCCAGAAGTTCCAAGTTACTCACAAACTGTTACGGTTATCTCCTTGCGCAAACAAATCCGATAACCTCCAGATACGTCAAGCATCTCCATGTATATCCTGAACAATAATCATCAATCATATACAGATCAGAACTCATCCATTCAGGTCTCATTTGTCATCTTAGGTATCTATCGGTTTACCTAAGATAGCCTAGTAGCCTATCGCCCTCTCATCGGGTTTCATCCGGGGCTATTTTATTCTTAAATTAGGCTTAGCAGTCATCAGGATTATAACCCAAGTCATTTAGACTTCAATCGTTATCAGTCAGTTACTTCTTCAGCCTTAGGGGCAAAATGGTCATTTTATCATTCTTGCCCCGGACCTTGTCAAGGCCCTCAGAATAGTCTTTATATCTTAAATATATAGTTCTACGTCTTTTAGACTCCAATCGGCATCAGTTAGGTTCTTATTTTAACCATAGGGGCAAAATGGTAATTTTGTTATTCTTGCCCCGGACCCAGTCGTGGTTCTCAGAATATCTCATATATCGTATACATGAAGTTCTAACTCTTTTAGACTTGAATCGCTATCAGTTAAGTGCTTATTTAGCCTTAGGGGCAAAATGGTAATTTGTCCATTCTTGTCCCGGACCCTATCGTGGTCCTCAGAATAGTCCACATATCTTAGATATGATTTTCTAAGTCCTTTGGACTTCGTTTAGTATCTGTTTTTGGTCATCAGGACACATTAGTCGTTTCTCGTTTTACGCGTTAACTGTTCCGGAGTCTTATTTAGCCCTTCAGTGTTCATAATTATCCTTATGATAATTTATCAGATCAGTTTGACCTTTATCTTGCACTCACAGTGCTCAGGGGTATTTTGGTCATTTCACGTGTCATATTTTTCGGCACGTCAGTTCATAAAATGGACCTCACCGTCGCGTCCAGAGTGTCCGACATAATTAAGTTGGACTATCTATTATGTTTAATTGATCCTGGGAATCATTAGGGGCAGTATGGTCATTTACACTTTTTGTGTCTGTATTTTTCGGGACTTCGGTTCATTAAACGGACTTCACTGTTGAGTCCAGAATGCCCGACATAATCAGAATAGACTGTCTTTTATTTTTATTTGGGCCTGGGTACCCTCAGGGACAGTATAATCATTTGCCACTTACAGGTCTGTATTTTTCGGTACATAATTTCCCAGTTTGGACTGTACCATTGAGTCCAGAATACTTGAAATAGTAAAAATACACTATTTATTTAATTTATTTGGACTCCATTTGACACATTTAAGTCCAGGGGTAAAATCGTAATTTTACCTATTAAATAAAATAAGTAAATAATTAATTTATTATTTAATTAATTTATTCAGGGGCTTAAATGAATAATTTCTCAAAAATCTGGGCCACAGTAGGATTCTGTTAAACAGTGGGGACAAATCCGTAATTTCATAAATCTTTAGGGGTCAAAACGTAAATTCAGTAAATTAAGGCTCAAACCAAACGGTTCAGGGGTCAACTGGCCGAACCGGTCCAAAATTCAGGAAACCAACCGGTTCACTGTCTTTAGGAAAACCGGGATATCATATCCCATTTAACCTCAATTGGCCCTTATTCTCGGATAGCTTATCCCAGTTCCCCAATTTTAATTTATTATCACTGTAACCAAACAGGATGAGTTCAATTTAAAACAAAACAGTAACCTTCAAAACGGCGACGTGCCACTTATCCGGTTTTGCAACGGGTCGGGTCCCGATCCGAGTCCGATCCAGGACCCACCCGAGACCGAATGGTCTCTGTCTTCTCCGGTGACCTGCAGGGGTCTTCTTCGGCGCCGGTGGACAATTCCGGTGACTTCGTGGGTTCGGTCCAACGGGGTTTGAAAGGGATTTCCGTGATCTTTCCATCCCCGGTGTTGGTTTCCGTCCTAGGTTAGGTTTTGGCCGTCGAATAGTGAGTTACAGGTCGTAACTCCGGCCATGGCCGGTTTTCCGGTGACTCTTCCAATTTCATTTTTTCACCATTTCAACCTGTGTCGACTCCTTATTCTGATCATAGAGACCATCTAGGACCCTTAGGGTTATTTTGGTGCATTTAAAACTCAGTTGGGTTGAGGGATTATCTTTTCGGCCAACCGAACCTGCAACTACCCATATCTAGCTCATTTTTTGGACCATTTTGGTCCATTCAAGTTGCGTTGGGTTCCATTTTTTATGCTCTTCACGCCTATGTGCACCAAACCGAGCTTAGAGTAGCGTTTTTTTAAAAACCCAGAATTTACCCCTCTCGGCCTATCATGGTCTAGTGCCCAAACAGTGCAGTTTTCACCCCATTCTTTGTTATTATCATCCTCTTCTACATTCAGGTGCATGCATGCAGTTAACATGGTCTAAAATCAATCAAAACAGCATGAAAATTTAAACAGAAAACCAAAGCAGTTTTTGAGGTGTTTACCTATCAACAGTGAACGTCCTTACTTCAATGGTTCACTCTTTGATCCTTGGCACCTCGGTCCTCAGTTCCTTCCTCTTGATGCGTCTTCATGGAACACCATCATGTATAGACCATGGACATACACACCTTTCTCACAATGGTTTCTCACACATAAGCTCACTTGATCTCACATGGTTTCTCTCTCTTAACAGATCAGTTCTCACACAGTTTTCTGATTTCTGAATATTCAGCTCACACACTTGGTGTTATAGAGATCCCAAGCTCATGTGTATATTAGTGCACACTTATACACATACATAATCATACATGTAGGCCTTAGGTCTAATTGTAGGCACTGAGATGTGATGATGAGGCTGAGGTGTAGGGGTTCAGTTCATGATGGAGGTTTTGCATGTAAGGTCATTGGTCAGTTTGGGAGGTGGCCTAACCAGAATTCTAGGTTATATACCTTTCATTGTATATTTGTACACAAAGATAGTAGTAGCCCAGTTGGTAAATTTTTGGGAAGAATCTCTTTCCACCATAGGTCAAGGGTTCAATTCCCCTTGACCCCTCTTTTGGCCATTTTTCACATTTTTGGGGCTAAGGCCCTGTTTGGCTGCGCATTAATTCAGTTTCAATGTTTGCTACATAACTTTCATTTTGTAGCTCCTTTTTCGACGCGGTTTCTTCCGGTCAGTTCTTATTTCCGTTATCTTCAGTGTCAGAGGTTTCGTGTCATTTATTAATCATTCAGGATTTCCCGGGTTAGCTAATTCGGGTTCCGTTAGTATTAAAACGGCGTTATTTCACCGAATTAATCAGTAATTTGGATTCGGGTAAGGTACCCTTCCCTCCAGACATTTTCTTTATTTAATCGGTCTATGGCGACCGTCGGGATTATGATTAATTCCCTAAATCATTCTGTAAGTCGGTATTAATTAATAATTATTAATTAATTATTAATTTCACGGGATCAGGGTGTTACAAACAATAATTGGGGAATGGTCCGAGAGCCTAAGAGGGATAAATTCAGCTTCAACAAACGGTAAAGCGAAAAGCCAAGCTTGATTTACGAGAGCTCTATCAAGCTTCCTTTGAATGGCGTGAGGAGTGGACTGCCTATTAGACCATGTGAAGAAATGCCCAGAAAATTTTAGGTCCTCAAGCTTAGAATTCATAAAACATTTATTGCAATCATCCAAAATATTAGGCTAGTCCAGATTACCACCCCTTCTTTCATGAGGAAACTAAACTACATTGAAGTATCCAAAAATAAGCTAAGGAATATCCTGAGAGGTGGAGGACTGGAGATTGAGGTCTCTCCATAAATCAGCTCGTTCTAAAGGGGAATTGGAGCCGTATATAAGAGAGATGGTGATAGGGGCATTGGTGTCCTAGACTGTGGCATTGCAATGAATAGCCTGAGCCGTGGCACATGAAGAATTTATCTGCAAAAGGGAGTTGTTCCATCCAATCTAGATTCTCCCGGTGGGGGAATAAGAGTAGTAATGCAAAAAAGACCAACTAGGAATGAGAGAATTAGCCATGGTATCTTTAGAAGTAGTTTTGATTTTGGTCTCTACAATACCAAAAAAACAAAGAGAATAATTATGGACAGAGGATTGAATTTCCTGCTACTTTAATGGGTTGTTGATACCCCTCATATTCCAGCGTGCAAAGTTCATTGAGAAAAGAGAAGAGTGTTGGAACCTAAAGTCCTTGTACCCTGGAAAGTTTTTTCTGCCGTCTTAGCTTCCTAAGCTGATTCCTTTTATAGTTGCTTCCAGTGTCAGCTTCATCAACTTTGGCTAATTTGTCCACTAAAGGGTTGGATTCAGGAGATGCTATGGAAGTAGAGTAGCTGCCACCTTCACTTGGGGAGCTGGCTTCAAGAATGGGACCACCATATTTAGAATCTTTTAGGGACATGCTGATTACTTCTTCATTGTGTGAGGAGAGATGAGGATCTGGGTCAGGCACAATTCCTGTATGCACTGCTAGAAATTTAGGAGGATGAGGGGCATCTTGCTACATATTACAACAAATATGTATATATACACATATAATGAAGCCCCCACCTCGAAAATGAACCTGTCACCTTTCATGCAGTATATTTAAAATAAAAATATCTATGTGATGTGTGATGTGAGAGTACATTTAGAATTGTGTTAAGTGTCGGTTAAAGTGAGAGAGTGAGAGTGAGTTAGAGAGAGAGAGTGACAGAAGGAGGAAGAAGAAGAATAACAGGAAAAGGGTTGCATGCATGGCTGTCCTGACTTGAAGGAGATCACCAACCAAACCAAACAAGAAGAAGGAGAGGGATCCATTGATGGGGTAAAAACACAAAACCCACAATTTTTCTCTCAATAAAATCTGCTATATGCAAGCTATTTTAAGTTTTTTTTTTTTTTTGTGCATGTATGATATTTAGGATTTGTAATCTTGAATAAGGAGCAGAATTGGACCCTAAACAGCCCAAAAACCCTAAGCTATACACAAACTGCCATTAACGGACCTCTTATGTAGTAGACCTGAAGCGACCAAAAAGAAACTTAGTTTCTTCACTTGGGACCCAAAATAGACCTTATGAGGGTTTCAAAAACCCTATCCTGCGACCTAGAAGCCTAGGAGAAAGCCCTTAAACCATAACATGCAGGTTTCAATTTTAAGATATAACCTTCAAAACCTGATGTAAAACCTAGTTTTGAGACCGGGGATGTAAAACCCCGACCCGGGAATGCCGGGTAATAAAGCACGTTTTACGAGGCTATGGAAAATGAGTGTAAAATAAATTAATTTAACATAATTAATTTATTAAATTGAATATTAGTTATATGTAATATAAATTATGAGGATAATTATAAAATATAATAATAATAATAATAATGACAAAAAACAAAGAAGAGGAAAGATGTGTATGTGTATGTGTATGTGTGACCAAATATGCATGTGTGTATATATATATATATGTTTAAATGATAAATGAATATATATATATATATATAGGGATGAACAGTGCATGTGTGTGTGTGTCACGTGCATGTGTGTGTGTGTTGTGTTATATATATATATATATATATATATATATACATGAATACTTTATAAACCATTAGGTGAGGGGAAGCATGGTGAAAGGGAAAGAAGTATGGGCAAGGTCAGAAAATATGAGTGTGTAAGTGTATAAGGCAGGCCAACAATGGAAAAAAGGTAGAGAGAGAGAGAGAGAAAGTGGGGCTAGTGAGAGAAACATATATATATATATATATATACACAAGAAAAATCTTCACCCATGACACGGACAGAGAGAGAGAAGAAAACTTAGGAGGAGAAGAAGGAAGGGAAAAGGGAAACAGTGAAGGAAGGAGACTCACAAACCGAGGGAACCAAAACACAGGTAAGAGTTTTTGTTTCTGTTTCAAAATTTTATAGCATGATTCGATTAAGTTTGAACATAGGACCTTAAAGAGAATGTCATGAGGTTTCAAACCCAACAAAAATCATAGAAAACCATGTAGAAATGAGGGAGAAAACCCTAGTTGCAGGTTGAAAAATAAATTCGGATTTTCTATATTTCATGTGTAAAAAACTTGATTTAGCCATCTAAGAATAATGGTATGAAGTGCAGGCAACCTTTAGGTGAAGAAATGAGAAAAATTGGTAAGGAAATAGGGTAAGAAAAGTAGGAAAATGTACTCGCCGGAAACTGGGCACAGTGGCCGAAAAACCGAAAATGGGTCTTGAAAACCGTAGCAATCGAGGCCCAAAGCTAGTTTAAATTAGCTATTAAAAACGTTAGGATAATTTTGGTTGAAAAAAATTGAAGTTTTGACGTGAAAATGAAGCAAAACAACGGCTGGTCCGTTTTTCCGGTGACCGGCACTGGTTAGACCAACCGGAGAAGACGACCGGATTATCGGGAGAGAGACCGGTTTAAAACAGAACCGGGTTCGGGTCTGGACCGGGTCGGGACCCGACCGAATTAAAAGGGGCTTGACACGTCGTCGTTTTAGTTGAAATTTTAAAAATGGTTTGGGGTTGTTTGGCTACAGGGGCAATAAATTGGAATTGGGATTTGGTTTAACCAAACCGTGGATAAGGGGAATAGGAGGAGCATCTTATTCCGGTTTCGTAGGCAAGTCTGAACCGGTCGGTTCAGCAGAAGGGTAAACCGGTTTAGGGTTTTTAGTCTTGAACCCATTGGTTCAGACCGGAACTAAGGGAAATTATAAAGTGACCCCAACAGTTTACCCTAATTCAAATCTGGCCCAAAATTTTGAAAATAAATTTCAAATGTACCCCTGATAAATAATAAAATAATAAAATAAATTAATTAAATAATTTATTAAATAGGGGAAATTACCATTTTACCCTTAAGTCACAAATAAGTCAAACAAAGTCCGAACGGGGCGAATAAATAGTCAGACTTTATTATCTCGGGCATTCTGAGTCCAATGATGAGGTCCGTTTTACGAGACGGGACTCCGAACATTAGAATACGATGAAAACAAGCCTTAAATGACCAAAATACCCCTATGCCCTAACAAGGCAAATTATACGAGTATTCTTACTATCTCGGACCCTCTAAGTCCATTGGTGAGGTCCACGACATGAGATGAGGTCCCGAAAATTTTGAGACCCATAAATATGTCAAAATGACCAAAATGCCCCTACTCTATAAACGAGTCAAACGAAGTCCAAATTAAGTAAATAAATAGCGAATTTTTACTATTTCAAACATTCTGAGACTAATGGTAGGGTCCGTTTTACGAGACGGAGCCCGAAAAATAAAGACACGTAAAGGGGTAAATGACCAAAATACCCCTTGTCCAAAAATTAACAAGTTATTAGTGTAATCTTACTATCTCGGACCTTCTGAGTCCAATGGTGAGGTCCACGACACGAGATGAGGTCCCGAACACAAAGACACGTAAGGGGGTAAAATGACCAAATTACCCTTAGCACCTCTAAAGCCAAAATGAAATCAAAGAAGGTCTAAATTGACTTTCTTTGACATCTCGGACTCAATAGTGAGGTCCAAATTACGAAACGAAGTACGAAAAAATTATGACATGTAAAATGATAAATGAACATTTTACCCTTTTACATATAAAAGTCCAAATTAAATTCTAAGAAAGCCTAAACCGACTTTCTTCGACGCTCTGGACTCAATGATAGAGTCTATTCGACCAAAAGAAGTGTCTAAAATGAAAAGACATAAAATTTGATGAATAGCATCAGTCAGATGACTATAATTAAAACATTGCCGAAGTATTAAACTGAGGCAAATACGAAAAAAATAAAGTACGAGAAGACGCGACGCGTTAACATGTGAAGCAAATAACTTTAAATTGAAGTTAATGGAGCTACCAGAAGAGTATAAGTTGAAATAAATTAAGTTTCTAACACATTAAATTGTGTCGTAGGTTAGAGTATGAGTTTAATTAAGTACGTGCGAAGTTATAGGATGTTAGTAAATCGACTAGGATAAAATACGAACTAAGCATAAATTAAGAAGCATCAGTAGGTGATATTGCAGTAATGTGAAGTTAATGAGATTGTTATGGATTGTTCTTAGGAATTACGGAGGAAGTGGGAAAGCGCACTTTAGCACTAACCCTAAAGGACCGAGGTGAGTAACCCTGTATTTGAACTGGAGATTTAACTCCATATATTTGAAGAAGTTTTAAGCTCAAGTCATTGCAGCCTTTGAATATCAAATTCAGTCTTTATATGATTCCGTTCTTTTAAAATATTCTGTTACGGCATGCTTATTAAATGTTTTAAATTCAGCTCTTTTCTTGAAAATACATCAGCATGTCTAAATCAAATGCAAACCTCTTTAATATTCTGAATTTGATTATCACGTGTATTTGAAGCTTTATTGTAGAATTTATACATTTCATGCTTTAAATGTTCATGAAAAATATCTATTGAAGAAGTCATGTGACAAATGTTTTATAAGATAAACGGTACTAAGTACCACCCCCTATTATGGTTGAAATCCTTCGGGATTCAACAGTACATGCCCGGTAGAAGGATCTAATCCCCCAGGCAAATGAGATATCTCCATTGACAGTATTGGCAGTAAAATGGGAGTCTGGTTCGAAACAGATTCCGCCTAATAAAAGAGAAAAGATGACAAGTGATTTTGAAAATAGAAGTAGGTATTATCCCTATTCTATTTCACGTGTTTATATGCTTTTAAATTGCATATGCTCTATTTGAAGAAAATGTGTATTTAGCTTGAATACTTTAATCGTTCAAAGCTATTGTTTTAAGAATGCATATATTCTGTGTTCTAAAATGTACGAGCAATTGGTAGTGAGTGTTTCATAAACCCTCATGTGCTAAAACCACTACCAGTTGAAAACCCCATGACGAATGTAGGAATTACTCACAAGCTTTGATTAGCTTACCTGGATTTTATCCGCCCCCCTTTTAGGTGACTAAGGGCAGATCGATTTTTGAAGACTATAAGGATGAACCTAGCTTTTGAGAAGATTTGCTTGAGGAGTTCTTTTAGGGAAAAATCACATGAACTCTGATTAAAATGTTTTGTATTAGCTGATATCTTAAGGACGTGTATTAAGCCCCACGGGGCAGTTGAATTAAGATTTTAATTATGAAGCCTTTTAAGTTTTAGTTATGCTCTGATTTAATATGAATGTATGATTATACATGTATACCGAAATGTGAAGAGCGGCAGTATCGGACGGATGTGCAAATTTTAAAATGAGAAAAGAAAAGAAAAAAGTTTTTCACGCTTCCGCAACCATATGGAGCACATCTATTCGGTACCGCTGCAGATGGGAGCCTGGTCTCGAGGCCTTCGGGCCTCGGGGCGGCGGTCGCGATCCGGTAATCCGCACAGGGTGGGTTTCGGGTCGTGACAGGGGACTTGAACCCTTCTGCCTGTAGAAGTTCTTCCTTCCCTCTAGCTTGTTCGAGGGTATGCCTTCTTGTTCTTGTATTTTTGTTTCTCCTTTTGGTTTTATAAATATCTGAAACTAGGGCTACAATGCCCCCGAGCTAGGGAAGAAGATGAATAATGGGCAGGTCGGACCTTGAGTTAGATCGGGTTCGGGTCAGGACTCACCCGATTGCACAAAAGGGCCTTAATGGAACGACACTGTTTCAAATAAATGGTTTTGAATATGTGAAAGACGTGTATGCCAATGACGCTGATTTTTCTAATGTGTGTATGGTGTGTGGTAAAACGGCATTTGGTAAGTTTTACAAGCATGATGGTTATTTGTTTAAAGAAAGCAAATTGTGTGTGCCAAATTGTTCAATGCGTGAATTATTGGTGTGTGAGGCACATGGTGGAGGATTAATGGGGCACTTTGGTGTCAGGAAAACCTTAGAAATTTTACATGAACATTTATTTTGGCCTAGGATAAGAAGAGACGTCACTCGAATATATGGTAGGTGCATTACATGTAGAAGGGCCAAATCTAAGGTTTTACCACATGGGTTACATACACCCTTACCCGTTCCTAGTGAGCCATGGGTAGACATATCTATGGACTTTGTTTTGGGGCCACCTAGGATAAAAAAGGGCAGAGATTCTATTTTTGTATTAGTGGACAGATTTAGTAAAATGGCACATTTCATTCCATGCCATAAAACAGATGATGCCACAAACATAGCTGATTTGCTCTTCAAGGAAATAGTGCGACTCCATGGTGTACCTTGAAGTATTGTTTCTGATAGGGATGTTAAATTTCTTAGCTATTTTTGGAAGGTTTTGTGGGAAAAATTAGGTACCAAACTTTTATTTTCCACTACTTGTCATCCATAGACAGATGGACAGACAAAAGTAGTCAACAAGACTCTAACTCAACTTTTACGCACTGTCATTCAAATGAATTTAAAAACTTGGGAGGACTGTTTGCCATTTATAGAGTTTGCATACAATAGGACTATGCATACTACTACTTCTTATTCTCCCTTTGAAATTGTTTATGGTTTTAATCCACTTACTCTTTTAGATTTGATGCCTTTACCTATTGATGACAGGAATAGTTTGGATGGACATAGGAAGGCCGAATTGGTGAAGTCAATTTATGGGTACGGCTTCAAATTGCATAGAAGAATGAAAAGTTTGCTTGCCAAGCCAATAAAGGGCGAAGGCATGTCATCTTCGAACCTGGAGATTGGGTTTGGGTTCACATGCGTAAAGAAAGAGTCCTAGCCCATAGAAGAACTAAATTGCATCCTCGAGGAGATAGACCTTTCCAAATCCTTGAGAAAATTAATGATAATGCTTACAAAGTGGATCTTCCAAGTGAGTATAATGTCTCTGCTACCTTCAATGTTTCTGATCTTTCTCACCTTGATGCAGGTGATGATTCGAGGTCGAATCCTTTTGAGGAGAAGGGGAATGATGGGCACCATGGCCGACCGAGTCTTAAAGATTCTTTACAAGTTCCAGATGGGCCAATCACAAGGTTGAGAGCTAAGAAGATCAAGGAAGTAATGCAAGGATTGGTACAATCCGTTTGGGCTGAGTTATCGAGCAAGACCCCAACATTCACGATGGGCTTGAAAGAAGAAGAACCAGCTTTAATCCATGTGATACAAGCTACAGAGGAGGGCAGCATAGCCTAGTGGTTTTGTGAAGACTTTTTATTTCGTTAAGTATAGGTGTGTGGGCCTATTTTATGTTTTTATGGTTGTAGGCGTTTGGACCTATTTAACTCATTTAGTGGATTTCTTTTATTAGCTTGAGTCGGTAGTTTAGGATGTTTTGGGCCTGAAGATGTTTAGCCCGTGTCTTTTAATTGATGTAGGGCTTATTTGGCCCTAGGGTATCATGGAGCGTTTTAAAAGGACTTGTAGCTGCAATTTGGTGGCTAGGAACGTGAATGAAGTTTTCTTCAGAAAGGCCTGGAGTATTGTCAAACCTGAAGTAATTGCGGCCATATCTGAATTTTTTGCAGCTAAATCTATCCTTAGAGAGCTTAATGCCACAGCTATTACTCTTGTTTCCAAAGCCCTAAATCCCTCCTTTGTCCAAGATTATCGTCCTATATCTTGTTGTAACACTATCTACAAAACCATCTCAAAAATCCTTGCTAACCGTCTTAAGAAAGTCCTTCCTAGCCTCATTGATTTGTCTCAATCGGCATTTATTCCAGGCAAGAAAATCAGTGAGAACATTTCGCTTGCCCCGGCTCTCACGCATAATTACCACAAGAACTCGGGTACCCCTCGCTGTTCTATGAAAGTTGATCTCAAGAAAGCTTATGATTCGGTGCGGTGGGAATTTATTATTGGATTTTATGTTGCATCTCCAAACCCCGCTACTCAATTGTTATCAATGGTGAGCTGAAAGGTTTTTTGCCCTGGTGCAAAGGGTTTAAGGCAAGGGGACCCTCTGTCTCCCTATATTTTTGTACTTGCTATGGATGTGCTCTCTATGATTCTTCAACAGAAATCAACTGTGCCTCAATTTAAGTAGCATTGGAGATGCCATAAAACCAAGCTGACTCACCTTTGCTTTGCTGATGATATTCCATTGTTCTGTCATGGGAATTTACATTTAGCCTCTATTCTCAAGGAGGGTTTGGACACTTTTGCCTCATTTTCTGGCCTTCAACACAATGCCTCCAAAAGCAATATTTTCTTTTCTGGTATGGATTGCATCTCAAAGCAGCAAATTATTGATCATATTGGTTTTCCTGAAGGCTTTCTTCCTGTTCGTTACCTTGGACTTCCTTTGATATCTACCAAGCTGAAAGCTCGGGATTGTAAAGCCTTGGTCGACCGAATCATTGGTAAAATCAACCATTGGTCTAACAAATCCTTTTCATATTCAGGTCGGATCCAACTGATCAAATCTGTACTGTTTAGCATCCAGGTCTACTGGTCTACCCATTTCATCCTTCCAAAAAAGGTGGTGCTCCAAATTGAGCAAGCAATGAGAAACTTTCTTTGGAGTGGCAATCATCTCATCTCTACTGATCCAAAGTTGCTTGGAATGATGTTACTTGTCCCAGGAATGAAGGGCGTCTTGGTATAAAAAAGCTTATTGATTGGAATCTAGCAGCTGTAGGGAAACTCATTTGGGCTTTGTTTCAAAACCCCTCTACCTCCCCCTGGGTTCTTTGGATTCGAAGAAATCTTCTCAAAGGTAAAAGCTTCTAGGAGATTAAATGCCCCCAATCTTGCTTGTGGGCTTGGAGGAAAATGCTTAAATCCAGACCTCTGTTCAAACCATACATTAAAATTTGTATTGGCAATGGCTGTTTTGCGTCTCTTTGGTTTGACTATTGGCTTCCTAGTGGGCCTATTTATGATAACATGGGAGATAGAGTTATTTATGATTTTGGACTTGGGAGATATGCTAAAGTAGAAGCCATCATTCTGGATAATCATTGGAACTGGCCTATCACTAATTCTACTCATCTGCTTGAGCTGAAAAATGGTATGCCCCCTAGCTTTCTTCCTACTCCCCGTCGGGAAGATAAGGCATTCTAGGTTCCCTCCTCTAATGGGGAATTTTCCATTAATTCACCTTGGGACACTTTGAGGGATCATAAACCCAGGGTTCATTGGTGGAAGCTAGTATGGCATTCTAAAGCCATTCCCCGTGCTGCTTTTATTCTTTGGATGGCCATACGGAACAGGCTCAGGACAAAGGATCGCCTCTTGTCTACTATTATTGGGCAGGATTCCAAATGTCTTTTTTGTTTGAATGATCAGGAGAGCCATTCCCACATTATTTTATCTTGTCCCTTCATTTCCCTTATTTGGTCTCACATCATTTCTATTAGTGGTTTCCAATGCCCCCCGGGAGACTGGCAATAGATCGTTCTTTGGGCTAGCAACACCTTTAAAGGCAAAAATCTCTCCTCTATCATTGGCAAGCTTACTCTTAGATGCACAGTCTATAACATTTGGAGAGAAAGGAATAGTAGAGTGTCCAATAAGGAAAAGAAAAATCCTCAGGCCATTATTGCTCAAATCAAGAATATGATCCACGGTAAGGTCACTACTTCTATAGGGATTCTGAACTCTCCGTCCAACAGACACCTTCAATGTATTTGGTCTCTTCCGAGTACCATCTTTAAAGTGTAATGGTTTATTGTTTTGTATTGTTCTTATAGCTTTGGGATGGATTTTCTTCTGCCTGTAGAAGTCCTTCCTTCCCTCTAGCTTGTTCGAGGGTATGCCCTCTTGTTTTTTGTATCTTCTTTTCTCTCTCTAATAAATTTACTTACCAAAAAAAAAATTTCAGTTTTCTCTGCTTGTTCTTGGGTGAACTACGAAATTATCAAAGGCATACCCTTTGTGGTGTTCTCATCAAATCTAGGTTCTTGAAACAAGTTTTCAACGAGTCTAGATCATCTTGACTTGATTCTTGGCTTTCTTGGGTAAGTTTCAATTTGATTGTGGGTTCAAGGGATTTCAATCTTACGGGTTCACATCAACTTCTTATGCATGCTGGCCATATTTTGTTGGGGAGGCCATGGTAGTATGATAGGAAGGTGATTCGTGACTAGTTTAAGAATAGGTAGAGCTTTATAAAGGATGGAAAAACAATCAACCTTGCTCCTTTAGCCCCAAAACAATTGTATGGAAAAAATTGTTTTTCTTGGTTATTGATGTGAATCTCGCCAAGAAATAACGAGACCCAACAACGAATAAGAATCCAAGATCGTTCTACAATAAAATCTGAATGGAAGACCTTGACCCGTTGTTTACGACAAACAAGAACCTCAATATATTTGACCTCAATCCGTTGCTTAGTGCGAAACAAGAACCTCGGTATAACAAAGACGCCACAAACGGTGGTAGAAATCTGTTTGATAAGTTGTCACATACCTCGACCCGTTGTTTACGACAAACAAGAACCTCGGTATATATGACCTCAACCCATTGTTTAGTGCGAAACAAGAACCTCGGTATAAGGAAGACACCACAAACGGTGGTCGAAATCCGTTTGATAAGTCATTGATGAACGCCACGGGAAATTCCGATAAGTTCAGATAGTTTTTCAAAGAACTGATGAGAAAATACTCTCCAAAAGTTTACTGAATAATCATCTGTCTGCCAAATGCGGCTACAAGTTCTTTTTAAAACATCCTATGAAACCCTAGGCCCGAATAAGGCCTACATTAAATAAAAGATATGGGCTAAGCATTTTTAGGCCCAAAACATCCTAAACTACAGACTAAAAAAAATAAAAGAAATCCAATAATTAAGTTAGAATTTCGCGCAGCCAAAAACGTCATCAGTGCAGGTACAATAACTTCAAACCTAATTTTGACCTTGATTTAGCCCGAATCCTGGAAAACTCAAAACATGAAAGTTGTAGAACTATTCCTTGGCTTTCCATAGCATCTTGAATCATCCCAATCGGAGCTCGGATGAGAGAGTTATTCTCAGATTACGAAGTGACATCAAAATTGTACGAAAATCACCCAATTAGCGTTTTTGTGCACTTAACTTCTTAGCTCCCGACCTTGTGATTGGCCCATCTGGAACTTGTAAAGGATCTTTAAGACTCAATCCACCATGGTGCTCATCATTCCCCCTCTCTTCAAAATGATTCGTCCTCGAATCTTTAAGACTTAGTCCGCCATGGTGCCCATCATTCCCCCTCTCCTCAAAAAGATTCGACCACTAATCGTCACCTGCATCAAAGGGAGAAAGATATATAAATATATATATATATATGTATATATATATATATATTTTATGTTTTGTGAACTCTCAGTGTTTTTTTTGTTTTTTCTATTTCTTTTTTTTTTTAACAGCACCCCTGGAATATGCCCCCTTTTTTTTTGGTACTTGTCACGACCCAAAACCCACCCTATGCGGATCTCGTGTCGCGGGGCCGACCCGAAGGCCGTCCCTACTTTTTCCATTCCTGTATCATAGTACTAATATGCAAAGTACTAGAATCCTCAAACAATGACAGTGGAAGTCTTATCAGAAATAGTACATCAGCGGAAGTCTTTCAATACACAATGTTAGCGGAAGTCTTTACAATACATAATATGGTTCTACATAAACAAAATAAGAACCAAACGTAACCAGCACCCGAGGGTGGTGAATACATGGGAGAACTAAACATAGACTGATACGTTTCCTCAAAATGTCCTCCTATGCTTTCAGACTCCTACTGGGGTCTTGCAGCGTCATCACCTGAAATGGGGGTAAATAAGGTGGAATGAGCTACGAGAGCTCAGCAAGTAAAAACAGATCTCTGACACTGGTATCGATAAGATACAATTCCATGAATAAGATTATGATAGCCAATCATAAGGAAGGAGATGCTGTGATAGCCAATGAGAACAGTTGCCATGAAGGCCAATGAATAATAAGTCACAATGTACAATCAGGAGTAAATGAAATAACATCAACTTGAATCTTTCAAAGATTTTTTTTTTTTTTTTGATAAGTAAAAGATATATAAAGAAGAAGAAAAAAGATACAAGATCAAGAGGGCATACCCTCGAACAAGCTAAAGGGAAGGAGAACTACTACAGGCAGAAGAACTCACAACCCCAAGCAGGAAAAAACCAATACAAAACAAAATACAAAACAAGAGGGAATACCCTCAAACAAGCAAAGGAAATACAAGAAAACCTAGAGCACAAGGCCCATGCTGAGAACTATTACATATTAAAAATACTACAAGGTAAAGACCAAGTACTCTGGAGATGTCTATTGGAGAGAGAGTCTCGAATCCCTTTAGAAGAGGTGAGCCTGCCACGGATCATGTCCTGAGTTTGAGCAATGATGGACTTAGAGTTTTTCTCAATCTTGGTGAACAATCTGCTATTCCTTTCACGCCAAATGTTGTATATTGTACAAGCAAGAGTGAGCCGGCCTAAAATGGAGGAAAAGGACTTTCCTTTGAAAGAATTGGTAGCCCAAAGAACAGTCTGATGCCAGTCCCCATTTGGACTTTGAAATCCACTTTTAGAGAGCAAATGGGACCATATGTTGGAAGTGAAGGAACAAGAAAAGAAGAGGTGGTTGTGGCTCTCATTCTCTCTTAAGCAGAAAAGGCACTTGGGGTCATGACCAAGATTTGAAAAGAAAAGACGGTCCTTGGTCCTTAAGCTGTGGCGGATGGCCATCCAAAGGATGAACCCTGCACGGGGGATAGCTTTAGGATACCAGACAAGCTTCCACCAATTAACCAGGGGATGACGGCTACGCAGGGTATCCCAGGCAGAGCTAATGGAGAAGACCCCATTTGGGGAGGGTAACCAAAAAGGTTTATCATCAAGGAGGGGGGAAGGGAGAAGATTAGGAGGCATACCATTCTTAAGGTCCAGCAGGTGGGGAGAATTAGCAATGGGCCAGTTCCAATGATTTCCAAGAATAATGTTACTCACTGTAGCTTTTCTACCAAGACCCGAATCATATATAACTCTTTCTCCCATATTATCATAGATAGGGCCAGTAGGGAGCCAGTAGTCAACTTTCAAAGATAACATAACAAAGATGTACTGCCGCAATAAACCGATCATAATCAATTCAATGAAGAGTGTCTTTTCAGTTAAGATAAGTCATAAGGAATAGTGTTATTCAATAACGTAATCGTATCAATTCTTAGGAGATGCATTTACTCTGTTCTCAGGTAAAATGCCAACGTAAATGTAAATGAAATGCCAATGGAAATGCAATGAAAATGCCAATGTTTATGCCAGTCAATTGCCGGTGGAAAGCCTTCGAGGAATTCATTCTTGCCACCTGTCCATTTATGTACTTGACCCTTAGGTCTCCAGTCAATACAGAAAGCATCAGATGGATGTTGTGACTGAGCACAAATCCCGTATTCATAACATATCATGATTATTCATAATTCCACAGAAGTATAAAATGGAATATCATATATTCAATAAAGACATAACAGTAGGCCTTTCCAGGCATGGTTCACAATAAAGACATAGCAGACAATAAAGACATAGCAGTAAGCCTTTCAAGGCATGGTTCACATGATAACAACGACATAGCAGTCAATCAATGTCCACAAGATAGAACAATATCGCATTATGGATAGCAATAACGTGAGGTACTTTCAAGAGTACAAGTTTGGCAGTAAAGAGAATAAACTTGGCTTGGAAACACCATATGGAAGAGAAAGGGAATTTACTTACTTCTATCGTGATTCTATCTCAGAAATCCGTGAGTGTACCCTTGCCTTTCGAGTTCCCTATATATCAGTAATTACGTTTCAGAATAAATGCTATTCATCAAATTTTATGCCTTTCCATCATAAGTATTTCAAATACTAATTTAGAATTTACCATTGAGTCCGGAACGCCGAAGAAAGTCGGTTTAGGCTTTCGCGGAATTCCATTTGGACTTTTGTACTAGAAAGGGCAAAATGGTCATTTTGCACTTTTACGGTATTTTATCCTTCGGGGTCTCATCTCGTAAAACGGACCCCACCATTGGACTTAGAACGTCCGAGATAATAAGTTTTGACTATTCATTTGTCTCATTTGGACTTCGTTTGACCCATATTTAAAATAGGGGCATTATTGTAAAAATTAATATTTAATTAATTTTCTGTTTGGGCCATAGTACAATTTCCTAAAATATTTGGGGTCAAAATGGAATTTCCCTAAATCTCGGTCTGAACCAGTGGGTTCACCATTTAGAAACCCTAACCGGTTCGGTTCCTCACTGAACCAAACAGTTCAGTTAAATTTAGAGAACCGGAATAACATATCCACTCTAACCACCTTATCCATGGTTTGGATAACCCCCAAACCTAATTTCCATTTATTATCCCTGCAACCAAACAGCCCAAAATCCATTTAAATTCAAAACCCTAAACGACACAGTTTCATGTCCGTTTTATTTCCGGTCGGGTCCCGACCCGGATCCAACCCGGATCCGTTTCCTTTTAACCCGATAGACCCCACGACAATCCGGTCACCCCCTTCATCACTCCGGTGGGAAAACAGTAGGGTTCCGTCACCATCTCCGGTGACGGCAACCTGTCCCGATCAGTTTTCTCTCCCATTTTCAATGCCAATCTCTTCCTTTCTTCCCCACAACCTCATTCCTATCATCCATTTCCCTCAAAACCTTCCCAATCTTCTCAAATATGGAGGTTAATAGCTCCGGCCGGTTTTCCGGTGAGCTGGTTTTTCTCATTTTTACCCTTAGTTCTCAACTGTTTCGACCCTTTTTTCATTCTATTAAATTTCTGCACTTTATGGGATCAATCCCATGCATTTTAAACTAAGTTTTAACACGTCAAAAGCATGAAACCCGAAATTATCCTTAACCTGCAACTAAGAATTTCTCTCTTGGTTCTACACCATTTAACCTGATTCTTTTTGCAAAACGACCTATAGATCATGCAGATTTGAACCCTATTATTTAAACAACCTATCATGCTTTTAAATTGAAAACTGAAGCAAACCCACTTACTTTCAAAATTCTGATTTCTTCCTGTTGCTTCTTCTTCCCTCTTCTGGTTCCACTTGGTTCACTTCTATCCCTTCTCCATAATTTATTTCCAACGTTTGGACAGTGTTCACGGCCCTCCAATCTCTCTGTTTTCCTTTCTCCTCACATACCCGTATACATATAAATATATATGTGCCTTACACGACACACCACCGCCCCTCTTCTTTCTACTTTATCTCTCTCTCTCTTGCAGTCAGTCTCGACTGCAGAGAACCGTCCATTACCCCCTAACCATCCACGTACCATGTATATATATATATATATATATATATATGTATAAGACCACTTGCACCAAGGTCGGTGGCCTTGGTGCTTTCTTCTCAGCCGCACCGCACACACACACTTACACACAGTGATGTATGCATAGATCACTTTGCATGTGCAGCCCTTTTTCCTCCCTTTTCTTTTCATTTTCTATTTATGTAATATACATAAATATATACTACACATTATTCATACGTATATTTATACTATATGTATTTTTATACACAAATACAATACATATTTTTATACATTAAATATATCCATAGTCTTGCATATAAAGTCATTTATAATAGCGTATGCATACACTGATTTTGAACGTACTACATGTTTGCGAATTATGGTCATGCATGGAAATGCGTGCGTGCACGCATTACGATGCGATATCCCTGGGTGCTCGGGCGTTGCTCGGCACTGGTTATACATTTCATCATTTATAGTTTCCATTTATTCATTTCCATGAAATACCCTAACATAGAGCTTAGAACCGCTCAGGTTATGCTATTCAGTCGACTTGCCTCGGTAAACGTGTCGTATCCCGGGTCGGGATATCATAGTACTCTCTTCTCTTTTTTTTTTTTCAAGAAATGGGGCTTACTGCTAAAGTGAAAAAGAAAAAAAAGAAAAGAAGAGAAAAAACAAAGTCAAGAAAGACGGCCGGCAACAGAACAGGAAAGGAAAATAAAAAGAAAAAAAAGAAAAGGCAACTTCGACCTAGCGGCTGGGAAGGGAAGAGAGAGAAAAGAAAGAAAAAAAGAAAAAAGAGTTGGGCTGTGGCGCAGGAGAAAAAAAAAAAAAGCAAAACAGAAGCGGCGGCTGGACAAAATGAGATGTGCGGCGTAGAATTTTTTTTTTTTTTTTTTTGAGAACCAGTGTTGCACTGTAGGGCTGTTGCGGCACAATCCTTTTTTTTTTTTTTGCTTTCAAGGATAAAAATCTGTCACAAGAATTAAAAGGATAGATTAGACCTGATTTGTAGTCTGAGCTCTGATACCAAATGATGTGAACCTCGCCAAGAAATAACGAGACCCGACAACGAATAAGAATCCAAGATCGTTCTACAATCAAATCTGAATGGAAGACCTCGACCCGTTGTTTACGACAAACAAGAACCTCGGTATATATGACCTCAACCCGTTGTTTAGTGCGAAACAAGAACCTCGGTATAAAGGAAGACACCACAAACGGTGGTGGAAATCCGTTTGATAAGTCGTTGGTGAACGCCACGGGAAATCCCGATAAGTTCAGATAGTTCTTCAAAGAATTGACGAGAAAATACTCCAAAAATTTACTGAATAATCATCTATCTGCCAAATGCGACTACAAGTTCTTTTTAAAACATCCTATGAAACCCTAGGCCCGAATAAGGCCTACATTGTAACACCCCGACTTTGTGTAATTAATAATTAGTCATTAATTTTTAATTAATACTAGCTCATAGAATGATCTAGGGAATTAATCATAATCCCGACGGTCATGATAGACCGATAAAATAATTAAATATGTCTGGAGGAAAAGGGTAAAATACCCGAATCCAATTACTGATTAATTCGGTGAAATAACACCGCTTTAACACTAACGAAATCTGAATTAGCTAACCCGAAAAATCCCGAATGTTTAATAAATGACACGGAACCCCTGACACTGAAGATAACTGAAATATGAAACTCCCGGAACAAACCGTGTCGAAAAAGGAGTTACGGAATGAAAGTTATGAAGGAAATACTGAAACTGAATTTCTGTGCAACCAAACGTGGCCTTAACCGAAAATATGGGAAAAATGGCCAAATGGGAGGCCAAGGGAATTGAACCCTTGACCTTTGAGTGAAAAGAAACCTCATCCAAAAAATAACCAACTAGGCTACTACTGTCTTTGCGTACAAATATACAATGAAAGGTATATAAATCAGAATTTTGGTGGGGCCACCTCCCAAACTGACCAATGAGGTTACATGCAAAACCTCCATCATGACCTAAACCCCTACACTTCAGCCTCATCATCACATCTCAAGTGTCTACAATTAGACCTAGACCCTACATGTATGATTATGTATGTGTATAAGTGTACACTAATATACACATGAACTGGGGATCTCTACAACAACAAGTGTGTGAACTAAATATTCAGAAATCAAAAACTGTTGGGAGGACTGATCTGTTGAGGGAGAGAGAACCCATGTGAGAAACCATTGTGAGGGTGATGTGTATATCCATGGTCTATGCATGAGGGTGTTCCATGAAGAAGCAAAAGAAGGGAATAGAGGACTGAGATGCATGACTGAACTGAGGCACCATCGAGGACCCCATACTGAGCCATGAATGAGGGAGCCGTGGTCGACCAAGGTAAATGCCATGAAAACCTAGAAAATTTCCTTTTCTTTTTCTTACTGTTTCCAGTCATTTGTAGGCCATATAAACTGTATGTACGAACTACTGTGAGGTCTAGGAACTAATATAAGTTAACTGGGAGGGTCGGATAGGCCCCAAAACCATGAGCCACACACAGACCGCCATGGATGACCTCCATAGATACAGTTCTGAAACAACCTCGACCGAACCAAGTTTGGTTGGTCAAGACATAATCTAGACCTCAAGAGGGTTCTAAAAACCCTAGACCACGACCCCAACGCTCGAGTTAAGACCCTCAAAACCGAAGTTGCAGGTTCGGGTTTAAAACCCAACCTCACCTAAAACTCGATTAAACTGGATTTTTAGAATGGGGATTAAATCTACATGTCACGAGGATCAGTTTGGGCTAAACCACGCAAGATTTGATGGTGAATTGAGGGTTTACTAGCCAGTTACAGGTTCGGTTATTCCCACCTGAACCAAGCATTTGAGCTAAATTCGAAGCTCAAAACGAATGCCAAATTGTTGGCTTGATTCCCAGAAATGTTTTGGGATGGATGGCAGAGAGAATCGGTGTTGGGAACTCTACGAAAATGAAGGAAAAGAAAACTGGAAACTAGGGTTACTGTTCATCGTCGTGAGGAAGACGATGAACAGTACCGGACACGGTTCGGGTCAATTTCGGGTTCGGGTCGGGACTCGACCCATCGCTCAAACGGGCTTTAGTTGGACGGCACCGTTTTGAGGCTAATTGTTTTAAATTAAAATCTGATTTCACCTGTTTGGATACGGGGCTAAGAAATTAAAATCTGATTTTGGGCTAAACCTGTATACGGATAAGGAACGATTTGGGATAAGAGGGATATGTTATCCCGATTTTCTGAGGGTCACCAAACCGGATGGTTCACAGTGATTTGAACCGGTTCAGCCCACTGAACCCTAAAACCGTTTGGTTTGAACCCTAATTTAATGAAATTTACTTTTAACCCCCAAATGATTTCTGAAAATTACGAATCCACCCCTACTGTTTGACAGAATTGCACAATGGCCCAGACTGTTGAAAATTTATACATTTAAGCCCCTGCTAAATTAATTAAATAATAAAATAATTATTTAATTAATTTATTAAATTGGTAAAATTTCGATTTTATCCCTGGACATTAATAATGTCAAACGGAGTCCAAATAAAGCAAATAAATAGTGTATTTTCACTATTTCAAGCATTCTGGACTCAATGGTACAGTCCAAATTGGGAAATTATGTACTGAAAAATACAGACGCGTAGGTGTAAATTACTGTACTGCCCCTGATGGTACCCAGGCCAACTAAAAATAAAAGACAGCCTATTTTGATTATGTCGTACACTCTGGACCCAATGGTGAGGTCTATTTTATGAACTGAGGTGCCGAAAAATATGACGCATGAAATTACCAAAATACCCCTGATACTGTACGAAGCCCAAATAAAGTCCGATTGGGACGAAACTGATACCGATAGAAGCCCAGATACTGGCGAAACTGTAAACATTATTAAGTGATGATTCGGAGTCAGAATCTTACAAAACGTAAAATGACCAAAATACCCCTGAGCACAGTAAGTGCAAAGTAGAGGTCAAATAAAGGTCAAACTGATCTGTTAAATTATCATAGGGATAATTATGAACACTGAAGGGCTAGATAAGACTCCGAGACAGTCAATTTGTAAAATGAGAAATGACCGATGTGTCCCGATGATCAAAAGCAGATACCAAACGAAGTCCAAAGGACTTAAGAATTTACATATGAGATATATGGGACATTCTGAGGACCACGACAGGGTCCGGGGTAAGAATGGCAAAATTACCATTTTGCCCCTAAGGCTAAATAAGCACCTAACTGATAGCAATTTAAGTCTAAAAGACTTAGAACTTCATATATAGGATATATGGGAGATTCCGAGGACCACGACTGGGTCCGGGACAAGAATGGCAAAATTACCATTTTGCCCCTAACGCTAAAATAAGAACCTAACTAATACTGACTGGAGTCCAAAAGACATATAACTTTATATTTAAGATATAAAGACCATTCTGAGGGCCTTGACAGGGGTCCGGGGAAAAAGTGACAAATGACCGTTTTGCCCCTAAGACTGAATAAGTAACCGACTGATAACGATTGAAGTCTAATGACTTAGGTTATAATCCTGATGACTGCTAAGCCTAATTTAAGAATAAAATAGCCCCGGATGAAACCCGATGAGAGGGCGATAGGCTACTAGGTTATCTTAGGTAATCCGATAGACACCTAAGATGACGAATAAGACCTGAATGGATAAATTCTGATCTGTCTGTAATTGATGATGATTGTTCAGGATATACATGGTGATGCCTGACGTACTTGGAGGTTATCGGATTGTTTGCGCAAGGAGATAACTGTAACAGTTTGTGAGTAACCCTGACTCCTGAATTGGTGTATAAGCACACCGTCTAGTTACTGTATTTTAAATACTGTACTGTACTGTTTTACCTGATACACTGATTTCATGCCCTTATTCAAATGCATGATTTTTACTGTCTGATTCCTTTGTTCTGTACTGCAATAAACCTATCACTGCTTTTACTGAAAGAACAACTGACTCTTGGTACCACTTCAGTCTTGAGCACTACATGAGCATACCGCACTGTTTAATCTGTGCATACTGTACTGTTTATTCTGTTATACTGTTCTGCTCTGCTCATTACTGATCTGTTCCGTTACTCTGATGTTCTAACTGATCTGTTCTATTACTCTGATGTTTTAACTGATCTGTTCTGTTACTCTGATGTTTTAACTGATCTGTTCTGTTACTCTGATGTTTTAACTGATCTGTTCTGTCACTCTGATGTTTTAACTGTACTCTTGTTTTTAATACTGTTTCAAATGAACGTGTTTAACTATCTGTTATGTTTGATCTGTTCTGTTCTGTTCCGCTCATCACTGACATGTTCTGTTTGATCTGTCCTGACCTGTTCTGTTTGATCTGTCTGACCTGTTTTGTTTGATCTGTTTTGTCCTGACCTGTTCCGTTTGATCTGTCTGATCTGTTCCGTCCTGATCCGTCCTGATTTGTTAAGTCTGATCTGTTCCGTCCTGATCCGTCCTGATTTGTTCTGTCTGATCTGTTCCGTCCTGATCCGTCCTGATTTGTTATGTCTGATCTGTTCCGTCCTGATTTGATCTGTCTGATCTGTTCCGTCCTGATTCGTCCTGATTTGTTAAGTCTGATCTGTTCCGTCCTGATCCGTCCTGATTTGTTATGTCTGATCTGTTCCGTCCTGATCCGTCCTGATTTGTTATGTTTGATATGTTCTGTCCTGATCCGTCCTGATTGATATTGTACCAGTTTGTTCCGTCCTGTTCAATTCCGATATGTCTTGTTCTGATAGATGTATTGTTCCGTTTTGTTCTGACATGTTCAGTTCCGATATGACTTGTCCTGATTGATATTGTTTCGTTTGCTTCCGTCATGTTCAGTTCCGATATGACTTGTCCTGATTGATATTGTTTCATTTTGTTCCGTCATGTTCAGTTCTGATATGACTCGTCCTGATTGATATTGATTGTTTCGTTCCGTTGATGATATACTGGTATCCTTGATTGATATACTGTTTTCGCTCAGTTTTGTCTTGTTTCGTTCCGTTGATGATATACTTGTATCCTTGATTGATATACTGTTTCTACTCAGTTTTGTCTTGTTCCGTTTTGTTGATGATATACCTGTATCTCTGGTTGACATATTGTTTCCGCTCCGTTCTGCTATGTTCTGTTCTATTTTATTCTGATTTGTTATGTTTTATTCCGTTCTGTTCGGTTATGATCTGCTATGACCTATTCCGTTCTGTTCGGATATGACTTGTTATGTTCTGTTCCGTTCCGTTCTATTATGTTTTATTGTGATCCGTTCTGACCTGTTCTATTTCGACCCGTTTTATTCTGACCCGTTCCATTCTGACCTGCTCTGTTCTGATTTGTTGTGCTCTGCTTCATCCTGTTCTGATTTGTTATGTCCTGCTCTGCTCGGTTCTGCTCCGTTCTAACCTGTTGTGTTCTGTTCTGTACGGTTATACTTGATATAGTCTGTCATGTTCTGTCTGTCCTGATCTGTTGTTTTATTTTGTTCAGTTCTGCTTTATTCTACTGAAACTGCATTTAAAGTAGATTCATAAAACTGCTATTTTAGAAACAACTGAACTACCCTTGTGCTTTGTAAACAAGAAATGGATTTGAAACCCATGACAGGGAACCTGTGTTACTCATTGGGCTTTTCGAAGCTCACCCCATTCCCTAACATTTTTCAGGAATAATATCTGTTGGATCTGATGGCACTGATCTGTGGAGACTGGATTATTGAGGATTGAATCTATTTAATCAGGTGAGTGATGTACTATGACTGACTTGACTGATATGTACTGAATATAGATATGGCTCATGGATTTAAATGGTACTCTAAAGATTATAGTTCTGCTCTGTTGTTATATGTCGGATTATAGATATGCTCTGAGGTTAGAATTGTTAGCTGTTGGATTTTAGACTTGCTCTGTGTGATACATATCCTACGGTGGATACATGAGTTGCATTCCCTTGACAAAAAGTTTTTAAATTCCGCTGCATCTGACCCTACAGTCGGAGTGCAATTCACCGAAAAGTTCAGAAATTGCCTTCGGTTGGCCGCGTGGCGGCTGACTGGCATCACGTCCTCGACATCCGCGTAGGGTGGGGTTCGGGATGTGACATACATTAAATAAAAGATATGGGCTAAGCATTTTTAGGCCCAAAACATCCTAAACTACAGACTAAAAATAATAAAAGAAATCCAATAATTAAGTTAGAATTTCGCGCAGCCAAAAACGTCATTTGTGCAGGTACAATAACTTCAAACCCGATTTTGACCTTGATTCAGCCTGAATCCCGGACAACTCAAAACATGAAAGTTGTAGAACTATTCCTTGGATTTCCATAGCATCTTGAATCATCTCAATCGGAGCTCGGATGAGGGAGTTATGCTCAGATTACGAAGTGACATCGAAACTGTACGAAAATCACCCAATTATCGTTTTTGTGCACTTAACTTCTTAGCTCCCAACCTTGTGATTGGCCCATCTGGAACTTGTAAAGGATCTTTAAGACTCGATCTACCAGGGTGCCCATCAGTTATGTTGGTAGTACAAAAGGTATTGAGCTATGAAGAGAAAGTCAAGGCCATCAAGGAGTGGCCAACCCCTAAAGGCATTACTAAGGTAAGAAGTAAGGCAATGGATTGCTTGCTCCATAGAGTTGAGGAGAGTAATCTGAAGAACCTCATCATCCCACCCAATCCAAATTCTACCATTGTCAACATCAGCATAATTATGAATAAAACTCCAGTTAGGACATAAAAATCAAATAGGTAGGTAAGGAGTCCCTTGATGAGTTCCTTCGAAAAATAGGTGAAGAATGAAGAAGTAATGTGGTGCAAACTGGTAAGGATGAAGCTCTATTTGGCTTGAACAGATCGGTGGTGTTTCAACGATGAGTCTAGAACTAAAAATCATCTTATTGAGGGTATTAATCTGATGGGGAAAATGGATTCTAGAGAGAAGGGAGAGCTTCTCACTCGAAAATTTTTCTAGCCCCTTTTTTGTTTTATTTTTCGATATGCATTAATGGCTTCCAATCTGCCATTACATACAAATATTATTGATTATCCTCCTACAAATGATGATCCTCATTCATTGCAAGCTCACGTTTCATTGTCTAAAGTTCATGGTGAAGATGGGATGGTTGTGGAAGCTTAAGGACTTGCTGAGTTCGTTTCTTCTAGTATCTCGAATACTAACATCTCAAATGTCCATGGTTGTGCAAGGGAGGATGCTTTAATCCATGATACGTATTCAACCCATTCATGGGCAGATCGTGCGAAAGAAGGGGAGTTTATTCCTCAAGTCGCATTAGATTTTGAGGCTGAGTTTGGGGTTTTTTCGGAAGACCCGTGTTTCTTAATGGATTCTTTCCATGGTGATTCGTCTACCCCAAGTCTGAGAGGAAGAAGAAACCTCAACAATGGCAGCCATGGAGGATGTGGAGGTGGAGGGAGTAGTGCTCGGGTGGCGCGTGGAATTCAAACCAACAAGCACCCTATCTGCCCAGCTTTTTGTGGCAAAGAGGGGTTGTCCCTTCAAGAGCAAAATAGCGAATTTCCATTGGGTAATAGAGAGACTCATGGGGGTAATTGGAGACCTACCCTAGAGCAGCCAAAAGAAGAAAATAGAGGTTCTACCCTCTTGTCTGCCCAGCTCAATGCGGCACAAAGTGGCTGACGAAAAAATGTGCAAAGAACCAATACCCATTGGGTACTTCGGGGTCCTTTGAAAGGGCTGGAGGGCCTTCCCAAGACCATAAAAAAGCTGATGGTACAGCTATCTCTAGCTCAGATTTGGGCAGCAATAGGAAGGAAGCAATTGGGGACCAACTAGTGGGTCATGTGCGTAACCAAGGGAAAGAAGTTCAAGCTGTCCAAGGTGGCGTGTCAGCCCAAAAAGAGGCTTTTTCAGAGCTGATTTGCAGCACTAAAAAGCTGTCCTATTCAGATGTGGGGGGCGGCAATACCCTTGGGGTTAAAAGAGTTCAACTAGTGGGTAATGGAGTAACTAAGGGAAGGTAGAGTAAGCTGTCCAAGGTGGCGTGTCAGCCCAAAAAGAGGCTTTTTCAGAGCAGATTTGTTGCACTAAAAAGCTGTCCTACTCAGATGTGAAGGGTGGCAATACCCTTGGGGTTAAAAGAGTTCAACTGGTGGGTAATGTGAGTAACCAAGGGAATGAAGAGCAAGCTGTCCAAGGTGGCGTGTCAACCCGAAAAGAGGCTTTTTCAGAGCTGATTTGCAGCAGCAAGGGGCTGTCCATTCACGCAAAAAATGGGGAACACCCATTGGGTAATTTGTGGATCGATGGAGGAGAGGGGGGACCATCTATAGGCATGCAAAAAGCTGAAAGTGCTGTTGGTGCAGCCACTTTTTGTCCAGCTATGGGCAGCAATTCTGATGGGGCAAAGGAGGAACGACCTTTGGACAAGAGGGGTAAGCAAGAAGCTGGTGTGGGGGCTGTCCAAGACCTTTTGATAGCCACAAATTGTACCGTTTCAGACCTCAAATGTGCTAACATGGGGCTGTCCTCTTTGGCCTCAAATGGGGGGAAATTGGGGCTGCAAAATAGATTGCATATTAAGGCTGAAAATGTGGCAAATCCGATTGGTCAATCATGGAGCCAAGTGGTCAACAACAATGTTCAACATAAGGGTTTTACCCTTGAGTATATGGCTTCATCCATGAAAGAAGATAGGGTGGTCGTCTAACCCCCTCCTATGGTCCTGAACGAAGGGAATAAAATGTGGGCTACAACTTTGGTGGGCTATTTTCTGGACCAAAAATTAAATTACCAATGGGTTAACAATGTGGCCTTTTGGCTGTGGGGCACAGAAGGTTTAGAAGAGGTGTTGACTAATGGAAGAGGATTTTTATTTTTTAAGTTTTCGGATCCTATCTCAATGGTACCGTTCTAGAAGGGGGACCATGGCACTTTTCTGGGCACCCCATAATTTTACAAAAATGGTTGCCTAAAATGAAATTTACAGAGGAAGCCTCTAGGACTATTCCTGTATGGGCTCGGTTCTATGACATTCCCTTAGAATTATAGACAAGAAAGGGGTTAAGTTATGTTGCAAGTGCTATTGGCAAACCCCTCTATACGGATGCCACAATCGAGCAGCTCAGCCGAATCACCTTTGTGCGTATTTCTATTGAAATTGAACTTGGCACGAACCCCCCCCTCGGAACAATTTGAGCTTCAACTGGATGAGAACACAAGCGGTACTATTTATGTTGAATATCAATGGATTCCTAAGTTCTGTCCGAAATGCAAGAAATTCGGGCATGGCCAGAGTCAATGCAAGCTTCCTACTAAGCAGGTGCGAAAAAGTAAGGATATGCAACCTAAGGAAGTTGAGGTGAACTCTCATCCCAATTTGACTGAGAACCCTAGTTTTCAGACAAAGGAAACCAAAGTCAGTGATCTTCCCCGCCCACAGGCAAGTATCTCTGTCACATCCCGAACCCCACCCTACGCGGATGTCGAGGACGTGATGCCAGTCAGCCGCCACGCGACCAACCGAAGGCAATTTCTGAACTTTTCAGTGAATTGCACTCCGACTGTAGGGTCAGATGCAGCGGAATTTAAAAACTTTTTGTCAAGGGATTGCAACTCATGTATCCACCGTAGGATATGTATCACACATAGCAAGTCTAAAATCCAACAGCTAACAATTCTAACCTCAGAGCATATCTATAATCCGACATATAACAACAGAGCAGAACTATAATCTCTAGAGTACCGTTTAAATCCATGAGCCATGTCTATATCTAGTACATATCAGTCAAGTCAGTCGTATTACATCACTCACCTGATTAAACAGATTCAATCCTCAGTAATCCAGTCTCCACAGATCAGTGCCATCAGATCCAACAGATATCATTCCTGAAAAATGTTAGGGAATGGGGTGAGCTTCGAAAAGCCCAATGAGTAACACAGGTTCCCTGTCATGGGTTTCAAAACCATTTCTTGTTTACAAAGCACAAGGGTAGTTCAGTTGTTTCTGAAATAGCAGTTTTATAAATCTACTTTAAATGCAGTTTCAGTAGAATAAAGCAGGACTGAACTAAACGGAACAACAAATCAGGACAGACGAAACAGTGCATGATGCCAATATCAATGAGAGTATAGGCAATTAATTCAAATATCAGAACAGATCAGTACTGGGCGGAACATAACAGGGCATAACAATAATATATCAGTTAGGCACGTAATCAAGCCTACTTATGCCAGACCGCTCATAATCAGAATGGTACCCAGAGTCAGACACATCATAGCAGAACAAAATCAGATAGACCATAAAATGGAACAAGACAGACCGAACAAAATAATAGTAGGACGGGACAAAATCATGCCGCGTACAATACAGTATAAGGTTTGCATTTAAAAACATGCATTCAGACAGTTTAACTTTTAAAACAGTACAGTGCATCAAAATACAGTATCTATGCAGTAACTTATAAACCAAGTCAAGAATTCAGACAGATCATAACGGAACTGGACCATATATCAATCAAGACAGACAGATGATTAACGGACGGTACATAACGGGATCAGACGGAACAAAACACTAGTTCAAGTCACAGGCGTAATCAAGGACAGAGGCATAACGGGACGGATCATAACGGAACAAAGCAGAGCAATACATCAATCAGAACAAGACATATTGAAACTGAACATGGCGGATCAAAACGGTACGATATCAATCAGGTCAAGTCATATCGGAACTGAACATGACGGAACAAAACGAAACAATATCAATCAGGACAAGTCATATCGGAACTGAACATGACGGAAACAAACGAAACAATATCAATCAGGACAAGTCATATCGGAACTGAACATGACGGAACAAAACGAAACAATATCAATCAGGACAAGTCATATCGGAACTGAACATGACGGAACAAAACGAAACAATATCAATCAGGACAAGTCATATCGGAACTGAACATGACGGAACAAAACGAAACAATATCAATCAGGACAAGTCATATCGGAACTGAACATGACGGAACAAAATGAAACAATATCAATCAGGACAAGTCATATCGGAACTGAACATGACGGAAACAAACGAAACAATATATCAATCGGATGAAGACATATCGGAACTGAACATATCGGAACAAAACGAAACAATATCAATCAGGACAAGTCATATCGGAACTGAACATGACGGAACAAAATGAAACAATATCAATCAGGACAAGTCATATCGGAACTGAATATGACGGAAACAAACGAAACAATACATCAATCAGATCAAGACATATCGAAACTGAACATGTCGGAACAAAACGGAACAATACATCTATCAGAACAAGACATATCGGAACTGAACAGGACGGAACAAACTGGTACAATATCAATCAGGATAAGGCATATGCTACTTTAAATATATGTTTTTTTTTTAAACAGTATAACGTTCAAAACAGTACAGTGCTTCAAAATACAGTATCTAGACAGAACTTATACACCAATTCAGGAGTCAGGTTTACTCGCAAGACGCAACAGTACAGAATAAAACCAGGACAGACCATACAACAGAACAGGACAGACCCGAACTGAACAGGAGAGCAGGACAGTACAAAATCATGTTACGTGTAATGCAGTATAAAAAGGTATGCATTCAGACAGTACAGTATACAAAACAGTACAGTAAATCAAAATACAGTAACTAGACGGTGTACTTATACACCAAGTCAGAAGTTCCAGGTTACTCACAAACTGTTACGGTTATCTCCTTGCGCAAACAATCCGATAACCTCCAGATACGTCAGGCATCTCCATGTATATCCTGAACAATAATCATCAATCATATACAGATCAGAACTCATCCATTCAGGTCTCATTTGTCATCTTAGGTATCTATCGGTTTACCTAAGATAGCCTAGTAGCCTATCGCCCTCTCATCGAGTTTCATCCGGGGCTATTTTATTCTTAAATTAGGCTTAGCAGTCATCAAGATTATAACCCAAGTCATTTAGACTTCAATCGTTATCAGTCAATCACTTATTCAACCTTAGGGGCAAAACGGTCATTTTATCACTCTTGCCCCGGGCCATGTCAAGGCCCTCCGAATAGTCTTTATATCTTAAATATAAAGTTCTACGTCTTTTAGACTCCAATAGGTATCAGTTAGGTTCTTATTTTAACCATAGGGGCAAAATGGTAATTTTGTTATTCTTGCCCCGGACCCAATCGTGGTTCTCAGAATATCCCATATATCGTATACATGAAGTTCTAACTCTTTTAGACTTGAATCGCTATCAGTTAAGTGCTTATATAGCCTTAGGGGCAAAATGGTAATTTGTCCATTCTTGTCCCGGACCCTATCGTGGTCCTCAGAATAGTCCACATATCTTAGATATGATTTTCTAAGCCCTTTGGACTTCATTTGGTATCTGCTTTAGATCGTCGGGACACATCGGTCATTTCTCGTTTTACGCATTGACTGTCTCGGAGTCTTATTTAGCCCTTCAGTGTTCATAATTATCCCTATGACAATTTATCAGATCAGTTTGACCTTTATTCCACCTCTACTTTGCACTTCATGTGCTCAGGGGTATTTTGGTCATTTTATGTTTCGTAAGATTTTGACTCCGAATCATTATTTAATCATGTTTACAGTCTCACCAGTATCTGGGCTTCTATCGCTATCAATTTCGTCCCAATCGGACTTTATTTGGGCTTCGTACAGTATCAGGGGTAATTTGGTAATTTCACGTGTCATATTTTTCGGCACGTCAGTTCATAAAATGGACCTCACCATTGGGTCCAGAGTGTCCGACATAATTAAGTTGGACTATCTGTTATGTTTAATTGACCCTAGGAATTATTAGGGGCAGTACGGTCATTTACGCTTTATGTGTCTGTATTTTTCGGGACTTCGGTTCGTTAAACGGACCTCACCGTTGAGTTCGGAATGCCCGACATAGTCAAAATAGGCTGTCTTTTATTTTTAGTTGGGTTCGGGTACCATCAGGGGCAGTACAGTAATTTACACCTACGTGTCTGTATTTTTCAGTACATAATTTCCCAATTTGGACTGTACCATTGAGTCCAGAATACTTGAAATAGTGAAAATACACTATTTATTTGCTTTATTTGGACTCCGTTTGACATGATTAATGTCCAGGGGTAAAATCGTAATTTTACCTAATTAATAAAATAATTAAATAATTATTTTATTATTTAATTAATTTGGCAAGGGCTTAAATGTATAATTTTCCCAAAATCTGGGCCACTGTGCAATATTCAGAACTTTTGGGGCAGATCCGTAATTTTTAGAAAGTTTCAGGGTCAAAATATAATTTCATTAAATTAGGGTTCAAACCCTTTGGTTTTTGGGTTCAAAAATTGAACCAGTCCAAAACCTCCAAAAACCAACCGGTTCAGTTAGGCCAGAGAACCAGAATTACATATCCCCTTTATCCGCAATTTGGCCCCTATCCACGGTTAGGTTATCTAGTTCCCAATTTTAATTTGTTATCACCGTACCCAAACAGGCCGAATTTGATTTAAAACAAATCAGGTAAACCCAAAACGGTGTAGTTTCAATTAAGCAGTGGCACGCTCATGCGTTGCCACGTGTATGAGTTAGTTGGGCATGACTCGGCCAACTCGGCCGAGTCGACTCCATCTTCCCCGTTTCTTCCTACAGTGTCGCCCTAGTTGCAGTCACGGTTTTCTCCAATTTCGTGGAGTTTCAAGTACATTCTTCAATCTGTTTTGATCCCAAATGGTTCCTGGTCGTCATGCCAACACTTTGGCATCGGTTTCATGAGTCGAATCAAGCTCAATAGCTTGATACATGGAGGAATAACAGAAAAGATATTTCGGCTATTAAATCCTCATTTCTCCACCAAACTTCATGCTTCTTGTCTCTTTGTGACCGTAGTAACAGGGGCTTCATCTTCCCATTCTCACATTTCAGTTTGGAAGCCTATTTTAAAGTTTGGGTTCCAATGGCCGAGACAATAAGTTCGGTTTTGAGGGTCTTCCCATGCGATTTTGGATCGCGGTTTAGTGGTTTTTGAACCATTTTCGTGTCTAGATCAGTTCTAGACCATCAGGGGTTAGCTTGGTTGAGGTCGTATCAGACCTGCAACTCATGGTCATTAATGGCGGATTGCTCATGGTTTGGGTGTATTCAGGCTTATCCGACCCTTCTCAATTGTTCTATAATAAGTCTAGGCCTCACAGGAACATATATATACGGTTCATATGGATTAAAACCATCAGAAACAGTTCCAGATTTAAACAAAAATTATGGCAGTTGGTTGGTTTACCTTGGTTCGGTGGCTTCCTTTCCTCCCATAGCTCAGTTCAGACCTTGGCACCTCAGGTGTGCCCCAGTGCAGTCGTGCTCCTCAGCCCTCAGTCTTCTTCCTCCTCTTGTATCTCTTCACATGGCCATATACACACATGCACACCATGTTTCTCTCTCTCTAGCCCTCTTTCTCACTCTAACAGATCTCATACAACAATTTCTGATTTCTCCCTCCTCCATACATGCACATATAATCTTGTATATGGCAGATTATTTGGGTTGCATGTGATATGGTTGGTGGATTGGTGATAAGGTGTTTGTAGAGAGATGATGACCTAGGGTGCATAGGCATGATGGCCTAGGGGCATAGGGTGATGCATGGGTGAGGTGTTGCATGTTTGGTTATTGGCCACTTGGGGGGGTGACCAAATCAGATTTATAGTTATATATATATCTTTGTATATTTGTACACAAAGATACCCCTAGCCTAGTTGGTATTTTTTTTTTGGATGAGGTTTCCTTTCACTCAAAGGTCAAGGGTTCAATTCCCTTGGCCTCCCCTTTGGCCATTTTCCCCATATTTTCGGTTAAGGCCACGTTTGGTTGCGCAGAAATTCAGTTTCAGTGTTTCCTTCGTAACTTTCATTCCGTAACTCACTTTTCGACGCGGTTTGTTTCGAGAGTTCCGTATTTCAGTATTCTTCAGTGTCAGAGGTTCCGTGTCCTTTATTAATCATTCGGGATTTCCCGGGTTAGCTAATTCAGGTTCCGTTAGTATTAAACGGCGTTATTTCACCGAATTAATCAGTAATTTGAGTTCGGGTAAAGTACCCTTCCCTCCAGAAATTTTCTTTATTTAATCGGTCTATGGCGACCGTCGGGATTATGATTAATTCCCTAAATCATTCTGTAAGTCGGTATTAATTAATAGTTATTAATTAATTATTAATTTCACGGGATCGGGGTGTTACAATCTCCCCTTAAAAACCAAGTGTGAATTTGAAAAATCAGTTTCAAGTGTTGTATGAAAATGGAGAAGATTCCACTAGTTTTACTCACCAAGAAGAAATAGGGAAGAAGGAGGTGGTATGTGAAAACCGCATGAAGATGCCGAGTGATATGGCTACTAGAGTAGAAAGTATCCGTATTTGGAAGATTGGGAACCCGCAGAATGAAGAGGATGTGGTAGAGGAAGAAACAGTTCCAGCTACTCCAGTTGATAGAGGTATGTATGAGTAGAGTGGAGGAACTCAGATCTCAGGGCTGGATACCACTCTTGTGTCCGATTCATCGGATATCAGGAGGCAGTTGGTGGATTCCATAGAACTGCTTGGAAAGAGGAACTAGGGTAGTCGCAACAATAAGGGGAAGAAGCACCAGAAGGGATCAGGGCATGGCTCTGGGAAGAATTCAAAATTCTCTTGGTTTAAATGATCAGTTTAGCTTGCTGGAACATTAGGGGAGTGAATCTCCCCTTGAAGCAACAAGAAATAAAGCATCTCGTTCGAGCTCATGCTGTCTCGTGTCTTGGATTGGTGGAAACAAAGGTCAAGCATGCTAATTTCGATAAGGTATCTTGCTCTTTATGTCCTAACTGGAGTTTTGTCCATAATTATGCTGATGTGGATAATGGTAGAATTTGGATTGGGTGGGATGATGAGGTTCTTCAAATTACTCTCCTTAACTCTATGGAGAAAGCAGTCCATTGCCTTGCCCAAATTAGGGGGAAAAGGATTTGGTTTTATCTTTCAGTTATTTATGGTCATAATAGTGTCAGGGATCGAAGACGTGTTTCGGGTAGTTTGCGTCAACTAGCGGCCATCAATAGTGATTTGCCTTGGATTGTCATGGGAGATTTGAATGTTGTTCGATTTAGCAATGAGGGGATTGGTGGTGGTAGTACGCATTGGCCTCCTTGTATGGAGGAATGTAATAACTGTCTTATTGATGCAGAATTGCAGGACCTCAAGCACACTGGTTGCCATTTGACTTGGACCAATCGTCAGTATGGCAACGATACTATCTTAAGGAAGCTTGATCGTGTTTTGGCTAATGATAGGTGGATGGTGGATTTTAGTAATTCAGAGGTGGACTTCTTGCCTTTTAGTGTGTCAGATCATAGTCCTATGATTGTTAGGACTAGAGTTGATGTTAAATGTAAAGGGAGGCCGTTTAAGTTCTTTAACTTCTGATTGGAATGTGAAGCCTTTGAACCGGCTGTTCGCAAAGCTTGGAGTCAGAATGTTGAAGGATCTGCTATGTTCATTTTGAGTAGGAAGCTTAAAGTAGTGAAAAAAGAAATGAAGCTTTTAAACCAAGTTAGAGGGCGGATCTCTTCTAACTCTATTGAGGAAGCCCGATAGTATCTTTTTGCAATTCAACATTCTTTGAACTTTGGTCCTCTTGATATTGATTTGAAGAACCAAGAGAAGCTCACCTTGCAGCACTATACTCAATTGAGCAAGTGGCAGGAAAGCCTGGCTAAGCAGAAGTCAAGGATTCAATGGCTTAATGAAGGGGATCACAACACGAGTTTCTTTTTCAAGAGCATCACTCAGCGACGAAACAACAACAAAATCAGAAGCTTACTGGATGAAGATGGTAACAGGATTGAAGATAGTAAAGAAGTCTCCGCTGCCATTGTGGACTACTATCATGATCTCTTAGGGAAGGTCTCCTCAAACCCTTATCCTGGGAAAGGCCAACTCACCGATTTCATCAGCAAAGGTATTTCTCATGCTCAAGCCTAGCAGTTAAGTAAGCCCATGGATAGAGATGAGATGAAGGAGACTTCGTTTAGCTTGCACCCCAATAAAGCTCTAGGCCAGGATGGTTTTAGTGGGCATTTCTTTCAGGCTATTTGGGATATTGTGGGTGAAGATGTTCTTGCTGCCATCCAAGAGTTCTTCTGTGAAAGCTCTTTACTTCGAGAGCTCAATGCTACCGCCATTGCCCTTGTGCCTAAGGTTCCAACCCCTCTAAGTTAAATGATTACCATCCCACTTCGAGAGCTCAATAATACCATCTACAAGTGCATTACCAAGATCCTTGCTAATCGTCTCAAACCTATCCTTGGTGATTTGATTGGTAAGGCGCAATCTGCCTTTGTGTCGAGAAGGAGCATCAATGATAATATTTTTCTTGCCCAAGAGCTCATGCATAATTATCACAAGGAGAGGGGCGCCCCGCGATGCACAATGAAAGTGGACATTCGGAAGGCTTATAATTCAGTTAGATGGGAATTTCTCTTGGATGTGCTTGATTTGATGAAGTTTCCAGCCACTTATGTTCGGTGGATCAAGGCTTGTATTACTAGTCCGAGTTTCTCTATTTCCATTAATGGTGCTCTTGAAGGTTATTTCAGAGGTGCTCGTGGCTTACGCCAGGGTGACCCCCTCTCTCCCTACCTTTTTGTTCTTTCCATGGAGGTTTTCTCTATGATGTTGAGATAGAAAGTTGATCGAGAGGTAAATTTTAAGTACCATTGGAGATGTAAGCAGCCCAAAATCACTCACTTGTGCTTTGCCAAAATCACTCACTTGTGCTTTGCCAATGATCTTATGTTATTTTTCCATGGGGATCTCAACTCTACCTCAATCTTGAAGGATACCATTGAAGAGTATGCCAAATTCTCGGGGTTAAACCCAAATGAGGCTAAGAGTAACATCTTCTTCTCTGGAGTTTCCACTCAAGGAAGACATGATATTCCGGAAGCAGTGGGTTTTCAAGAGGGGAAGTTACCTATGCGTTGCCTGGGAGTGCTTCTGATCTCTTCCAAGTTGAAGGCAATTGATTGCAAGGTGCTGGTTGATTGGATTATGTCCACAGTTAAAACTTGGACTTTCAAGTATCTGTCCTTTGTAAGTTGTTTACAGATCATCAAGTCAGTCATCTTCAGCATACAGGTTTATTGGACTTCACATTTTGTGCTCCCTAAGAAGATTATCCCAGATATCGAGAAGATTAAGAGGTCCTTTCTTTGGTCTGGTCCAGACTTGAATTCTTCTAAGGCCAAGGTTTCTTGGGATGATGTCGCTTACCCTAAAGAGGAAGGTGGGTTGGGGATTAAGAAGCTGGAGGATTGGAACAAAGCTACAGTCTCTAAGCATCTCTGGCGACTGAGTGATCCCTATTGCTCTTCTTTGTGGGTTGCTTGGGTTCGCGCTAACATGTTGAAACAAGAGCATCTTTGGGAGGCGACTTGTCCAGGGGTTTGCTCTTGGGTGTGAAGGAAGCTGATGAAGCTCAGAGCAGGATTTAAATCTTTAATTTGACACAAGGTGGGAAATGGTCGGTATACTTCACTTTCATTTGACTATTGGCTCCCGTCAGTTTCTCTTTGGGATGCTATGGGAGACTGTGTTATTTATGATTCTGGGCTTTCTAGATCCACTCGGTTAAGCCTTATCATTGTAGGGAATGAGTGGAAGTGGCCTAGTGCTAACTCTCACCACTTAATAGAGCTTAAGCGTTCTACCCCCCCCCCCCCCCAAGATTTACGCCTAATCAGCATATGATGGACCAACTCCAATGGTTGGGCCACCCTTCTAGAGTGTTCTCTACGAATTCAGCTTGGCATGCGATTCGGGTATCTTGGCCTCAAGTTTCGTGGTGGAAGCTGGTATGGTTTTCTCATGCTATCCCAAGATGCAACTTCATCCTTTGGTTAGCCATTCGGGAGAGGCTTTCTACTCAAGACCGTATTTTGCAGTTTAAAAGAGACCTTGAAGTGAAATGTGTTTTTTGTGGACAGCTGTTGGAAGACCATGCTCACCTCTTCTTTGGCTGTCCCTTTACTCTTGATTTATGGCTTCACTTTATAGTTAAGTGTAATCTGAGTTGGTGCTCTCTACTCTGGTGCATTCTATTTGGCTTGAGCGGAATCGGCGGTGTTTCAACGATGAATCAAGAACTAAAGATCAGCTTATTGAGGGTTCTAATCTGATGGTGCGGAGCAAGTTGATTGGGGATCGTAGCCTTAGACGTTTTCTACTGGACGAAGAGTTGTTATTGCGGTGGGAGTTGAATTTGGACAATTAGTTGATGGTTTGGTCTGTTGTCTAGTGGGTTAGGAGGGTGGGCTATTTGAAGGTTTTCCCTCCTTTTCCCCCTTGTTTTAGGCTTGTTAGTTTGGTTATTCTGTAGCTCTTTTTTTCGAGCTTTGTTTTTGCTCCTCTTGTATATCGCACTTTTTTTTTTTTTGATAGGAAAAAAGATATATAAAAGAAGAAAATAAATACAAGATCAAGAGGGCATACCCTTGGACAAGCTAGAAGGAAGGAAAACTTCTACAAACAGAAGATCTCTCGACCCCAAGCAGCAAACAAAACACCAAATCCAAACAGAAATAAATACAAAATCAAGAGGGCATACCCTGGGACAAGCTAGAAGGGAGGAAAAACAACATACAAGAGCTCTCGACCCAAGCTGTGAAACATTACACATTAAAAATACTAAAAGGGAGAGACCAAGTACATTGGAGATATCTATTGGAGTTAGAGTCCGGTATCCCTTTTGAGATAGTGAGCCTGCCACGAATCATGTCCTGAGTTTGAGCTATAATGGCATTTGAATTTCTCTCGATCTTGGTGAATAATCTGCTATTCCTTTCACGCCAAATGTTGTAAACTGTCCAAGCTAGAGTAAGCCTGCCTGAAATAGAGGAAAATGACTTGCCTTTGAAAGAGATGGTGGCCCAAAGAACAGTCTGTTGCCAGTCCCCATTTGGGCACTGAAATCCACTTTTAGAGAGCAAATGGGACCATTTGTTGGAAGTGAAGGAACATGAGAAGAAGAGGTGGTTATGACTCTTGTTTTCTCTCAAACAGAAAAGGCATTTGGGGTCATGACCAAGATTAGAAAAGAAAAGATGGTCCTTGGTCCTTAGACTGTGACGAATGGCCATCCAAAGGATGAACCAAGCTCGGGGAATAGCTTTAGAATGCCAAAAAAGCCTCCACCAATTTACCTGGGGGTTACGGCCACGCAGAGTATCCCAGGCAGAGTTGATGGAGAAGTCCCCATTTGAGGAGGGTAACCAAAAAGCTTTATCATCACGGAGGGGGGAGGGAAGAAGACTAGGAGGCATGCTGTTCTTAAGGTCCAGAAGGTGAGGAGAATTAGCAATAGGCCAGTTCCAACGATTTTCAAGAATGATGTAATTCACTGTAGCTGTTCTTCCAAGACCCGAATCATAAATAACCCTTTCTCCCATGTTGTCATAGATGGAGCCATTAGGGAGCCAATAGTCAAACCAAAGAGAAGCAAAACACCCATTCCCAATGACAATTTTGATGTGCGGTTTGAATAACGGTCGGAATTTGATCATTTTCCTCCAAGCCCATGAGCAAGATTGGGGCATTTGACTTCCCAGAAGCTTTTGCCTTTAAGCAGATTGCTGCAAATCCATTGAACCCAAGAGGAATTAGAGGGGTTTTAAAAGAGAGCCCATATGAGTTTCCCCAAAGCAGCTAGGTTCCAATCAACAAGCTTCTTGATACCAAGACCCCCTTCATTTTTAGGGCAAGTTACATCCTCCCACGCTACTTTGGAGCCAGAAAAAATGAGATGGTTGCCACTCCAAAGAAAAGATCTCTTTGCTTGTTCAATCTGATTCACCACCTTTTTTGGAAGGATGAAGTGAAAGGACCAGAATACTTGAATGCTAAAAAGGACAGACCTGATCAACTGAACTAGACCTGCATAGGATAGAGATTTTGTAGCCCAATGAGTGATCTTACTAATAATGCAATCTACTAAAGATTTGCAATCATGGGCTTTCAGCTTGGTTGAAATCAAAAGCACTCCAAGGTAACGGATAGGGAGGGAGCCTTCAAGAAAGCCGACTTGATCAATAATATGCTGCTTGAGGTTGTAATCCACACCTAAAGGAAAATGTTACTTTTGGAAGCGTTGTGGAGAAGGCTAGAGAAGGAGGCAAATGTGTCGAGCCCTTCCTTAATGATAGAAGCTGAAGCAAGATCCTCATGACAAAAAAGCATGATGTTGTCAGCAAAGCAAAGATGGGTCAGCTTGGACTTATGGCATCTCCAATGGTGTTTGGATTGAGAGCCAACCGACATTTGATGGAGAATCAAAGAGAGAACATCCATAGCAATCAAAAAGAGATAGGGGGAAAGAGGGTCTCCTTGCCTTAAACCCTTAGCCTCGAGAAAATAACCTTCCAACTCTCCATTAATGACAACTGAGAAACGAGAAGTAGAGATGCAACAAAAAATCCAGTCAATAAAAAGCTGAGGAAAACCCATAATGCTCAAAGTGTCAGTAATAAATTCCCACCGCACTGAATCAAATGCTTTCTTAAGATCAACTTTCAAGGTGCAACGAGGGGAGCCGGTGTCCTTGTGGTAATTATGCATGAGTTCATGGGCAAGAAGGATGTTGTCACTGATATTCCTGCCTTGAATAAATGCAGATTGAGAAGGACCAATGAGGCTAGGGAGAACTTTCTTGAGACGGTTGGCCAAGATTTTGGAGATAGTTTTGTAAAGGGTGTTACAGCAAGATATAGGCCGAAAGTCATGGACAAATGAGGGGTTAGGAACTTTGGAGAATCATTCATCTCTTTAAGGATGGTTTTGGAGGAAAAAAATTCAGAGATAGCAGCAATGACCTCAGGTTTAACGATATTCCAAGTTTTTTTTAAAAAAGTGACTATTAAAGCCGTCAGGCCCAGGGGCTTTGTTAGGGTGAAAGCTAAAGAGAGCATCTTGGATTTCTTCTTCAGAGACCGGGCATTGTAGGACATTAAAGAAATCAGAATGAAGGCGCTTTGGGATAAAGCTTGCAAGAGCTTGCTTACCTGGGTAGTGAATGGGACTATCAGTTCCAAGGAGATCATGGTAATATTCAACAATGGTGTTTTTGACCTCTTTTATGTCATCAATTCTTTGACCGTTTGCATCAAGGAGGTTGACAATCTTGTTACGGTTCCTTCTGTTATTCATAGATTTGAAGAAAATAGAGGTGTTTTGGTCACCTTCAGAAAGCCATTGAACACGGGATTTTTGCTTGGCGAGACTTTCCTCACTGCTAAGAAGGGAGTGAAAATTGTGATGAGCTTCTTTTTCCTCCTGAATGAGACTCTCGTTCCCAGGATCCCTCTCAAGGAGATTTTGGATATCATAGAGCTTGGTACGAGCTTCTTGGACACGGGAGGTGATGTTTTTGAATCTTTGATGATTGAAATCCTTAAGAGCATATTTCACCTTCTTAAGTTTTTGGCAACAGATAAACATGGCTGTACCTTGAAAATTTGTTCGCCAGGCTTGCTCGACAATAGGAGGAAAATCATCATAATCGACCCAAAAATTGAAGAATTTGAAAGGGATTTTGCTCTTCTTGAAAGATATGCCGGATCTGACAATAATAGGGGAGTGATCAAAGAGGCTAGGAGGGAGGAATTCAGCCTCAGCAGCTGGGAAAGCAGAAAGCCAGTCCTGGTTGACTAAAGCTCTGTCAATCTTCCTTTGGATCGTGTGGGGAGCGGCTTGACCATTAGACCATCTGAAAAAATGCCCAGAAAATCTAAGATCCTCAAGCTCAGCATTCAAAAAGCAAGTGTTATAAGTCATTCATAGCAGGGGGCTAGTCGCAGTTACCTCCTTTTCTATCATAGGGGTAGCGTATAGCATTGAAGTCACCCAAAATAAGCCAGCGGAGACCCTTGGAGATAGCTACTTGGAGGTGGATGTCTTGCCATAAATTATTTCTTTGAAGAGAGGAATTGGAGCCATATATAACAGAAATGAGCATGGGGGTTTTGGTGTCTCGAACTGTAATATTACAATGAATGGCTTGACTGGTTGCACACGAGGAATTAATCTGCAGCATAGCATTATTCCAACCAATCCAAAGTCTTCCAGAGGCCGAATGGGAATAGTTATGCAAAAAGGACCATCCGGGGATGAGGGAGTTAGCCGTAACATCTTTAGAAGCTTCCTTAATTTTTGTCTCGACAATACCAAAAAAAAAAGAAATTGAGTAATCACGAACAAACAAACGAACTTCACGCTGTTTTGAGGGGTTGTTCATTCCCCTAATATTCCAACATGCAAAATTCATTGAGAAAATGTGAGGGAGCCGGAAACCTGCGTTCCTTTGTTTTTTGAAATTTTCTTCTTACGTCTTTGTTTTTTGAGTTGATTTCTGGTGTAATTACTTCCAATATCTGCTTCATCAACTTTGGTTATTTTGTCCACTAGGGAGTTTGATTCAGGAGAAGCAGTAGATGTGGAGCTGCTTATCTCACCTAGGTAACTTTTAGTTGGAAGAGAACAGGGATTTGGTTCTTTGGGGGAACCTGTGTGCGGCATATTAGATTGCAACTCCTCAGAACATGTATTTGACTTTCTTTGTTCCATAGTGGGGTTTTCAAAATGGGCAGCTTCTGGGGCTTTTTCATCACTATGGATGGATTTACCATTGCTTGAGTCTATGCGCCATTCACTCGTGCTGGTTTTCCTGGTAGTTGTAGTGGGGTGGTTAATGGCTGTCTCTTTATCAGTTTTGATTGAGGGGCAGTTGGCAAGCCTATGGCCAAATATGCAGCAGTGAGAGCACATAGAAGGAAGCCATTGATATTCAACAAGAATTTCCACTTTCGAGCTTGTTAACATTATATCAAAAGAATCAGGGAGATCTTTGGTGGCATCCACCTCCACACATATTCTCGCATAGCTGATTCTGGTCTGATCTTCAGTGTGGGAGTCTGCATATAGAGGTTTTCCAATGGCACTAGCTACATAGCTAAGGCCTTGTGCTGTCCAGAGCTCATAAGGGATGTGAAAGAATTTAACCCAAACAGGGATTTTAGCTACATCCTTCTTAGACAGTGTCATGCTAGGGTGCCATCTTTGAAGAATAATGTGCCGTCCAGAGAAGGGCCAGTGACCACCTTCAAGAATAGAGTTAATGGCATGCATGGAATCAAATTTGAAGAAGAAGAATCCATTGCCATTTGTAAGGACTTCATTTAATCCTTCTTTGTTCTAGAGTTTCTCCGCCATCTTTTTAATCTAGAGAAATGGCATCTTCCTGTCAAGAAAATAACCTACCAAAGTATTTTCCCAGCTTGAGATACCAGCTTGAACAACTTCCAGATGAGGCAAGACAGTGATTCTATCACCCTCAATTTGAGGTTGCTTGAATTCCAAATGAAATTTTTGAGAAGGAGGAGGTTTTTGGAAGAGAGAGGTCTAGGCGGGGGTGGACGTTGGGTTTGCAACGGGGGAATCAGATATGGCTGAAAAGTCTATGGTGTTAGATGGAGCCAAAGGCATAGCATCAGTTGGAAAAGTGGTATGGGGAAGGCTTACGTGGGACGACCGTCTAGCACTAGAAGTAGGCGGAGAGAAGGTGCAGGTAGTAGGCCTACCAACTTTTTGCAAAGCTGGGGAACTGTGGATATTATCAGCAACAGAAGGGTCAACATCTCCTTTTGAATTAGCTGCATCATGAAGAGGCGCTACTGCTGCAGCATGGGCGATGTCAGCACTAGCTAGAACGATAACCTCAGAACTTGCGTGGGATGATCTCCTTGCACTGGTAATAGGTAGAGGTAGTGGGCCCATTTACTTTTTGCAAAGCTGGATGGTGGCTATGCGTAAGGTCAGCAACAGAATGGTCTACAGCTCTGTTTCAATTAGCAGCATGGGGCGCGCAGAGGGAATAGGTAGCCTGGGCGTTGGAGGCAATGTCAGCGGTGTTTGGGGCTGAGACTGTTTGCATGTTAGCACTAACTTCACCAGCTATTTGAGCGCCATAATTTCCAGTCATTGGATCATGTCTCCCTGCCTCAATAGATGACACGTTGACACCTTGATCAAGCCATCTAGCACTGGAATTAGAGACGTAGATGGGATGGGATGGGAAGGGGGCCCACTCATTTTATGTAAGGCAGGTTGGTGCTCAGCGTTGTGGGCAATTTGCAAAGTGGTCTAATGGGTGATAGCCTGAGTGATGGAGGCAATGTCAGCACTTTTTGGGGCTGAGACTGTGTGCATGTCAGTATTTGCTTTTCCAGCCATTGGAGTTTTATAATTGCTAGCCGTTGGATCATATCTTCCTGTCTCAATGGTTGACACGTTGGTAGCTTGGGGCAAAGGAGTGTTTGAATGAGTTGCTGTCCCACTCGTACTGCACATTGAGGTAGTTCCACGTGCCACCTTAGCCGTCTGATCCCTCTTCCATGAACACCATTGCTATGGGAACTATTGGACTTAAATGTATTTTGCTCAATCATGAAGGAACAGTCGGAAGAGAAGCCCCCAAATTCATTTTCTAAATCAAGAGCAACTTGGGGTATGAATTCCCCTTGCTCAACACCATTTGCCCGGGACAAAGTTGAAGGAGTCTTATCATGCCTTCGATTTGCAGCTAGAGCTTTGGAGGATAGGCCAGTTCCTACACTAGAGATATCTTGTGATGGTTGTTGCCACCGCATATCCTTTGCTTCTACATGAGTTCGTATGGTAGCATCAATTACACAAAGACCATCCACACATGCCCCTGGACCGAAACCGCTTTTTTTCCATACTATGGCATGAAGATGCATTTGTGCTGGGGTCGATGGGACTTGGTTCCTTTGCTGGTAGGGGTTGGGTTGTGACGGAGAAAGCGTGGGGATCATGGAGGATTTCACGTAAGGACTGAATCGATGCCATTAAAGACATAGAGCTAGAGAAGTAAAGGATTAGGAAAAACCTAGAGAGAGAAGCTCTCCCTTCTTTCAAGAATCCATTGCTGGATTACCTCTCTTTTTGGTTATATAAAATTTTACTTACCAAAAAAAAAAAATAAAGTGGTAAGAAGCTTTCATGGTTTAGCTAGTATTTATAGGTGTTATGTTAAGGATTTTAGCACCATTACTGCACCGCTCACTGAAATAATTAAAAAGAATGTTGGATTTCATTGAGCATTTGAAAAGTCTTATTGTAGAGCAATTTACAACTATTGAAGTAGTAATTGTTCTGACAAGCAGACTATACAAAAAACATATTGGTTAGTCTTGGATTAATATTCTCGACAATGAAATCTATGACTACATGTATATGAACACTAATGAGAATTTAATCTAAGACTATCCTTCAAAATTATCTTTGTTTGATATGACCTGATTCGTTGTGTGGCTCTTACTTTATTTGGTCTAAAGTTTTGGATTTAGGTTTTTAGCAAATACCAGAACGCTCAGGTGTGAACACATGACCAATTACTTTTCACTTGGAGAAGACTAGAGATGGACACTTGTAGTTATGAGTCGTCCCATGGCCAATTGCTTTGTCACTTCAATACCTTTTATTTTATCAGAAGGCTTTATCTGTTGGAGGAATAATATTTTTACCTTTAACATTTTCTCAAAAAAATTTATCTGTTAACGTGATTATTTAAATGTTAGTGAATTTAGTTTTTTTTGGTAATCATACTAAGTGACTTAATTGATTAGTACTCGAATAGGTATATCAATAGGTAAAAAAAATTGCTGCACCACTTATGTTTGATGTGTTCAAATGTGAAAAGTTATATGCTAATTTAAGAAATGTACCTTTTGTATGGAAAAAATTGTTTTTCTTGGTTATGTTGTTAGTACAAAAGGTATTGAGCTATGAAGAGAAAGTCAAGGCCATCAAGGAGTGGCCAACGCCTAAAGGCATCACTGAGGTAAGAAGCTTTCATGGTTTAGCTAGTTTTTATAGCCGTTTTGTTAAGGATTTTAGCACCGTTGCTGCACCACTCACTGAAATAATTAAAAATAATGTTGGATTTCATTGGGGGATTGATCAAGCAAATGCATTTGCTACTATTAAAGAAAGATTATGTTCTGCACCTATGTTAACATTACCTGACTTTAACAAAACTTTTGAGATTGAATGTGATGCCTCAAGAATAGGAATTGGAGCTGTTTTGATGGAGGATAGGTGGTCTATAGCCTTCTTCAGCGAGAAGCTAAGTGGGGCGGCCCTGAATTACCCCATTTATGACAAAGAACTTTTTGCTCTCATTCACACTCTAGAGACGTGGCAATACTACCTTTCGCCTAAGGAGTTTCTGATCCAAACTGATCATGAATCATTGAAGCATCTCAAGGGTTAAGGTAAGTTAAATAAGAGACATGCTAGATGGATGGAATATATCGAGACCTTTCCTTATGTCATCCGTTACAAGCAAGGTAAGGAGAACATTGTTGCTGATGCTTTATCACAGAGGTATGTACTTACTTCTATGAGTGCTAAAATGCTTGGGTTTGAATATGTGAAAGACATTTATGCCAATGACGTTGATTTTTCTGATGTGTATATGGCGTGTGATAAAGCAGCATTTGGTAAGTTTTACAAGCATGATGGTTATTTGTTTAAAGAAAGCAAATTGTGTGTGCCAAATTGTTCATTGCGTGAATTATTGGTACGTGAGGCACATGGTGGGGGATTAATGGGGCACTTTGGTGTCAAGAAAACCTTAGAAATGTTACATGCACATTTCTTTCGGCCTAGGCTGAGAAGTGACGTCACTCGAATATGTGGTAGGTGCATTACATGTAGAAAGGCCAAATCTAAGATTTTACCACATGGGTTGTATATACTCTTAGCCGTTCCTAGTGAGCCATGGGTCGACATATCTATGGACTTTGTTTTGGGGCTGCCTAGGATAAAAAGGGTAGAGATTCTATTTTTGCGGTAGTGGAAAGATTTAGTAAAATGGAACATTTCATTCCATGCCATAGAACAAATGATGCCACAAACATAGCTGATTTGTTCTGCAAGGAAATAGTGCGACTCCATGGTGTACCAAGGAGTATTGTTTATGATAGGGATGTTAAATTCCTTAGCTACTTTTGGAACGTTTTGTGGGGAAAATTAGGTACCAAAGTTTTATTTTCCAGTACTTGTCATCCATAGACAGACGCATAGATTGAAGTAGTCAACAGGACTCTAACTCAACTCTTACGCACTGTCATTCAAAAGAATTTAAAAACTTAGGAGGACTGTTTGCCATTTATAGAGTTTGCATATAATAGGATTATGCATAAACTTATTATCCCTTTGAAGTTGTTTATGGTTTTAATCCACTTACTCCTTTAGATTTGATGCCTTTACCTATTGATGACAAGAGTAGTTGGGATGGACACAGGAAGGCCGAATTGGTGAAGTAAATTCATGAAAGGGTACGACTTCAAATTGCGCAGAAGAATGAAAAGTCTGCTTCCCAAGCCAATAAAGGGCTAAGGCGTGTCATCTTTGAACCAGGAGATTGGGTTTGGGTTCACGTGCGCAAAAAAACATTCCCAACCCATAAACGAACTAAATTGCATCCTCGAGGAGATGGACTTTTCCAAATCCTTGAGAAAATTAATGATAATGCTTATAAAGTGGATCTTCCAAGTGAGTATAATGTCTCTGCTGCTTTCAATGTTTCTGATCTTTCTCCCTTTGATGCGGGTGACAATTTGAGGTCGAATCTTTTTGAGGAAGGGGGGAATGATGGGCACCATGGTGGGCTGAGTCTTAAAGATGGGCCAGTCACAAGGTCAAAAGCTAAGAAGATCAAGGAAGCAATGCAAGGATTGGTGCAATCCACTTGGCCAAGTTTGCAAATTCATCGAGAAAGACCCTAACATTCAAGATGGGCTTGAAAGAAGAAGAACCAGCTTTAATCCATATGATAAAAGCTACCAAGGGGGGCAACATAGCCTAGTGGTTTTGTGTAGACTTTTTAGTTCATTAAGTATAGGCATGTGGGCCTATTTTATGTTTTTATGGTTGTAGGCGTTGGGCCTTGATGAGTGCGCAAAAGTGCACTCTAAATATCCTATTATTTGATTAAAATGCTAGAAAGTGAATAAAAATGTTAGGATAAAGTTGATATTATTTGATTTAATTTTTATTCACAGTGAGATGGATTTGAGCATTATATAATATTTTGAATCTCAAATAAATGCATTAAATAGTCCTTGGAAATTTTACTCTTGAACGGTTGCAAAACTCACTATTTGTTTCAGTCATGTGGTAAAATTAATTCATTATTTATTGAATGTAGGGCAGAATGATTGAAGAATAAAGAAAGAAAAAAATGAAAAGCTCCAGGGGTTGAATGAAGAAAAGCAAAACAAGAAGTAAAAGAGAAAAAAAGAAACAGAAAAAAGAATGAGAGTGAAACAAAGGAAATTAAATGGAGGCGTTGTGGGGCCCATTGTGGCGCGTGTGGGCTTGAGTAGGACGTGCGGTTCAGGAGTGAGGGAACGCGCTGGGCTGCGTTGCTATGGGGCCCGATGCCAAAAGGTAAAAGCAGAAAAAAGAAACCGGGCATGAGGTGGCTTGCGGTTTGGTGTGGGCCAGGCGGTTGCTTCAAATTAAAGAAGGAATGGCGCTGGTTCGTGCGACTGGGCTGAATTAAAGAAAACAGTGGGGCCCGGCTGAAGAATTGGAAGAGGTGCAGTCTCGGCCTGGTGAGTGCGGCAAGGCCCAAGGCGCTGAAGGGGGCTAAGGCGCTAAGGAGCAAGCTGAATATAAAAAGAAAAAAACAAACCTAAATAGAAGAGGACCTGCGGCGGGGGATCCGTGCGGAAGACGGCTGAAACAAGGAGCAGCCGCAGGCTATGGCAGTAAACAGAGAACAAGAGCTGCGGCTGTGCGGCGCGAGGCAGAACAGGAAAAATTCGTCGCAGTCACACCATGGTAGATTATTTCTCCGTGAAATTTATGTTGTCCATCCTGTACATGGGTAACTAAATTTTTAAGTGGAGTTAGGGATGAACTTGCATCATAGATGGCTATTTTAATTTATTTTGATTCCTGTATATGGTTTTAACTTGTTCAATTCTTTGTTGATCGTTCTAAATTTATTGTTGGATTTTGTTGTCCGAATAATTAAAGGTTTTAGTCCGTTTATAGATTCAGTCATGCTTTTTCTATCGAATGGATTAATGTTTTGATTATTTTTGGAACAATTAAATATTTATATTGATTCAATTCTCTGCTGCAATATTGCTCGTTGGGTATATTGTTGTCGTTGTGTTTTCTCAATGTGAATAATAATTTGTGTGATTTAAAAGTGTTGAATGATTTTTCAAAGGGTTACTTTCAGTCTAACTTTGCTTCATAATTTTATATCTTCCTATTGAGATTTTTGGAATTTGATTTCTCAATTGAGTTATTAGTGAATTAAAAATAATTAAAATACCATATATGTGCAAGGGATTCCCGACACTTCACTGTTCGTTAAATTTGAACACTCTTTTCTATTAATCAATTTGTTTAATTTTTAGTTTGCATTCAAAAATCACTTTTTCATACTTTTAGTTTCTCGTTAACCGTTTGATACTCTCTTTAGTTTCAGAAATTCCGTTTATTATTCTTTTAATCTGGTCTCCCTGTGGAATCGACACCCCAAAGCTACACTACAACTACCGCGTTATTCTTTGGGCGTAATCAGGCCTATTTAACTCATTAAGTGGATTTCTTTTATTAGCAATAGTCGTGTAGTTTAGGATGTTTTGGGTCTGAAGATGTTCAGCCCATGTCTTTTAATTGATGTAGGCCTTATTCGGCCCTAGAGTTTCATGGAGGGTTTTAAAAAGACTTGTAACTGCAAGGAGCTGTCCCATACAGCTATGTGGGGTGGCAATACCTCTGGGGTAAAGGGGGAGCAACCATTGGGTACTATGGTTAACCAAGGAGGTGGCACAAACATTGTGGCAGCTACTAAAGGTGCATTTTCAGACCTTAGAGGTGGCAGCAAGGGGCTGTCCCCTACAGCCGTTGAAGGTAGCGTGGGGCTGGTTAATACAGTGGATATTGGGGCTGAATGTGTGGCAAATCCATTGAGTAAATCATGGGGCCAAGTGGTCAATACCAATGTTCAACATAAGGGCTTTACCCTTGAGTTTGTGGCTCCATGCGTGAAAAATGACAAGGTGGTGGTCCAACACCCTCTTGAGGTGCTGCATGAAGGGAATAAAGTTTGGGCTATTTTTTGGACCAAAAATTGAATTGCCAATGGGTTAACAATGTGGCCTTTCATTTGTGGGGCAAATAAGGTTTAGAAGAGGTGTTGACTAATGGGAGAGGCTTCTTTTTCTTTAGATTTTTGGATCCTATCTCATTGGTAGCTGTTTTCGAAGGAGGACCATGGCACTTTTCTGGGCGCCCCATAATTTTACAAAAATGGAGGCCTAAAATCAAACTTTCAAAGGAAGCCTCTAAGACTATTCCCGTATGGGCTCTGTTCTATGACATTCCCTTAGACTTATGGACAGCAAACGGGTTAATAGTGTTGCGAGTGCTATCGGCAAACCCCTTTATATAGATGCCCCAACTGAGCAGCTTAGCCAAATAAATTTTGTGCGTATTTGTATTGAAATCGAAGTTGGTACGGACCCCTCAGAACAATTTCAGCTTCAATTGGATGAGGAAACAAGTGCTACTATTATGTTGAATACCAATGGATTCCTAAGTTCTGCTTTAAATGCAAGAAATTTAGGCATGGCCAAAGTCAATGCGATCTTCCTACTAAGCAGGTGTGGAAAAGTAAGGATATGCAATCTAAGGAAGTAGAGGTGAACTCTAATCCCAATTTGACTGAGGACCCTAATATTCATCCAAAGGAAACCAAAGTCAGTGACCATCCCATCCCAAAGGCAAGTATCTCTCCTAGAAAGCCAAGTGTGAATTTGCAGATCAGTTTCAAGTGTTGTATGAAAATGAAGAAGCCTCCACTAGTCCTATTTAGCAAGAAGAAATAGGGAAGAAGGAGGTGGTATGTGAAAACCGCATGGAAAGTCCTTGTGATGTGGCTGCTAGAGTGGAAAGTATCCATATTTGAAAGATAGGGGATCCGCAAAATGAAGAGGATTTGGCAAAGGAAGAAACAGTCCCAACTACTCCAGTTGATAGAGGTATGTATGAGCAGAGTGATGGAACCCAGATCTCAGGACCAATTAATTGGTTGGTTGACTTGCCTATTTCAATGGATTCTAGAGAGAATGGAGAGCTTCTCACTCTAGATTTTTTCTAATCCCTTTTTGTTTTCTTATTAGGTGTGCCCTAATGGCTTCCAATCTACCATTAAATGCAAATATTATTGATTGTCCACTTACAAATGATGATCCTCATTCATTACACGCTCATGTTTCATCGTCTAAAGTTCATAGTGAAATTGAATTGGTTATGGAAGCTCAAGGGACTGCTGAATTCGTTTTCTCTCCTAGTATCTTGAATGCTAACATTTCAAATGTCCATGGTCATCAAGATTTGAGTGCTTTGTTGCTAGAGTCACGATTGGACGATATTCGTAAAGGTGTTGATGGTGCTGCAAGGGAGGATGCTTCAATCCATGATATTCAGCCCATTCATGGGCAGACCGTGCGGAAGAAGGGGAGTTTATTCCTCAAGCTGTGTTGGATCTTGAGGCTGAGTTTGGGGGTTTTTTGAAAGACCCGTTTTTCTTAATGGAATCTTTCCATGGTGATTCGTTGTCTCCAAGTATTAGAGGAAGCAGAAGCCTTAACAATGGCAGCCATGGAGGACGTGGAGGTGGAAAGAGTGGTGCTCGGGTGGCGCATGGGATCCTAACCAACAAGCACTCTTTTTGCCCAGGTATTTGTGGCAAAGAGGGTTATCCCTTCAAGATCAAAATGGGGATTTTCCATTGGGTAATAGTGAGACTCATGGGGGTGATGGGAGACCTACCCTAGAAAAGCAAAAAGGTGAAAATAGTGGAACAATCCCCCTTGTCCGCCCAGCTCTATGCTGCAAAAAGGGGCTGACCAAAAAAGTTACAAGTGACCAATACCCAATGGGTACTTCGGGGACCTATGAAAGGGCTGGAGGGCCTTCCCAAGACAAGCAAAAAGTTGATGGTACAGCTACCTCTAGCTCAGATTTGGGCGGCAATAGAGGTGTAGCAAATGGTGACCAACTAGTGGGTAATGTGATTAACTAAGGGAATGAAGTGCAAGCTGTCCAAAGTTGTGTGACACCCCCAAAGGGGGCTTTTTCAGATCTGATTTGCAGCAATAAAGAGCTGTCCAATTCAGATGTGAAGGGCGGCAATAGCTTTGGGGTAAAAAAATTTCAACCTATAGGTAATCCTCTAACCCAAAGGGGTGAAGTGAGGGCTGTCCAAGGGAGTTTGACTACTCAAAAAGTGGCTTTACAAGACCTGATGTGCGTCAGTAAGGGGCTGTCCCATACAGCTATGAGGGGCGGCCATTCCATTGGGGAAGGGGAGTATCCGTTGGGTACTACGATTAACCAAGAGGAGGGGCCTGATTTTGACAGCAACTAATAGTGCTTTTTCAGACGTTAAAGGTGGCAACAAGAGGCTATCCCCCATAGCCGTTGGAGGAAGCATGGGGCAGGTTAACCCAATGGATATTGGGGTTGGAAATGGGGCAAATCTGTTGGGTAAATCATGGAGCCAAGTGGTCAACTCTAGTTGATGTGAACTCGTAAGATCGAAATCCCTTGAACCCACAATCAAATTGAAGCTTAACCAAAGAAAGCCAAGAATCAAGTCAAGATGATCTAGACCCATTGAGAACTTGTTTCAAGAACCTAGTTCACCCAAGAACAAGTAGAGAAAACTGAAAAATTCTCTATGACGAAAGCTTCATTCATGTTCCTCCCTTTCAAAATGCGACTACAGGTCCTTTAAAAACCCTTCATGAACCCTAGGGCCGAATAAGGCCTACATCAATTAAAAGACATGGGCTGAACATCTTCAGGCCCAAAACATCCTAAACTACCAGCTAAAACTAATAAAAGAAATCCACTAAATGAGTTAAATAGGCCTAAACTCCTACAACCATAAAAACATAAAATAGGCCCACATGCCAATACATAACGAAATAAAAAGTCTATCCGAAACCACTAGGCTATGCCGCCAGCCTCTGTAGCTTGTATCACATGGATTAAAGCTGGTTCTTCTTCTTTCAAGCCCATCTTGAATGTTAGGGTCTTGCTCGATGAATTTGCAAATTTGGCCCAAGAGGATTGCACAAATCCTTGCATTGTTTCCTTGATCTTCTTAGCTCTCGACCTTGTGATTGGCCCATTTGGAAATTGTAAAGGATCTTTAAGACTCGGTCCACTATGGTGCCCATCACTAACTCTTGCCTTTTACCTCACCTATTTTCACTTTCAAGTTATTTAAGAACTAGTTGAACTAAATCAAGACACGAAACTTTTATTATTCCAACCAACAATAGATTCAAGAAAGAAGAAAGGAATAAATTGACATGGATCTCAAGGAATTGTACGAGGACAAGAGCAATTAGGAATCAAGATACTAAAAATGATATATTCGACCCCTTTGAAGATAAAGATCAATTAACACCAAATCACTTTAATTTTCGGATTGCAAAGGATATCAAACAACAATTTTTGAAATTTCTTTCTTTCCTTTTTTTTTTTTTTATAACCATGCAGCAACTCTTGAATACGTTGTCTTTTTTTTTTTTGTTTTTTGTTTTTTTTTTTAAATACAAATTCGGTCACAAGTAACAACAATAATTGTAATTTCCAAAAACGATTGATCTGATTTCAACAACAAGAAATGGAAACAGAAGGACTCAAAGAAAAGATTATAGATCTGGAAATTAAAGCAAAGATTCGTGTAATCAAATAAAAAAATTGCAGATCTGAATTCTTGAATCAAATACACAGGTAGTCAATTATGAAAGTCAGAGATCTGAATTCCAACACATGAAATTAACAAGAATGAAGAAGGAATCACAGATTAGAATAAAAACCATAGAACACGCCTAAGACAAAACCGTAAATGCAAGAATTAAAAAGGATAACTCATACTTGATTTAGAGCCTAAGCTCTGATACCAAATGATGAGAACCCGTGAGATCGAAATCCCTTGAACCCACAATCAAATTGAAACTTACCCAAGAAAGCCAAGAATCAAGTGAAAATGATATATTCGACCCCTTTGAAGATAAACATCAATCAACACCAAATCACTTCAATTTTCGGATTGCAAAGCATATCAAACAGCCATTTCTGAAATTTCTTTCTTTCCTTTTTTTTTTTTTTTTTATAACCATGCAGCAACCCTTGAATACATTGTCTTTTTTTTTTTTTCTGTTTTTTTAAATACAGATTCTGTCACAAGTGTAATACCCCAACCCAAAATGCCTGAACCTAAGACATGTTTTACAAGGAAGGACCGAGGATCAGGAAATATACAAATAAGTATATTGCAATAACATGATTCTATCATAATATAGTAATTCCAAAATTATGCCAAACGTGCCAGTATTTCAGAAATTGATATTTTATGACATAAAAATATTCAATATGGAAATGAGCGTCGGAAAATACAACTGTGAATAGAGTGCGAAGTTGGTTATATAAAAATATATCTAAATTCATATATGTATATACATGTACAAGTGTGCACTGTATAATATATAATAAAATAATTACACTATATAAAATATAATAAAATAATACTATAAATGATAAGAAAATAAATAAAATAAAAATATCTGTTTGAAATAAAGTATGTTAAAATATATAAAAATATATGTATGTATATGCGGCAACGTGTGCATATATATTAGCAAATATATAGATCAGTATATATATATATATATATATATATATATAGATTTATTTGTGCAACGTGTGATGTGGAGTGTGGGTGCTGGATGTGGTATGTGTTGTGGAGGGCAACAAATGTAAGCAATGAAGACAATAAGAGAAACAGGTGGAGAAAGAAAGAAAAAGGAAAAAGGGCAAGTGGCAGTAGCCACCGACCTTAAAGTCGGTGAACGGGAGGAATAAAAGGGGACAAAGATAAGAAGAAATAGTGAGAGAGAGAGAGAGAGAGAGAGAGAGAGAGAGATAAAACATTTCTGTAGCTATGCTGTGCCTGCCATGAAAGGAGAAAAGCCGCGGTGCAGAAAGAACAGGAGGAAGAACTTGAGGGTCATGAGGAGTATGATTTAAGCTTTTAAATACAAAAAGAAGGATGAAAAATGATGCTAAATTGAATTAGAAAATGTCAGTTGCAGGTATAGAAGGATAACTGGGTTTCATAGTTTTTGTGCCTTAAATCTTGCTTTAAAAGATATGGAAGTATCCATTGGAGATGCAGAAACCATATAGAAATCGATTAGACTCAAAACAGTGAAGGAATTTCCATAAAAATTTACCTATTCAGCCCACCGAAAAACTGAAATGGGTGCCAGAAACCGTGATAGTTTGAGGCCAAAACTGGTTTTAAATTATTTCTTGAAGTCTCAGAATTATTTTGATAGAAAAATATAGAAATTTGGACGTTGGAATGGTGAAAACCAGTAGGGTACTGTAGAAATTCTGGCACTGTCGCTGGAAGAACCATCGGGGAAGACGACGAAAAGTCGTGGGACATTATCGGGTCTGTTGGGCTGAATCGAGTTGGGACCCAACCGGATGCAAAGGGGCCAGGCGACACTATGTCATATAGAACCAAAGAAGTTTAATTTAAAACTTAAATTAGGCTGTTTCGCTACTGATATAAACAATCTTGAAACTGGGCTAGGTGATTATCCAAACTGGGGATGGAACAGGAAATTGGGACATTGTATTCCAGTTCTTAGGTTAAACTAAACCGGTTGGTTCAGTGGGGTTGGAGACCGGTTTAGGGTTCTGCCTAGTGAGCCCACTAGTTCAGACTGAGACTTAGGGAAATTATATTTGGCCCCCAGAAGTTCTAAAAAATTATATTGAGGCCCAAACAGAATATTATTTTAAATAAAATTATAAAAATACCCCAAGTTCAAAAACAAGTCAAACGAACTTCAAATGAGATAAACGAATAGTGTATTTTGACTATTTTGGACCTTCTGAGACCAATGGTGAGGACCGTGTCACGAGATGGGACCCCAAAAAATAAAGACGCGTAAGGGGATAAAATGACCATTTTGCCCCTAGTACCCCTAAAGCCAAATGGAAGTTTGAGAAGGTCTAAATTGACTTTCTTCGACCTTCCAGACTCAATGGCAAGGTCCATATTATGAAATGAAGTATGAAAAAATATGACAAGTAAACATGTAAAGTTATAAAATTAAACCTTATGATTTTATGAAGCTACCAGAAGAATATATCTAAAAAAAAAAAAAGTATACGCCTAAGATAGAAATTAGAAGTTAATGAGATTATTATGGATTGTTCTTCGGAACTCCAGAAGAAGTGGGAAAGTGCATTATTAGCACTGACTCTAAGGACCGAGGTGAGTAACCCTGCATTTGAAGTGGAGATTTAACTCCATGTATTTGAAGAAGTTTTAAGTTCAAAATATTTGAAGCATTGAATATCAAATTCAGTATTACATGATTTTTGTTTTAAAATATTCTGTTCTTATAAACCCTATTGTGACATGCTCAGTAAATATTTTATATACAGTCTTCTTTGGAAATATTTAGTATGTCCGAGTAAAATGCCAATTTCTTCAAATATTCTGAATTTGATTATTCCAACTATTTGAAGTCCTATTGAAGAAGTATATGTTATATGTTTTAAATGCAACTACAGGGAGGCCATGTTTTAATGCTTCTAAATAGAATCTATTTGTAAGTATTTTTATATCTCCTGTTGCCACAGATAAAGCAAGATAACTCGTGCATAAGCACTACATGCGACATTGAGTTTCCTTGAAATTCAACTATGACACGTAAAATGCCAAGTAGCAGGATCAAATCCCTCTAGCACGAGATATCTCCATTGTAGCAAAACTGGAGTCTGGTTCGAAATGGATTCTACTAATGAAAGTGATAAGATGATATGTGTGAAAAATCGAAACAGGTTTTTACTCTCATTTTTCTATGCATATCTATGTGTTATGAAGTTCATATATTCTATTTGAAGAAGTACATATCTAGCTTGCATACTTTAAATGTTTCAAAGCGATCTCTTTTAAGAATGCATATATTCTATGTTCCAAATGTACGAGCAATTGGTAGTGAGTATTTTATAAACTCCCATATGCTAAACCACTGTCAATTGAAACCCCATGAAAAATGCTAGAATTATTCACAAGCTTAGTTTAGCTTACCCGGATTTTCATCCATCCCCCTTTCAGGTGACCGACAACAGTCATGATTTTGGTGACAATGATGATGAGTCTGACCGTTTGGGAGGAATGTTTAAGTAGTTTCTTTGTGAAAGCCTATGAACTTTTAATGGTAAATTTTGTATTAGAAGACAGTACACAGTTATGTATTAAGCCCCACGGGGCAGCTGAATATGTATGGTATATAAAACTTTAGAAATTTTACTATGCTTGAATGTACTATTAGGTGTACCACTTTGAAGAGCGGCAGTACCGGGCGGATGTGCGAGCGATTTAAATAAGAAAAGAAAAGAAAAAGTTTTTACGCTTCTGCAAAACACAGGCCGCACCGCTGTCCAATACTGTTGCTTATGTGAGCCTTGCCCTAAGGTCCTCGGGCCAAAGGGTGGCGGTCGCGATACGAGATCCGCATAGGGTGGGATTCAGGTTGTGACAACAAGCAACAACAACAATTGCAATTTCCAAAAACGATTGAACTGATTTCAACAACAAGAAACGGAAATAGAAGGAATCAAAGAAAAGATTATAGATCTGGAAATTAAAGCAAAGATTCATGTAATCAATTAAAGAAATCGCATATCTGAATTCTTGAATCAAATACACAAGTAGTCAATTATGAAAGTCACAGATCTGAGTTCAAACACACGAAATTAACAAGAATGAAGAAGGAATCGCATATTAGAATAAAACACCATAGAACACGCCTAAGACAAAACCTAAATGCAAGAATTAAAAAGGATAAATCATACTAGATTTGGATCTTGAGCTCTAATACCAAATGATGAGAACCCGTGAGATCGAAATCCCTTGAACCCACAATCAAATTGAAACTTACTCAAGAAAGCCAAGAATCAAGTCAAGATGATCTGGACCCATTGAAATCTTGTTTCAAGAACCTAGATTGGATGAAAACGTCCACAAAGGGTTTGCCTTTGATAAGTTCTTAGTTCAATCAAGAACAAGTGGAGAAAACCGAAAATTCTCTATGAAGAAAGCTTCATTCATGTTCAACTCCCCCCAAATTGCGGCTACAATTTTTTTTTTAAACCCTTCCATGAAACTCTAGGGCCGAATAAGGCCTACATCAATTAAAAGACATGGGCTGAACATTTTCAAGCCCAAAACATCCTAAACTACACACCTATAACTAATAAAAGAAATCTACTTAATGAATTTAAACAGGCCCAAATGCCTACAATCGTAGAAACATAAAATAGGCCCACACGCCTATAATTAATGAAATAAAAGGTTTAAACAAAACCACTAGGCTATGCCGCCCCCCTCTTTAGCTTGTATCACATGGATTAAAGATGGTTCTTATTCTTTCAAGCCCATCTTGAATGTTGGGGTCTTGTTCGATGAATTTGCAAACTCGGCCCAAGTGGATGGCACCAATCCTTGCATTGCTTCCTTGATCCTCTTAGCTCTTGACCTTTTGATTGGCCCATCTAGAACTTGTAAGGAATCTTTAGGACTCGGTCCACCATGGTGTCATGACCCAAAACCCACCCTGTGCGGATCTCGTATCATGATCGCCACCCTTTGGTTCGGGGGCCTTAGGGCAAGGCTCACATAAGCAACAATATCGGACGGCGGTGCGGCCTGTGGTTTGCTGAAGCATAAAAACTTTTTCTTTTCTTTCCTTATTTAAGTCTTTTGCACATCCGCCCGGTACTGCCGCTCTTCATAGCGGTACACATGAATATACATTCAGAGCATAAATAAAATTCTAAAGTTTTATACATAATACGTACCCATTTGTCGTTCGAGACTTAATTACATAACATTTATATATTGTTTAAAATCTACTACATCAAAATTTGACCAACTACGGGTCCTAATACTTCCAAAATTCCTGATCCAAATGGAGCCGCTAATCGTCAATCCTCAAATGGGGCAAGGCTCCTATTCATCATCAACACTTGAAAAATATTAGGGGAATGGGGTGAGCTTCAAGAAGCCCAGTGAGTAATTCCAGCATTTGTCATGGGGTTTCAATTGGCAGTGGTTTCGCACATGAGAGTTTATAAAATAATCACTACCACTTGCTCGTGTACTTTGAACACAGAGTACATGCATTCTTCAAAACAGATAGCTTTGAAACATTTAAAGTATTCAAGCTAAACATATATTTCTTTAAATAGAGTATATGCACTTCAAAACATATAAACATACATAGTGAAAACGGGGGTAAAACCTGCTTCCATTTTCGAAAACCATTTGTCATCTTTTCACTTTGATTAGGCGGAATCTGTTTCAAACCAGACTCCCGTTTTACTTTACGTGGAGATATCTCATTGCCTGGGGGATTAGATCCTGCTACCGGGCATTTGACAGGTCAATTGAGTTCCGAAGAAAACCCAAAATCCTGCCTATTTTACAAGTCAATTGAGTTCTGAAGAAACCCAAAATCCTGTCTGTGTGCTTATGCACTGTTATCTTGTATTTCAAAAACATTTATCACATGGCTTCTTCAAATAGATATTTTTCATGAGTATTTAAAACATGATGCTCATGACTTCATGATAGAATTTTTAAATACTTGGAATAAACATTTCAGAACATGTAGACATGTTAAATACATTTTAAGAAAGACTGTAATAAAAATCATTCACTGAGCATGTCACGATAGGATTCATTAGAACGGAATATTTTAAAACAGAATCATGTAATATTGAATTTAACACTCAATGCTTCAGATATTTTGAAATTTAAAACATCTTCAAATCCGTGGAGTTAAATCTCCATTTCAAATGCAGGGTTACTCACCTTATACGTTTAGGTTGATACTGCTGCTATGCTTTCCCCTTGTCCTTCCTCAACCTAAAATAATTTATAAAATTTCATAAATCTCCCACGTAGTTAAATCAACTCGTAATCTTAGTTCATTCTTAAACTATGTCAGTCTAGTTCGATGATAGGTTCTATTTTTTTTAAAACCTACCTAATTCGTAGTGCTTTATAGTTGCATTACATATCTTTTTTTTGGTAAGCAAAATTTAATATAACCAAAAAAGAGAAAAAGAAAATACATGATCAAGAGGGCATACCCTCGAACAAGCTAGAGGGAAGGAAGAGCTTCTACAGGCAGAAGAGCTCCCGACCCAAAGACATATCTATTTACTTTATGGCTTTATTTACAATAAACATTACCTCCATATTGCACTTATCTCCATTTCGAATTCCATACACGTGAACTCAGTGGAATCTCTCTTTTCAGTGAAACTTTTCTGGTGATCCCTTTGAGACTATACACTTTCACTCCAACTTCCAACCTTGGAGAATTTGCAGTCGAGTGTCACAAGCCCCAACCATGTTTCTTGCTCTGACCTTCAACCGGTTAGTCATCTCTCTCCTGAGGAACTACATTTGTTGCCTAACTAATTTTCTTTACTTGAACTTCTCCAACAATCCCCACACTCTGTCACAAAGCTCCAGTGCAACTCATCACCAAGAATTCTATTATAATAATCGGTAATAACGCTTACAAATCTTGGAACATTGCCATCCAAAGGGGTGGGCTTTGTCTCTGCAATTCAACTTGGACGAAAGGTTCCCAAAAGACTTCACAAGCCCCCTCAATTACTTTCTTGATGAGATCCCTAGTCAGATTTTGGATTTCAGCGCAGGTTGAGCAGCTATCGTAGCAAGGCAACCTATCCATACATTCAATCCCAATTTCAGGTATAAAAATTTTGCTGCTTCAGATAGAGCATACTGATCGAGTAGCTGCTTCAACTTGATTCTTAACATCCCATCACTCTGTTTTTTTTTTTTTTTTGATAGGTAAATAAGATATAAAAAAGAAAAGAATAAATACAAGATCAAGAGGGCATACCCTCGAACAAGCTAGAGGAAGGGTGGACTTCTACAAACAGAAGAGAACCCGACCAAAAGCAAACAAAAAAGAAAAAACTAAACAAAGAAAAAGAAAACAAAGCAAGAGGGCATACCCTCAGGCGGGCTAGGGAAAAGGAAGAGCATATATAAACAGAAGAGCTCCCAACCCCTAGCAGCAAAAATATTACACTTTAAATATGCTATCAGGCAAAGACCAAGTAGCCTGGAGATGTCTATTGGTAGATGAGTCCTGAATCCCTGTTGAGTGAGTGAGCCTGCCACGGATCATGTCCTGAGATTGAGCTATGATGGCATTTGGACTTTTCTAGATCTGGGAGAATAATCTGCTATTCCTTTCATGCCATATGCTGTAAACAGTGCAAGCTAGAGTAAGCCTGCCTAAGATGGAGGAGAACGACTTGCCTTTGAAAGAGTTAGTAGCCCAAAGGATAGTTTGCTGCCAGTCCCCAGTAGGACAGTGAAAACCACTTTTTGAGAGCAAGTGGGACCATATGTTGGAGGAGAACGGGCAGGAAAAGAAGAGGTGATTGTGATTCTCATTTTCTCTAGAACAGAGAAGACATTTAGGATCTTGACCAGTGTGAGAAGAGGACAGGCGGTCCTTGGTCCTTAGGCTGTGACGAATGGCCATCCAAAGAATAAAACCAGCGCGCGGAATAGATTTGGCATGCCAGATAAGCTTTCACCAATTTACCCGGGGGTGGCGGCCCCGCAGAGTTTCCCAAGCTGAACTGATGGAGAAGATCCCATTTGAGGAGGGCAACCAAATTGCTTTGTCATCTTAGAGAGGGGAGGGAAAGAAATTTGAAAGGAAGAACTGATGGAGAAGATCCCATCACTCTGTTGCATCTCACGTTTCGGTTTAAATGAGAAATTGCCACCACTTTCAACATGTTTTGAAGGGGGTCTTAATTCTGCAGGCAACCTTCTGGATCCTCCAGCCGTGCTATTCACCATCTTTTGAAACATACGGTATGGTCCCCTGCAATGCTTCACTCAAATTCATCAACCAATTCCTCTTGCATTGTACGATCGTAAAATTACACAAACCAGCCCATCAATTGCAAAGCCTTAGACTCATCTGCTGCTTCCATAACTATCGCAGCAGGTGCTACAATAGCAGCTCCGAATGCTGCCACAACAGCAGCTCCGTTCGCTGCTACTTTTTTTCCCCGCAACGTTTCACAATATTCACATAAACACACAATTCCTACTGCATTGACCTGCCCACATATATATATATATATATATATATATATTCATATATATTAATATCTTAGCTGAACCGTACCGCCTCTCTCTTCTTTTCTTTGGCTTTCTGTCTAGCTTCTTCAGGAAGCTTCCCTTATTTTTCCACTTTACAGACTATCAATTTCCAAAGTCATATACGTTGATATACATAAACATATGCGTCTGTGTGTGTCTAGGTGGTGCCATATAGCTGTTTGCAGCAGAAATTTGGCCACCTCATGGTGGTGTTACACTTGGTAACGTGCAGAGTTTATAGGTTACATGTGTCACTACCAAAGACCACCCATAACTCACACCACATCCAACACCCACACTCCACACGTTGCACCTATATAAAATATCGATATACTGCTCTATATATATATCTAGCTGCTTCCATCGTTTTCAACTTTTTAGGCTGCTCCAGAGGTATACAACAACTTTTCTTTTTCTTTTTTTGATAAGTAAAAGATATATAAAAGAAGAAAAAAAAATACAAGATCAAGAGGGCATACCCTCGAACAAGCTAAAGGGAAGGAGATCTACTACAGGCAGAAGAACTCACAACCCCAAGCAGAAATAAAATCCAAGACTAAACAGAAATACAAAACAAGAGGGCATACCCTCAGACAAGAAAAGGGAACAAGAAAACTAGAGCTCATGGCCCATGCTGAAAAATATTACATATTAAAAATACTACAAGGAAGAGACCAAGAACACTGGAGATGTCTATTGGAGAGAGAGTCTTGAATCCCTCTAGTGGAAGTGAGCCTGCCACGGATCATGTCCTGAGTTTGAGCTATGATGGCCCTTGAGTTTTTCTCGATCTTGGTGAACAATCTGTTATTCCTTTCACGCCAAATGTTATAAATTGTACAAGCAAGAGTGAGACGGCCTAAAATAGAGGAAAAGGACTTGCCTTTGAAAGAATTGGTGGCCCAATGAACAGTCTGATGCCAGTCCCCATTTGGGCTTTGAAATCCACTTTTAGAGAGCAAATGGGACCATATGTTGGAAGTGAAGGAACAAGAAAAGAAGAGGTGGTTGTGGCTTTCATTTTCTCTTAAACAGAATAGGCATTTGGGATCATGACCCAGATTAGAAAAGTAAAGACGGTCCTTGGTCCTTAAGCTATGCCGGATGGCCATCCAAAGGATGAATCCAGCACGGGGAATAGCTTTAGGGAACCAAACAAGCTTCCACCAAGTTACCTGGGGGATGCGGCGACGCAGGGAATCCCAGGCAGAGTTGATGGAGAAAACTCCATTAGGGGAGGGAAGCCAGAAAGCTTTATCATCAAGGAGGGGAGATGGGAGAAGATTAGGAGGCATACCATTCTTAAGATCCAGCAGGTGGGGAGAATTAGCTATGGGCCAGTTCCAATGAGGTCCAAGAATAATGTTACTCACTGTAGCTTGTCTACCAAGACTCGAATCATATATAACTCTTTCTCCCATATTATCATAGATGGGGCCAGTAGGGAGCCAATAGTCAAACTAGAGAGAGGCAAAACACCCATTACCAATGACAATTTTGATGTGAGGTTTGAATAACGGGCGGAATTTGATCAATTTCCTCCAAGCCCACGAGCAAGATTGGGGGCATTTGATTTCTCAGAAGCTTTTGCCTTTAAGAAGGTTGCTACGAATCCACTGAACCCAAAGGGACTTAGAAGGATTTTGAAAGAGAGCCCAAATGAGTTTACCCAAAGCAGCTAGGTTCCAATCAACCAGCCTCTTAATACCAAGACCCCCTTCATTTTTAGGGCAAGAAACATCCTCCCAAGCAACTTTGGAACCAGAAAATATGAGATGGTTGCCACTCCAAAGAAAGGATCTCATGGCTTGCTCTATCTGATTTACTACCTTTTTAGGGAGGATGAAGTGAGAAGACCAGAAAACTTGAATGCTAAAAAGGACAGACCGGATCAACTGGACGCGACCTGCATAGGAAAGAGATTTAGTGGCCCAGTGAGTGATCTTACCAATGATGCGATCCACTAAAGATTTGCAATCCTGGGCCTTCAGCTTGGTAGAAATCAAAGGCACTCCAAGGTAACGGATAGGGAGGGAGCCTTCAGGAAAACCAACTTGAGCAACGATGAGCTGCTTGAGGTTGGAATCCACACCTGAAAGGAAAATGTTGCTTTTGGAGGCATTGTGCAGAAGGCCAGAGAAGGAGGCAAAAGTGTCAAGCCCTTGCTTAAGGATAGAGGTAGAGGCAAGATCCCCATGACAAAAAAGCATGATGTCGTCAGCAAAACAGAGATGGGTAAGCTTGGACTTATGGCATCTCCAATGGTACTTAAACAGGGAATCAGCCGACTTTTGATGGAGAATCAAAGAGAGGACATCCATTGCAATTACAAAGAGATAGGGGGAAAGAGGGTCACCTTGCCTTAATCCCTTAGCCCCGGGAAAATAACCTTCCAACTCACCATTAATGACAACTGAGAAACGAGGAGTAGAGATGCAGCAAAAAATCCAATCGATAAAAAGCTGGGGAAATCCCATAATGCTCAAGGTGTCAGTAATGAATTCCCACCGCACAGAATCAAATGCTTTCTTAAGATCAACTTTCAGAGTGCAACGGGGAGAGCCAGTGTCCTTGTGGTAATTATGCATAAGCTCTTGGGCTAGAAGGATGTTGTCACTGATATTCCTGCCTTGAATAAAAGCAGATTGAGAAGGATCAATGAGGCTAGGAAGAACTTTCTTGAGACGGTTGGCCAGAATTTTGGAAATGGTTTTGTAAAGGGTGTTACAGCAAGAAATAGGCCGAAAATCATGGACAAAAGAGGGGTTAGGGACTTTGGGGACAAGGGCAATAGCTGTGGCATTCATTTCTTTAAGGATGGTTTTAGAGGAAAAAATTTCAGAGATAGCTGCAATAACTTCAGGCTTAATGATATTCCAGGATTTTTGAAAAAAGAAGCTATTAAAGCCATCGGGCCCAGGGGCTTTGTTAGGGGGAAGGCTAAAGAGAGCATCATGTATTTCTTGCTCAGAGACATGGGATTGAAGGCCATTAAAGAAATCAGAATGAAGGCACTTAGGGATAAAGTTAGCAAGAGCTTGCTTACCTGGGTAGAGAATGGGGCTAGGAGTACCAAGGAGATCATGGTAAAAGTCAACAATGGAGGATTTGACCTCTTTGATATCATCAATTCTACGACCGTTTGCATCAAGGAGACTAAGGATCTTATTGCGATTCCTCCTGTTATTCACAGATTTGAAGAAAAAGGAGGTGTTTTGGTCCCCTTCCGAAAGCCATTGAATACGGGATTTTTGCTTAGCGAGACTTTCTTCACTGCTAAGAAGGGAGTGAAAAGTGTGGTGAGCTTCCTTTTCCTCCAGAAGGAGACTCTCATTCCCAGGATCGCTATCAAGGAGAGATTGGATGTCATAGAGCTTGTTACGGGCTTCTTGAACACGGAAGGAGATGTTCTTGAATCTTTGCTGATTGAAAGCCTTAAGAGCATATTTCACCTTCTTAAGCTTTTGGCAGCAAATAAACATAGCAGTACCTTGAAAGTTAGCGTGCCATGCTTGCTCAACAGTAGGAAGGAACTCATCATAATCGGCCCAGAAATTGAAAAATTTGAAGGGAATTTTACACTTCCTGAAAGCTATGCCAGTTCTGACAATAATAGGGGAATGGTCAGAGAGGCCAGGAGGGAGGAATTCAGCTTCAGCAGAAGGAAGAGCAGAAAGCCAGTCCTGATTGACTAAAGCTCTATCAATCTTCCGGTGGATTGTGTGGGGGCAGCTTGACCGTTGGACCATGTAAAGAAACGCCCAGAAAATCTCAAATCCTCAAGTTCAGCATTCAAAAAACAAGTGTTACAGTCATTCATAACAGGGGGCCATTCGCCATTACCACCTCTTCTATCATAGGGAAAACGGATAGGATTGAAATCACCCAAAATAAGCCAAGGGAGACCCTTGGAGATAGCTGCTTGGTGATGGATATCTCGCCGTAAATCATTTCTTTAGAGAGAGGAGTTAGAGCTGTAAATAACTGAAATGAGCATGGTGGATTTGGTGTCACGGATTGTAATGTTACAATGAATGGCTTGACTGGTAGCACACGAGGAGTTAATCTGAAGCATAGCATTATTCCAACCAATCCAAATCCGGCCAGAAGCTGAATGGGAATAATTGTGCAAAAAAGACCATCCAGGGATGAGGGAATTAGCAGTAATATCCTTGGCAGCTTCCTTAATCTTTGTCTCAACTAAACCAAGAAAACAAATAGAATGATCACGAGCAAACATACGGACTTCACGCTGTTTTGAGGGGCTGTTCATACCCCTAATATTCCAACATGCAAAGTTCATTGAGAAAAAATGAGGGGGCCGGAACTTGCTGTTCCTGTGGTTTTAGAAACTTTCTTCTTTCGCCTTTGTTTTTTGAGCTGATTTCTAGTGAAACTGCTACCAATATCGACTTCGTCAACTCTAGCAATTTTGTCCATAAGGGAATTAGAATCAGGAGAAGCAGTAGATGTTGAGCTGCTTATCTCACCTGAGTTGCTGACCGCTTGAAGATAACAGGGAGTTGAATCATTTGGGGATAGTAAATCCTGGTCATCAGATTGAAGGGAGGGGGGCGAGACTGGACCGAAGGCATTGCAATTTCCAACACAGAACTGGTAGTAGATTCGTGAGGGACAAGTTGCTTGAAGGCAGAGCTCTCAGCTGTAGTATTGGCGATAGGAGGATCTAATTGAGGCATATCAGGTTGCAGCCCATCGCAGCAAGTGATGGACTGATTTTGGACAGAAGTTACACCATCACTGGAAGGACCTGGGCGCGGCATTTCTGGCCGCAGCCCTTCAGGGCATGATTTAGACTGATTTGGATCAATAGAGGGTGCAACTTCAGGGATATTTGCATCACTAAGGATAGCTTTACCTTTGCCAGAAACAATGCGCCATTCACTAGTGCTGGATTTCCTTGCGGCTAAGGTAGGACGGTTGTTGGGTATGTCATTTTCAGATTTGAAGGAAGGGCAATTAGCAAGCTGGTGGCCAAATATACGGCAGTGAGTGCACATTGAGGGGAGCCATTGATATTCAACAAGGATTTCCACTTTTGAGTTTGTTAACATTATATCAAAAGAATTAGGGAGGTCTTTGGTAGCATCCACCTCAACACAGATTCGTGCATAACTGATTCTGGTCTGCTCTTCCGTGTGGGAATCTGCATAAAGGGGTCTTCCAATGGCACTAGCAACATAGCTAAGGCCTTGTGCAGTCCAGAGCTCATAAGGGATGTTGAAAAATTTAACCCAAACAGGGATTTTAGCAACATCCTTCTTGGATAGAGTCATGCCAGGGTGCCATTTTTGAAGTATAATGTGCCAGCCAGAGAAGTGCCAGTGACCACTTTCAAGAATAGAATTAATGGCGTGCAAGGAGTCGAATTTGAAGAAGAAGAACCCATTTCCATTGGTAAGAACTTCATTTAAGCCGTCTTTGTTCCAGATCTTTTCTGCCATTTTTTTAATCCAGAGAAAAGGCATTTTCTTGTCAAGAAAATAACCTACCAGGGTATTCTCCCAACCTGATATACCTGCTTGAATAACTTCCAATGGAGGCTGGACTGTGATTCTTTCTCCCTCAATTTGAGGTGGCTTGAAATCCAGGTGGAATTTTTTGAGGGGAGCAGGCTTTTGGAAAAGGGAAGACCAGGAGGGATTGGTCGCTGCATTAGCAACGGGGGAGACCAGACTCTGCAATGCAGGTGAACTAGCAGCGACGTGCATAGGGGTAACAGCAGCAACATGGACGGTGTCAGAATTAGCTGTCTCTGAACTTGCATGGGACAAAATATTGGCAATGGGAATAGGCAAAGAGGGAGAACAGGACGTGGGCCCAGCAGCTTTTAGCAAGGAATAGAGGGGGCTATGAGTAGAGGCAGCAGCATGGGAGTCTGCATTACCATTTGGAGTAGCAGTAGGGACTGTTTGCACGTCACCACTACCTGCACCTGCTATATGATAGCCGTAATCTCCAGCTTTAGGGTCAGGTCTCCTTGTCTCAAGAGGTGACACGTTGACACCTAGATCAGTCCGTCTTGCACTAAGAAGGGGAGTATTCTGAGAAATGGAGGCAATGTCAGAGGAAGTGGGAACTGATATACTAAGCATATCAGTATTAGGATTTCCACCCGTTGGAATAAAATAATTCCTAGCCGTTGGATTAATTCTGCTTGTCTCATTGGTTGACACGTGGGCTACTAGGGCAGAATGCATAGCTATCCCACTCTTACTGCATGTTGAGGATGAGCCACGCGCCGGTTGACTTCTTCCATGGACACCGTAGCTGTTGGAACCATGTGGCTTGAGATCTTTTTGCTCTCTCATGAAAGAACAATCAGAAGAGAAGCCCCCATAGTCATTTTCAAGATCAAGGGCAACTTGTGGAATGAACTCCCCTTGCTCAACGCCATTAGTCCTGGATAAAGGAGTATGAATCTGATCAGGCCGTTGAATTTCAGTTGGAGCTTTGGAAGGGAGGCCGGGACCTGCATTTGAAATAACAAGTGGAGGTTGCTGCTGACGCATATTCTTAGCACTGATGGCAGCTTCATTTGCACAATGACCATGCATACACTCCACTGGACCAGAACAATTTTTGTGACAAGAGCTGTTACCCATACCCTGGCATGAAGATATAGAGGTCATGGAAAAACTGGTATCAATGGGACTCGGATCCTTTGCATGGGGGGGTGAGGAAGTTACGGATGAAGCTTGGGGATCATGGAGTAAATCACGAAATGATTGAATAGAAGCCATTAACGGCATTTTGCAAGAGAGGAGAAGGTTTAGGTAGAACCTAGAGAGAGAAGCTCTCCCTTCTCTCTAGAAGCCATCCTACCCCTTAGTAACAGTACCGCAACTTTTCTTTTCCAATTTCATATATGTATTTAATTGGCAATTTGTTCTTGAAGCTTTTTTTATGTAAATATTTTAATATATATATTTATATAATGTGCACTTGTACATATTTTAAAATATGTATATATATATATATATATATATACATACTACATGTTCTGACAGCTTCCATTCTAGTAATATAATATACATAATATATTTTACATAGCGTACATTTGTACATGTTTACGCATTCGTATATATTTATATGCCTTAGCATAGTTTCATTTTAAATATATATTTTTATTGAATTATTTTTATTTTTTTATCATTATTATTATTATTAGTGTTTTATATTGATACAAATCTACTTATTTTTCCGTCCCAGCTTCGGAGTCGAATCATTCTGGCCATTTTTAACTTCCGAGTCTTATTGGACAATTTAATATCGCTCTCCCATTTTAAATTTTATTCACGTAATAATTTGACTTATAGATCAGGGTCACATGCAATTCTCAATTATATATATATTTCTGCATTTAATTCCGTATATAGATATATATAACACTTATGTGTGCGCTATTCCATAAAATTCGGGCTTACGGTACGACAACACCCGGGGTAATCGAAACTGCCTGTCACTCTCATTCATGCACTATTTCCTAAATATATCATTAAATTATACGTCGGGTTTTATTTTCATAGTAAATTGGCGTATAGTTCGGGATTACATGTCATGGCCCGATCCAGCCCGGGTCGAATACTGCTTAACTCAAGTCGGTACCATTTAACTTGGGTCGGGGTATTACACATGGTGCCCACCATTCCCCCTCTCCTCAAAAGGATTCGACCTCAAATTGTTAGCTGCATCAAAGGGAGAAAGATTAGAAACATTGAAAGTAGCAGAGATAGTACACTCACTTCGAAAATCCACTTTATAAGCGTTATCATTAATTTTCTCAAGGATTTGGAATGATCCATCTCCTCTAGGATGCAATTTAGATCTTTTATAGGCTGGGAATCTTTCTTTGCGCATGTGAACCCAAACCCAATCTCCTGGTCCATAGATGACACGCCTTACCCTTTATTGGCTTGGGAAGCAAACTTGTCATTCTTCTATGCAATTTGAACTCGTACCCTTTTATGAATTAACTTCACCAATTGGGCATTCCTGTGTCCGTCCAAACTACTCCTTTCATCAATAGGTAAAGACATCAAATCTAAAGGAGTAAGTGGATTAAAACCATAAACAATTTCAAAGGGAGAATAAGAAGTAGTAGTATATTATATGCAAACTCTATAAATGGCAAACAATCCTCCCAAGATTTTAAATTCTTTTGAATGACAATGCGTAAGAGTTGAGTTAGAGTCCTATTGACTACTTTGGAAATCGCTGTTTGATATACTTTGCAATGCAAAAATTGAAGTGCTTTGGTGTTGATTGATTGTTATCTTCAAAAAGGTCAAATATATCATCTTCAATATCTTGTTTCCTAGTTGCTCTTTTCCTCGTACAATTCCTTGAGATCCATGTCATTTTATTCATTCTTGTTTCTTAAATCTATTGCTGGTTGGAATAATACAAGGTTGTGTCTTAATTTAGTTCAATCAGTTCTTCAAGAACCTGAAAGGGAAAACAGGTGAGGTAAAAGGCAAGAGTGGGTGAGAATAGTATTGAAAAAACCCAAAAGAGTGAAACACGAGTGGTGTGACAATATTTGAGCATAAACACGTCAGGGAGTGTGTGAGGTTTTTAGCACTAACATCTTTGTTTTGTAGGGCAGTAAAACTGTCTCATAAGAGTGACTAACACCTAAGGAGGAGGCAGCTAACTCATTCTTTGTGTTGCAGGCCATGCAACAATAGTTTGAATGGTAGAATTTGGTGTTGGGGGAGATGAGGGATAGGATATATCAGTAAGGGGTCGTGATTAGAAATTTGGAAGGTGCGTGAGATAGGAGGAGACATGAGCGTACATTGAAAATATGTATGAGAACGAAGAAGATGGTGAGGATAAGGAAGACATAGCATCTGAAGTTGGAATGGGTGGAATGGGCAGACCTAGAGGAGGTAGGTGGGAAGAGGACATAGGAGAAATCCAAGGGTCGAGATGGGGTGGATAGGAACCTTAGGAGGATTAAAATGAAAATACCATCTTTCCAAGGTAGGAATGACCTTAAAGCTTATATAGAGTGGGAGAAGAAAATAGAGTTGATTTTTGATTGTCACAATTATTTAGAGGAGAAGAAGGTGAAGCTGGCAGTAATTGAGTTCATTAATTATGCAATTATTTGGTGGGATCAATTGGTGACCACTAGGAGGAGGAATTATGAGGGACCTGTAGAAACATGGGTTAAGTTGAAAGCTCTCATGAGGGGGAGATTTGTACTTGGCCAGTACTATAGAGACCACTACCACAAATTACCAAACCTTACACAAAGGACTAGGAGTGTAAAGGATTACCATAAGGAGATGGAGGTGGCTATGATTCGGGCTGATATTGAGGAGGATCGAGAGGCCACGATGGCCAGATTCTTAAGTGGTCTGAATAGGGACATATCCAATGTAGTTGTGTTGCAGCAGTATGTAGAGGTAGAAGATGTAACACCCCGACTTTGCGTAATTAATAATTAGTTGTTAATTATTAATTAATACCGGCTTATAGAATGATTTAGGGAATTAATCATAATCCCGACGGTCATGATAGACCGATAAAATAATTAAATATGTCTGGAGAAAAGGGTATAATACCCGAACCTAAATTACTGATTTATTGGGTGAAGTAATGCCGTTTTAACACTAACGGAACTCGAATTAGCCAACCCGGGAAATCCCGGATGATTAATAAATGACACGGAACCTCTGACACTGAAGAATACTGAAATACGGAACTCTAGGAACAAACCGCGCCGAAAAATGAGTTACGGAATGAAAGTTACGAAGGAAACACTGAAACTGAATTACTGCGCAACCAAACGTGGCCTTAACCGAAAATATGGAAAAAATGGCCAAATGGGAGGCCAAGGGAATTGAACCCTTGACCTTTGAGTGAAAAGAAACCTCATCCACAAATTACCAACTGGGCTACTATTATCTTTGTGTCCATATATACAACAGAAATGTATATAACACTGAATTATCCTAATCTGCCACCAAAACTGGCCAATGGCCATCCATGCAACACCACACCCTTGCATCACCCATATGCTCCCTAGCTCATCATCACCCTACTTCAGCCATGATGACCTCTCCTCTAACCAAAATACATGCAGATTTATCATAAGGTTGGGAGATGTATTGAAGAAGAAAAATTTGCATTACAAGTCTCCATGTGTATTGGAGGGGGGGAGAAATTGGAAATGGGTGCATGAGATCTGCTAAAGAGAGATTGGGTTAGAGAGAGAGACTGCCAAACCAAGTGTATGTATATGTGCGTGTCCATGTGTGTCTTCATGGGAGATGCACCAAGGAGGAAGGAAGGCTGAGGAACTGTGAAGCACACCTGAAGTGCCAAAGACCAAGACTGAACCACGGAGGAGAGCAGCCATTGTCTAAAGGACATACATGGAGCTGCCTGACGTACTTGGAGGTTATCGGATTGTTTGTGCAAGGAGATAACCGTAACAGTTTGTGAGTAACCTGGAACTTCTGACTTGGTGTATAAGTACACCGTCTAGTTACTGTATTTTGATTCACTGTACTGTTTTATCTGCCATACTGTTTAAATGCATGTTTTTAAATGCATACTCTTTTATCATGTATTACACGTGACATGATTTTGTACTGACCTGCTCTCCTGTTCAGTTCGGGTCTGTCCTGTTCTGTTGCATGGTCTGTCCCGGTTTTGTTCGGTACTGTTGCGTCTTGTGAGTAACCCTGACTCCTGAATTGGTGTATAAGTACACTGTCTAGTTACTGTATTTTAAAATACTGTACTGTACTGTTTTATCTGATACACTAATTTCATGCTCTTACTCAAATGCATGATTTTTACTCTGTCTGGCTTCTCTAGTTCTGTACTGAAATAAACCTATCGCTGTTTTTAACTGGTTCTAAAAAGAACAACTGATTCTTGGTACCACCTCAGTCTTGAGCACTATATGAGCATACTGCACTCTTTAATCTGTGCATACTGTACTGTTTATTCTGTTATACTGTTCTGCTCTGCTCATTACTGATCTGTTCTGTTACTCTGATGTTTTAACTGATCTGTTCTGTTACTCTGATGTTTTAACTGTACTCTTGTTTTTAATACTGTTTCAAATGAACGTGTTTAACTATCTGTTATGTTTGATCTATTCTGTTCTGTTCCGCTCAACACTGACCTGTTCTGTTTGATCAGTCTGACCTGTTCTGTTTGATCTGTTTTGTCCTGACCTGTTCCGTTTGATCTGTCTGATCTATTCAGTCCTGATCCGTCCTGATCTGTTATGTTTGATCTGTTTTGTCCTGACCTGTTCCGTTTGATCTGTCTGATCTATTCAATCCTGATCCGTCCTGATCTGTTATGTTTGATCTGTTTTGTCCTGACCTGTTCTGTTTGATCTGTCTGATCTGTTCCGTCCTGATCCGTAATGTTTGATCTGTTCCGTCCTAACCTGTTTGCTCTGTTTCGATCTGTTCTGTTCTGTTCTGTCCCGTCCTGTTCTGCTCAATACTGATCTATCATGTTCTTTGATGATGTACTTGTATCTCTGACTGACGTATTGTTTTCGCTCAGTTTTGTCTTGTTCCGTTCCGTTGATGATATACATGTATCCTTGATTGATATACTGTTCCCACTCAGTTTTGTCTTGTTCGTTCCGTTGATGATATACATGTATCCTTCATTGATATACTGTTCCCACTCAGTTTTGTCTTGTTCCGTTCCGTTGATGATATACATGTATCCTTCATTGATATACTGTTCCCACTCAGTTTTGTCTTGTTCCGTTCTATTGATGATATACCTTGATTGATATACTGTTTCCACTCAGTTTTGTCTTGTTCCGTTCTGTTGATGATATACCTGTATCTCTGGTTGACATATTGTTTCCGCTCTGTTTTGTTATGTTCTGTTCTGTTTTATTCTGATTTGTTATGTTTTATTCCGTTCTGTTCGGTTATGACTTGCTATGACCTATTCCGTTCTGTTCGGTTATGACTTGTTATGTTCTGTTCCGTTTCGTTCTATTATGTTTTATTGTGATCCGTTCTGACCTGTTCTATTTCGACCCGTTTTATTCTGACCACCTGTTGTCTCTGATTGATATATTGGCATCATTTACTATTCTGTTCTGATTTGTTGTGCTTTGCTTCATCCTGTTCTGATTTGTTATGTCCTGCTCTGCTCGGTTCTGCTCCGTCCTGACCGGTTGTGTTCTGTTCTGTACGGTTATACTTGATATGGTCTGCTATGTTCTGTCTGTTCTGATCTGTGGTTTTATTTTGTTCAGTCCTGCTTCATTCTACTGAAACTGCATTTAAAGTAGATTTATAAACTGCTATTTCAGAAACAACTGAACTACCCTTGTGCTTTGTAAACAAGAAATGGTTTTGAAACCCTTGACAGGGAACCTGTGTTACTCATTGGGCTTTTCGAAGCTCACCCCATTCCCTAACATTTTTCAGGAATGATATCTGTTGGATCTGATGGCACTGATCTGTGGAGACTGGATTACTGAGGATTGAATCTGTTTAATCAGGTGAGTGATGTAATGCGACTGACTTGACTGATATGTACTAGATATAGACATGGCTCATGGATTTAAACGATACTCTAGAGATTATAGTTCTGCTCTGTTGTTATATGTCGGATTATAGATATGCTCTGAAGTTAGAATTGTTAGTTGTTGGATTTTAGACTTGCTCTGTGTGATACATAACCTTACGGTGAATACATGAGTTGCATTCCCTTGACAAAAAAAAAAAAAAAAAGTTTTAAATTCCGCTGCATCTGACCCTACAGTCGGAGTGCAATTCACTGGAAAGTTCAGAAATTTGCCTTCGGTTGGTCGCGTGGCGGCTGACTGGCATCACGTCCTCGACATCCGCGTAGGGTAGGGTTCGGGATGTGACAGAAGACATGGTGTAATACCCTGAGAATCCGACATGTCTTAGATTGCACCCAATTTAATAAAAATTGGGTTATGTTACGGTGATAATCAAATAGCCCAAATATGATAAGCCATAACTGGGAAGCCATGAGGAGATTAATTATTGGAAAATACAAAATTAATCTAGACCATTAAAAATAATATAGGCTCGGGAAATAGACGGCTCAGTCAATTGATTGTTGGGATAAATAAATAAGACTAATACGAATCATTAATTATAAAAATTAAAATGAATATAATGGGACACGGACGAGATCTAATATTGGCAAAATAAATAATTATAATACTAAGTCTCGGCTTTAAGCCAAACTTATCATTATTTTATAAATTAATATTTTATGAAATAAAACATTAAAACGGTAAGATATAAAATAAATAAAGATATTAATTATATATAAAATATGTGGAAGTATATTTTGTAGTTAAAATAATAAAAGGAGAAACCCAGAAGCTTCCATATATGTATATGCGTGTGGGTAACCAAGTGGAGAGAGAGGCGGTGTAGTGGGAAGCTTGATGGGGACTCTGGAGAATTCTAGAACCTGCCCAAATTGCCGCATGTTTTTAGGAAGAGAAACCGATTGAGAAAAAGAGAAAAAGAAAAGCAAGAAGAAGCTTGAAGCTTCTAGAGAAGAGAGAGAGAGAATCGGTGCAACATGGGGATACATGTGTAAAAGGGGAATGGAAGGGCAGTGTAGAAGCGGCTGGATATATATATATATATATACATATATATAGGGCTCCACAGAATGGATTTTAATTATATATATATATATACATATATATATATATATAGGGCTCCACAGAATGGGTTTTAATTTGGATAAAAGGAAGCTGATTTTGGGGGATATATGTGCATATATATATATATGCGTGGGTGTTGGCAACAGAGTGATCCAGGTATACATATATGTGTGTCTGTGTATAGCGGTGCAGAAACGGGAGAAGTTGCAGCAGGTAATGTTGCAGATGCCGTGAGCAAGACCTGCATCACGCTGTTCGCTCTACTTCAGGTTTAGAACATGAACTTTGATGCTGCTATATTGAGAAAAGCTAGTATATGGCGTGAAGGCAGCGATAGCGGCAAACGATGTGATGTTGGAAGCAGTACGCTGCCAAGGGGAAATCACGTTGGATTAATCGTTGGTTAAAGGATTCAAATTGGTTGATTCAACAGCAGCGTGTTGGTGTTGGGTTGTGGTTTGAATTGATGGAAATTGGAGGCAATTTGCTAGCATTTGGGTTAGGAGCGATGAGGAAATGACAGAGAGTGTAATAGCAACAGAGTGTAGCGGTGCCAATTGTTGGGGTCTCTTGTTCAGGTAATGAATTCTGTTCGTGAAGTTGGTGATGCCTTGGATGGGTTCCTCTGTTCCTGTTGCTCCAGTTAAGAGCAAAGGTGAACATCAGGTGGATTAGGGAACTTGCTATGACTGAAAGTGGAGGATGGCACGGCTGGAAGAAAATTTCTGCAATTTGGGGAGAGAACAATGTCTGGATTGTTCAGGTATAGATTGGAAAATTGATAATCAAATTGGGGGCGCAAGAGATCAATATATATTGTACATAAATAGGTGTGTGGCTGTTGGGGTGGTTGTGGACGTTGAGTTTAAGGAAAATCAGGTGTTAGTAGGTATGTAAATTGAGTATGCTTTATGCCACTGGTTCGGTTGGAAGGAATGGCGTGTTTACTGTTGGGGAAAGAGAGAGAGAGTTCTAGGGAGCAACTGCAGATTTTTTCCCACTCTGCTTACTGTTTTTCTCTACTCTCAACAGTTGATTATGCTCAGGCAAACGGGTTGTCTAGAGAAGGAATTTTGCTAATAGTCACGAGTTGATTTGGATGGAACAACCCAGGTGTGTTGACGATTATTCTTCTGGGGAAGAAGCTGCAGTAGGAATAAAAAGTGAATCTTGGATTGAAAGGGGTTATGGAAGGTGGAATTGTTCATGTGCAAACTCATGCTTTGCAATTGGATGGTTCTGAAATTAATGAGATGGAGACTATGGATTTCATAGCTCTGCAGGTTCTTGCTCCAGAATCATCAATTAGCAATGGCAAATGCTGGAAGGCCATTGAAGGTGTGGTCTCAACATAGATAAAGAATGACATTGAAGGAATTAGCTAAGAGCTTAGTCTCACATATGAAGGTGGACATGATGCAATCAGACTGTTTGAAGCTGTTAAGTTGGAATGAGAAGAAAAGCTACGGTAGCAATGGCAGTGATCTTGAATCTGTTCTGTAGGTTGTCCATGGTGAGTAGTTGGAATTCCTACAACCCAGACTGAAGAACATTATCTGTTACAACTGAAGCTGCAAGATTACAGGGGATTTTGAGAAGGGAGCACGCCAATGAGGAATAGTTGAGGATCATTGGGTTACTAATTCACCTATGAAACTCAATGAAATACCTAATCTGATGAGCCAAGCTAATGCATCAAGGTTCCATGAGGAGATGCGTAGATGCTTGCACAAAATAATTCCAGAGGAGAAGCTTCTGCAACAGGTTATATTCACCTGGATGGATTGGGGCTATGGGTTTTGAATTGCTTGCAGAAAGTGAAAATGGTCTCTGTTGGGAACAGGTTGAAGAAGCCAATGTAATTGGCTGGTTTAAGGAATGCCAACATCTGTCAGACCAATTTGGTCGATTGGTTTCAATTCCTGAAGTCTGGTCTGAGAGAGCACAAGAGGATTTTTCAAGGTCCAATGGGTGGGATGTAGTGAATTCTGGGAAAAGGCATGACTAGTCAGAATCCTGGACAGCGTGGGGGAAAGGCTGAAGAAGATGATGAAATTGGATTTAAAATGGCTGGCCGACTCGATCAACTTGCTGGTGTGTTTTCTTCAACTGCTGAACCGTGGACTGAAGATCAACCTCAAACTCTAGATGCACAACAATTTGGTTCACGTTTGACTGCAATTCTCCAAAGGTTGGATATGTTCACATCTGAAGCCTAGTATGATATTTGGATGTTGAATCAATTATGATGGCCATCAGAAGGATAATGCCAGGATACGCATGGACGTGGCCAACGACGTATCTGGAGGATATCTGTGAATAGAGATAAGCATATATTCAGGTGAGTAACTTGGACTCCTGACTTGGTGTATATTTTCAATACTATCTAGATTCGTATACTATACTGCTTTACATGCTAAACTGCTTTATGTACTGTATTGTTTTAATGCATATGCTTTCATGCATACTTGTTGTACTACATTACTTGTGACATGATTCTGATCTATCTTGCCTTCTGATATATCCTATTGATTCTATTCGGGTCTGTTGTTCTGTTACCCTTCCTTGGAGTCTGGTTCAATTTTGTTTTGTTATGTTGTGTCTTACTTTGGGCCCACCACAGGATTGAGCAGTTTTATGCCAGAGTCTGACCCAGAGGGTAGAGGCCCCACGATCGTCCGCTTATGGGCAGCTAGGAAAGACTTATCTGAAAAATAGTGTGTGTTTAAGTATGTGTGTAAGTGTATGTATATTACATACATGGGTTATATGTATATATATATATATGTATATGTATATAAAGAGATACATGCATACATACACATATGCAGCCACAAGTGGGCTGATTCGAGAGGAGTAATGGGAAGGGACTGCTGCTAAAGTGTGTGCTAGTGTGTGTGTGTGTGTGTGTAAGTGAGTGGGTTAGTGTGTGTTTTAGTATAATATACATATATATACACAAAATATCAACCAAGGAATTTAATGAAAAGCTGAAATTAAAAAGAGAAATTTAATAGAGTAGAAGAAGGAAGTTAGGAAATGGGGAGAAAAAAGGGGAAACCATGGGCTGCGTGAGTGAGAAGATAAGTGGTTTTGGTTTTGGTTATATATGGGGTTGCTTAAGCTAGACAGAATCTGAGAAAGGGGGAAGGAAAAACAAGAAGTTGGGAACAGTTAGAGGGATTCAGAGGATCCAAAAGAAAGGAAAATCAGAAGAAGAAGGTCACTCTTAAGAGGTAAAAACACAAAACCCATGATTTTCTCTCTCTAAAATATATGCATATATATAAGTTGCTTTAAGTTTTCTTAAGCATATATGATATCTAGGGCATGTGACCTTAAATAAGACATGGAAATTTGGCCTTAAATGAGCCCAAAACACCAAGCCGTACACCATGACAGCCATGGATACACCTTGGTTAGAGCAGGTCTGAACCAATAATAGCCAAACCAAGTTTGGCTTATTAGGACCTTAACTAGATCGCCAAAGTGTTTTAAAAACCCTAAGACTCGACCTTGAGACTCAAAGGAAACTCTAGAAATTGGAGTTGCAAGTACGGGTTTTAAAACCCAACCTCACAATGTAAAATCCATTTTTGAGAATGAAGACTTGAACCCCATGCAGAATGGGTCACAACAGAAGAAACCTGATGGGTTTTGGCGCAAAAATGAGTCTGTATGGCCGAGTTGCAGGTCATTGCCTCAACCTCCCAAATGCGATCATGAGTTCAATACAAAACTCCAAGTGAATGCCAAGGTCTTGCTAAGACACACAGGGACTAATAGCACCGAAAAACAGAGAGATTTGATCTCTCAAAATCCACGAAATTAGAAGTTTGGATTTGCAAGAATTAGGGCAACAGTAGTTCAAGCGTGGGGAAGAAGAAGACCCCGCTGAGCCAACTTGTGAGTTGACTCAACCGATTCCTGATCGAGTTAGGTTAGGGTTGTGTCGACTCAGACACGTGTCACGCTATGGGGTTAACCACCGCATAAGTGGGACGACGCCGTTTAGGCTTAAGGGTTTTTAAGTTTTAAAAATTAGGATTTGGGCAGTTTGGTTACACGGTTTTGGGCCAATTTAATAAACCTGTATGTGAATAAGATAGCCTGTCCATATTTTAAGAGGTTATTTGCTGTTTGGCTTAGATTAAATAAAAAAACATAAAGGGGCCGTAGTCTCTGGGATTCGAATGCCCCACCTCGCAACCCTAAACCAACACCGAAACCACTTGTCCCAAAGTTGAATCTTGTGCTGTCTTCATACTCTTTGTCTTACCCTTTCTCTTATTGTATAAACTGTGTATGTATGGCGAGCACAAGTTCTACAACATTCCCTCTATCCAAACTTGACCTCCCTATTTCGTACCCGCTAAGAAGAACAAACACCGTACCCTCATCAATACCACCTCCTTCTAGCCAACATTGAACCCATCACTCTCTTTATAATAGTTATAAAACATCAAAACTTTCTCTCTCTAAATCAAATGGTTTCACCATTAATTCTCGTCTTAGTGATTACTCAATTCATGATCCAGCCAAAGAAAAAAGTCTCCAAGTTGAAGTTAAAACTTGCATGTGGAAATAAAGGGGTTGTTGGTCTCTAGGTAGCAGTTAAGGAGCCGCAGATCTGTAAGGGCATTGTCATCTTAAATATATCTCTTCATATGCTTTATATTAAGAAGCAGCCTTGAAGACCTTTGATAAAATCATTCCAGCGTTTGTTGAGGAATACTACTCTAGGTAAATTGTTTTATAGAACTGCTGTGACACCAGAGTTAGAGAAGAATATTTCTTGCTAATGTTATCATGATAGCTGCCAAGTGACAGATGAATTAGTTTAGATAATCCTTCTTCCAGGACTTGAGCCTGGTGCCGCTGATGTGTTTCTTGAGTTCATTTGATATTTAGAGGGCCCTCTTCCTAAGGAACTACTGCCTCAAGTGAAGTGCCCAGTTTTGGTAGCATGGGGCAACAAGGATCCATAGGAAGCCATTAAGCTTGGAAAAGCCTATGGCAATTTTGATTATGTAGAAGACTTTGTTGTCCTCCCCAATGTTCATGATTGCCCTCAAGATGAGGCACCACATCTTGTGAACCCACTAGTTGAGTCATTTGTGGCACGCCATGTGACACCAAAAACAAGTTTTCCAATGAAAGCCATCTGATCTGATGAGGATATGCATGGACGTGGCTAATGACGTATCTGGAGGATATCTGTGAATGGAGATAAGCATATAGTCAGTGAGTTACTCGAACCCTTGACTTGGTGTATATTTATTATACTATTTAGATTCATATACTGAACTATTTCATATAATATACTGTTTATACACTGTACTATTTTAATGCATATACTTTCATGCATACTATTCGTACTGCATTCATGTGGCATGATTCTATTATGTCCTGCCTTTTGATATATTCTGTTTTTATTCAATTCGGGTCTATTCTGTTCTATTATACCCCATTCGGAGTCTGTTTTGATTCTATTTTGTTATGTTATGTCTTACTCTTGGGCCCACTATAAGATTGAGCGGTTTGATTTATGCCAGAGCATGACTCAGAGGATAGAGGCCCCACGAGTAGTCCGCTTATGGGCAGTTAGGAACGGCTCGTATGTATGATTAGCACTCTGTTCTGTTTCTGTCCTGCTCAATTCTGTCCTATTCCATTCTGATCTGATCCCAGAAGGTAGACGCCCCATGGGTAGTTTACTTATGGGCAGCTATGAGAGGTTTTGACATATTTGATGATATGTCTTTGACTGATTGATATTCAGTTCAGTTCTGATATGTTCTGTTTTGATCTAATTCTATTCTGGCTCTGTTCTGATATGTTTTGTCTATTCTGTTCTGTTCTGTTTTGATCTGATATGTTTGTTAGGTGACTAGTAGAGCTAGTGGCATGCTTGTGAGCAAATTTGATGATGTGAACTCCAAGTCATGATTTGAATATGTACTCTATAAGGCTGATCTAAATAATATGTATTTGTAATATTGTATCATCGGTCATGATGTTAGACTTGAATAGTGAATCATGATGATCAAAATGATACTTGGAGATATTTGATTGATGGTTGTTGGAGTTCGGTTTATGATCAGATGAATTTCATTGGTGTAGCTTCCGTATTAAATGATTAAATGATTTATGATTTATCATTCTGTGCGATTCATTTGATTTTGTATGGCTTATCCGAGTGGTAGTGTTGGTTGTTGCCCTAATCTACGTAGGGTGGGTTTCGGGTCGCGACACTCGATAGTCCTAATTTCTATTAAATCTCATCAGAACGCTTGCACCTCATGATGATCTGAAGGCTTTCCTAAAACAATTTGAAAGATAAGGTAATAAAAAGTGCTCGGCTACATTGCCTTGCAAAGGCTCTAAAAGGATATTGCCAGATCTCTATTTACTTTACCACCATCACATGATTCCAAAGATTTACGTCATCCATGGAATAGGGTGTGAGAGATCTAAATATAGAATTTTTTTTTTTAAACTTGATTCTTTGTCCGTGGGATGATATAATGATCAGCCCCTCTTGATTACATACAAATTCAATAGGCTACAAGGATAGAGTTGTTGCCTCCTAATAAGAAGAGAAAATATGATCTAATGATAAAATTATCCTAAGATGATAAAATATATAGCTTGATGTTTAAGAAATTCAAAAGCATTAACATGCCTTGTTGGATATAACCTATGATAATATGACAATGATTAAATATTTGAAAGTATAAAAAGTTATGAAACTTGATCATCCATTCCACAGTGCTTATAAATTCAGAACTTTGGGGTTAGATTCTAGGCCACATCACTATTGGGTTCGTAACCACAACAGAAGCGATTTCAAAAATCTATTTGAATCTTTTTCTTTACATGAATTCTACAATCTTGAAAAGAGGGGTTAGAATTACCTTGTTCTTTATTTTTTTGATTGTTAAAGAAGACTTGTCACATCCCACACCCCACCCTATGCAGATGCCGAAGATATGATGCCAGCCAGCCGCCTTGCCAGTCTCTCTACCGACAAATGCGACCAACCAAAGGCAACTTCTGAACTTAACAATGAATTGCATTCCAAATGTAGGGTCAGAGCAGCAGAAATTAAAATCTTTTCATCTTAGAAATGCAACTCATCTATCCATGTACCACAGAGTTATGTCTCTAACCAGACAACTAATAACTCTAGCCACAAAGCATATCTATAACCAGACATATAACATAGAGCATATCTAATCTCTCAAGAGTACTATTACCGTGAGCCATGTCCCAATATATCTAGTGCATATCAATGAATCTAATCATATCGTGTCACCCACCTCATTAACCAGATTTAGTCCACAAGAGTCCAAGTCTATATTTATATATATATATATTAAGTCTTGATATATTTTATCATGCCATTTATATATAATAGTGTATCCAAATATCTCAAGTTATAGCCCCACTTTTTCCTTCCAATAATTTCCTTTAGAAGCTCCATGAAAATATATATTTTTAATATTTTTATTTCAAAATATTAAAGTCTCACTAAGGGGTAGGATGGCTTCTAGAGAGAAGGGAGAGCTTCTCTCTCTAGGTTCTACCTAAACCTTCTCCTCTCTTGCAAAATGCCGTTAATGGCTTCTATTCAATCATTTCGTGATTTACTCCATGATCCCCAAGCTTCATCCGTAACTTCCTCACCCCCCCATGCAAAGGATCCGAGTCCCATTGATACCAGCTTTTCCATGACCTCTATATCTTCATGCCAGGGTATGGGTAACAGCTCTTGTCACAAAAATTGTTCTGGTCCAGTGGAGTGTATGCATGGTCACTGTGCAAATGAAGCTGCCATCAGTGCTAAGAATATGCGTCAGCAGCAACCTCCACTTGTTATTTCAAATGCAGGTCCCGGCCTCCCTTCCAAAGCTCCAACTGAAATTCAACGGCCTGATCAGATTCATACTCCTTTATCCAGGACTAATGGCGTTGAGCAAGGGGAGTTCATTCCACAAGTTGCCCTTGATCTTGAAAATGACTATGGGGGCTTCTCTTCTGATTGTTCTTTCATGAGAGAGCAAAAAGATCTCAAGCCACATGGTTCCAACAGCTACGGTGTCCATGGAAGAAGTCAGGCGGCGCGTGGCTCATCCTCAACATGCAGTAAGAGTGGGATAGCTATGCATTCTGCCCTAGTAGCCCACGTGTCAACCAATGAGACAAGCAGAATTAATCCAACGGCTAGGAATTATTTTATTCCAACGGGTGGAAATCCTAATACTGATATGCTTAGTATATCAGTTCCCACTTCCTCTGACATTGCCTCCATTTCTCAGAATACTCCCCTTCTTAGTGCAAGACGGACTGATCTAGGTGTCAACGTGTCACCTCTTGAGACAAGGAGACCTGACCCTAAAGCTGGAGATTACGGCTATCATATAGCAGGTGCAGGTAGTGGTGACGTGCAAACAGTCCCTACTGCTACTCCAAATGGTAATGCAGACTCCCATGCTGCTGCCTCTACTCATAGCCCCCTCTATTCCTTGCTAAAAGCTGCTGGGCCCACGTCCTGTTCTCCCTCTTTGCCTATTCCCATTGCCAATATTTTGTCCCATGCAAGTTCAGAGACAGCTAATTCTGACACCGTCCATGTTGCTGTTGTTACCTCTATGCACGTCGCTGCTAGTTCACCAGCATTGCAGAGTCTGGTCTCCCCCGTTGCTAATGCAGCGACCAATCCCTCCTGGTCTTCCCTTTTCCAAAAGCCTGCTCCCCTCAAAAGCCTGCTTCCCTCAGAATGTCCCAAGCTGATCTAATGGAAAACTCCCCATTAGAGGAAGGAACCCAGATTGCCTTATCTTCCCGATGAGGAGCAGGAAGAAGGCTTGGAGGCATACCATACTTCAGCTCAAGCAGATGAGGAGAATTAGCTACCGGCCAATTCCAGTGATTATCCAAAATGATGGCTTTT